>CM064059.1:36133767-36453767 GCA_032594955.1 Panicum miliaceum
TCTGATGTTGACCGGCCTTGATATCTCCTCTCCTGACACCCCCTTTGATTATCTGATCAAACCATCTCATCGGCTAGAAACCAAAGGAATCGGCGGATGGAAGGGGTATATCAGCAAGAATATGAGGACTGGGACGATTTCAGAGAGAGAACATACGGCGTTTCTGATGATGTGGCTAGAGAAACATTTTTTCTGTGGCAGAGCAGTTGGTCCTTCATCTGACACCCAAGCCCTGGCAGAAGCTCTATCACTAGGATCGGCCGTCCCCCTTAGGAAGCATCTGTTGGGATCGGCCTATCATATGATGCACCAAATCGGCATCAGACTGTCAAAAGGGGAGCCGATCGACAATCCCGGTGGTCCCTGGTGGTTTATCACCCTCTGGCTCAACTTATATATGAGCAAGGTCTCCCAACAACAAATAGAGACCAAGACTTTTCCCAACATTGAGTCAGAGGAAAACCCCACCATCCGACGACGTTGTACATCTTTCGGAGAAGTGGCATCGGCCTTCCCTGGCTGTCAATTCACTGCCACCCGAACGGCCGAATACTTCAGATGCTTCTACAACGGCTTCAGTGAAGAGACTATCAGTTGGTATCCATATCAGACAGTAGGGCCGATTTTCGAGCTTCCTGTCTGCTACGACTCATCTTCCCACACTTTTGACAGTTATCTTATGGATATCGTGATCAAGACAGGGATTTTACCGGCCAATTTCTTCTCTGGAAAGGATTCCCCCACCTACGAGTTTTATAATCCATCGGCCGCAGCAAGGCAACTGGGCTTTGGTCAACTGCCGATTCAGGTTTACTTTGCTGGTCAAGCAAAATTTTGAGATGAACTGACCAAAGGCCTCGACTACAATCGGCTGTGCAACTTGGTGCCAGACTCCAGTACTATCAATCTGAACAACTGGACGGTGGCCCCTTTTGCCGTTCAACAATTCAAATTGTGGTGGGCAGAGTGGAAGCAACACCTCTTCTGTCTATCTCCATCAACATATTGCAACAGTCTGGACCCAGAAAACATTGATCCAAGTGCAGCGGTATGACCTTTTTTCTAACCGATTTCAATATTGTCTCTTTCCATGCTACAATCTTACCGTTAACTTGTGTTTATCTCTTCAGTCTGAAAGCCAAGTTCCTCCGATGCGAAGCCGAAGCGGTAGGCCGATAGAGAGCGATCGTCCATATACATCATATCCACTTATCGGCTACCACGCTCCGACCATCAAAGACATCACTAGCGGCTGATGGAAACAAACATCAAGAAAGCCAACCTTGAAGAAAACAAGCCGTCGAGTGCGAGCCTGCATAGGACCGACTGACCAATCGGCGGTAGTATCGGCAGAAACACCAACTCCTCCAGCCTTGCCGACTACTAAGATGGTCGACCCCCAAACTGGCGCAGAAATCGGAGCGGCTGCTGCATCACTGCTAGTGGAAGTTGTTCAGGTAACCTCGCATACTTCACGTATCTTTAAGTGCGCTATCAATATTAACTTCTCTTTTCTGCCAGGTTGCACAGACCGCTCCAGTTCAATCTCCACAGCAATCGGCTAGATCCCAAGCGGAAGCCGAAACACCAGCGACCCTCCTCATCGAGGTAGATAATTTCTTAACTCAATTCCTCGACATTCAGAAAACTGACTGACTCTGATGCAGACCGAATTGGGTGCGTCAACTGTACCCCTTCAACAAACATCGGCCGGAAGACCAACAGAGGTGTGGCAAATATCATCCTATTCAATTATCCGCAGTATAGTCACAAAATCTATTTCCCATACCTTTTTCAGGAAGCTGGCCCAAGCAGAGCATTGATAGTGGTCGAGTCCTCTTCTTCTGATGAGCCGATCATACCAGTTCCCGAGACGAGGGAGGCACTCCCATCGGCGCAAGCAAGAGAGATCCGCTTCAAGGAGGTAATAAACTTATCACCGGAATCGGCCGATCCCCTTTTACTGCTTGCTAATCCTTTGCGGTTTCTTTGCCTTTTCTCCTTTGCGGTTTCTTTGCCTGACGTTGAAGAAGTCGCTTCACGCCAAGTTCGGTCGAGCTCGATTTCTGATGATGTCCGCGCCAAGCTCGAGAGCATGCGGATCCTCCTCCAAGATGATATCAGCCGATTAGTGGAAGATGCTTCGCCGATTCGGCGGCTTCTCAATGACATCAGGGGCCGAATTCCGGAGGAAGCGACAGAGACTCTACACCCTGCTGCATTCATAGAGTGGATGCAGATTCCGGTGTGCAGGGCCCTGCGTCATATGGCCGATCGTGCCCAGCTAGCAAAGACCCGGGAGGAAGCCGATTCCTACAAGCACTGAGCCCAAGAAGTACACCAACGGATCAACTTCCTCGAGAGCTCCCGCCCGGATATCGTCGGCACGATAGATCGCCTCAAACGGAGGAGAGCAGAGCTAGCCAAAGAGATGGAGCAAGTAACCAAATACATAGCTGCTGAAGAAAAGAAACTCCAAGAGCTCCCATCCGTCATCGCCAGGCTAGAAAAAGAAAGACAGAACCTGGCCTGTGAAGCGATAAGACTTCATCGCCGTATGCCAGAAATTCCCGGATCGGCCGACGACGATCAAAGAGTACTAGACTCGGCCGATCAGATTACGCAACGAGCTATTGCGACTATAGATGCCCTCCTTGGGTTGTAAAGAATCTTGTAAACATTTAATGCTCCCTTTTGATGCGCCGGTTCGATCTTGGACCGCTTCTTTTGACAGCTTTGCATTTATGAACGCTTTTACTCTGATAGGACGTGTCCCACTATCTCTTTACTTCCTTCTCTCTATAAGTACGAGATCCCACACCGTTTCCAGAGGCATATGCATTACCCATCTTCTCCCCCTCCAATAACTGGATCTCTATCCTCCCAAACTGGACATCAAGATGTCTTCTTCATCTTCTTCCTCCTCTGTCAACCAGGTACGAACCCTCCTCTATTTCTCCCCTTGACATCCCAATCGCTCTGATGCTGGGTAGCTTTTTATCTTTCTTCAGCTAAAACATCTCAGTCCCAGTCTGGAACGAGCGATCGAAGTTATGCATTCAGACGGACCACTGTCGCAGGCAGACGTAGATTTGATAAGAGCTCACTCTGAAGAACTTAAAGGTCATGTTCCTGCTGATGTCAAGAAGTACTGGGACCGTATAAACGCTCACTGCCCCAAGCGATTGCCAACTGAAAAGAGCACTCCACTCCCTCATCAAGTTGAGACCGAAGCCACCATCGAGAATCTGAAGGAGGAGACCACCCGCCTTCTGATAGAACTGGGCCGGATCGAAAGAGAAATCATGAGAAAGCGTAATCAATAGATATATTGGTATTTTTTATTCTAAGGGCGACTTGTACCATGTCGGCCATGTACTCTGTTGTTTTCATCGAATAATGAATTTGGTCAGACCAAACCAAAAATGTTTCCTCCTTAAGGCGATGTCATTTTTACATCGGCTATGTAGACAACAGCCGATAGGAGTCGGCAACACCGTCTTGATGTGTCTTACTGCAAGTTATGCATCTACCCAAATGCTCGGATAGTACCTCTTCAGATATCTTCCGTTTAAAGCTCTTGGGAATTCTTCCCCTTCGATAGTTTCTAGAATATATGCATTTCCCGGAGCACATCGGCCGATTCTATACAGCCCTTCCCAAGTGGGCGACCATTTACCGAATTTGGGATCCTTAGACCCTATCGGCAGCACCAACTTCCATACCAAATCTCCTTGGGAGAATTGTTTAACTTTGACCTTTTTTTCATACCATCTGACCACCCTTCTCTTGTTTTCTTCGATGCTAATCAAGGCCCTCAACCGCTGACCCGCCGAGTCATCGAGCTCATCTTTCATGAGGAAGGAATAGTTATTGGCCGTCAACTGATCTTGAAGCGATATACGCCTTGACCCCGTCCTTAATTCCCAAGGCAAGACTGCCTCGTGACCATATACCAGCTGATAAGGAGATATCTTAGTGGCTCCGTGGCAAGCCATCCTATAAGCCCATAGAGATTCAGCCAAAGACATGTGCCACTTTTTGGGTTGTTCCTCTATCTTCCTCTTGATCAACTTGATTATCCCCTTATTGGACGATTCGGCCTGGCCATTGGCTTGAGCATAGTACGGAGAAGAATTTAATAATTTAATCCCCATATCGGCGGCGAATTCTCCAAATTCTCCAGAGGTGAAAATTGTTCCTTGATTAGTTGTGATAGTCTGAGGAATACCGAATCGATAAACAATATGGTTCTTAACGAACTCGATCATATCAGCCGATGTCACGTTCCTTAAAGGAACTGCCTCCACCCACTTAGTAAAATAATCGGTGGCTACCAATATAAACTTATGCCCTTTGCTCGATGGAGGGTGAATCTGTCCGATGAGATCTATTCCCCAACCTCTGAACGGCCACGGCTTGATTACTGGATTCATAGCCGAAGCTGGCGCGCGCTGCACATTGCCAAACTTCTGACAGTCTTGGCATCCTTTATAATATTTGAAACAATCCTCAAGAATCGTTGGCCAGTAATACCCATTGTTTCTTATCATCCATTTCATCTTGTGAGCCGATTGATGGGCTCCACATACGCCTTCATGCATTTCCCCCATCAGGACCTTTGCTTCTTCTGTTCCCAGGCATTTGAGAAGAACCCCATCAATCGTCCGGTAAAACAAATCGTCTTCAAGTAACACATATTTTGTGGCCTGGAAATGCACTCGCCGATCCACCTTCTGGGACGGATCCCTCAAATAATTGGCAATGTCCTTTCGCCAATCATCGGCCACGAGCTCTAAAATCAAAGCTCCTTGGATCGGCCGATATCCGGACGCGTGTTGGGCCAGCCTATTGGCCTCTTCATTATAATTTCTGGGGATATGCTCAATTATTGCAGACTTGAATCCCTTTAACAGCTGGAGGCAATCTTCATAATAAATCCTCAAGATATCATCTTTGCTTTCAGATTTCCCCGTTAACTGATCTACGATGAGCATGGAATCTCCAAAAATCTCGACTGCATCAGCTCTGACTTCCCTTAATAATTGGATACCTTTTAGGACGGCTCGATATTCCGCCTGGTTATTGGTTGCGGATGCTTCTATCGGCAGAGAGAAATCATAACTTGCCCCCCGAGGCAATACAAGAACGATGCCGATTCCCGATCCGGCCCGACACGAAGAACCATCGAAATACAGAGTCCGCGGAACCGGTTCAACGATAGCAATTTCCGGTCCACAATGTTGGGCTACGAAATCAGCCATGACTTGACCCTTGACAGCTTTGGCCGATTCGTACCTCAAGTCAAACTCTGACAGAGCCAGGATCCATTTTCCAATCCGTCCTTTCAAAATCGGCAGTGATAGCATATACTTCACCACATCATCTTTTCTTGGGGCGCCAGACCTGAGACTAGACATTTCTCTTTTCCAGCGCCTGCCTCTGCTCTTCTTCTTGTTGCTCCCATTGGCGCAGGCGTTGGATTCTCTGCTTCTGAGATTTAGACAATCCTTCAGGGCACCATCTGTGGTTCACTGGTCTGGCCGACGATTTGGCGTGCTCCCAATCTGGTTCCCTTCCTAAGGGGTTTTCGTCCGACACCCTGTCATCAGCCATCTCTTCCAGCCGATCGTGTATGCTGGTCCTACCCCCCAGTCGCTCCTGCTGGTTGATCCTGCCTTTCGACCGGTGATACCGGTCAACTCTGCCCCCCAGCCGATCATGCACTGAAAGGCGCCGTCCTTCTTGTTCGTGCCGATTTCTGCTGATCGGCTCTGATTCTCTGTCTCTGGAGCGTGATCTTTTGAACGGGCGATCATTGCGGCTTAATCCGTTGCACTCAGGACAGTTATCGGCTGATGGCAAACGGAGGTCATTCTCCCAGCAGTGGATGAAGAACGGACATTGCCAATGATCCTCGTGTCGGCGTATCATCTCCTCGTGCCATCTTGACTGTTCCTGCTGCAGCCGATATTTGCTGAGCAAGAATTGGGGAGTGATGGGTCTATGCGATCGTCCCGATCCTTTGTTCTTGTCTTCAGCCCGCCTTTTCCCTTTGACTTCATCCACCATGACCTGCTTCCTGGGATCTACGGCGCCGCTTCTTCTTGCCGATTTCGACGTCAGCACCTTGGTTTGAAGTGAGTTTCTCCCCGTGTCAACCATGTTGGCTGGGAAAGGATGCTGGTCAATTTTCATCGGCTTCGCCGGCTTTGCCGGGGTTTCAATCTTGAGTCTTCCCTACTCGATGGTCGACTGTATCTGCTGACGGAAGATCTTGCATTCATTCGTGTCATGAGACGTGGCGTTGTGCCACTTGCAGTATTTCATCTTCTTGAGCTGATCGGCCGAAGGAATGGTATGGTATGGTGATAGCTTGATTTGCCCTTCCTGAAGTAGTAAGTTGAAAATCTTATCGGCCTTTGTCGTATCAAAGCCGAATGCTTCTGGTTCTTTCTTTCCAAAAGGGCATGATATTGGCTTCTTGCCTTTTACCCATTCTGCTAGGCCGATTTCTTCCTCTCCCTCCGATTCAGACCCTTCCAGATATGCCACCTTCTTCTGAAAATTCCTCCGCTGCTCTAACGGATGGACCTCCTGACCTGCCAATCGGTGAACGATCTGGCTTAGGCTTTCAAATTCTTGTGAGGCATACCTTTCCTTGATTTGTGGCAAGAGGCCTTGGAAAGCGATATCGGCCAACTGGGCATCGGTCAGAGCCAGACTGTAGCATTTATTCCTGATTTCTCTGAACCTCTGTATGTATCCAGTTACTGGTTCGTCGCTCCTCTGCCTGAGGCTGGTCAAATCTGAGAGCTTCATCTCATGTACTCCTACATAGAAGTACTTATGGAACTATTTTTCCAGATCGGCCCAAGTAACAATGGAATTAGGTGGTAAAGTGGTGAACCACTGGAAGGCCAATCCAGATAGAGACGATGAAAACAGACGCACCCTCAGAGCATCTTGCGTGGCGGCTTCCCCGCACTGGATGATGAATCTGTTAATGTGCTCCATGGTAGATGTGTCGTCCAGCCCCGAAAACTTGGTAAAATCAAGAACCTTGTACCGGTGGGGAAACGGCAGCAGGTCGTAGGTCGATCGGTATGGCGTCTTGTATGTATAAGTCTGCACCTTTGGCTTCAACCCAAACTGGTCCTGAATTACCTCCGCTATTCTTGCCGTCCAATCCACCTGCTGCTGATGAACAGCCATTCGAGGTGCCGGCATATGTTGGAGGATTGGCGGTGGTACGGCCGGGTGATGGATCGAAGCATGCGGCGAATTCTGTTGTGTCAAGGCCGTCTGAGAAGTTGACAGTTGATGGCGAAGTAAATCTGCCGCCCCGTCGTACATCGTCATCGGTGCCGTGCTTCGGAGAGCCTCTACAACGCCTGCCCCCCTGCCGATTTTTGACGGGGCTGGTTGATACTGAGGGACCGTCGGCCGGACGGCCGAATGGAACGGCGCCAGGATTGGATAGCTCCCATGTCCGGTTGATTGATCGGGAAAAGCCGTTGTTGCCGATGCTCCCCAGGGTACTGAGTTTGTGGGCAACGATTGCACAGAAGCAATCTAGACAGGCTGAAGCGGTGCTTGCGATGGGAAACATTGGAGGCAACGGAGTGTTGTATCCCTCACGTTGCGTCGACATCGGCTGAGGAGCCGAGTGGGACGTGCCTGGTGAGCTTCTGGCTGGAGGTGCAATAGGCGGGGCATACGCTGGCCCCTGATATCCTTGGGCTGCTCCGCTGACCAGAGAGCTGAAGACGACGTTATACACCGTGTTGGTCATCACCGAGGATTGGTCGATGAAAGCCTGATAGACGGACTGCTGGATCATATCGGACATCTTGCCCGAATCCTCAGCGATGGTGATGTGGCGGGGGACAGGAAGAGGAGCTTTCTTAACTGCCTCCCCGCTTCTGGTACTACTGAACGACTGCAGATACATCCTTTTGTAATCTTCCAGATGTTTAGCCAATTCTTCTTTCTGGTCGTCCTTGAGATCCGCTTCTGTGACCTCAATGATATTGTTTTCGGAAACTTCTGCGTTCTTTGACATATCGGGTCTTTAAGTTTGTCCCACCGGGCATGCCACAAGTGTGTTGGCGCTAAAAATCGGCCAGGAATCGACCGATGATCTTCAGCGTCAGACACACGACCCGGGAGAATCTGCTTAGCTCCTGTTCGGGTTATTGCCTTGGTGCGGTTCACGCGGCGTGCCCGTCAATCGGACCTGTTGATTGACAAGGAAATAAGAGTATTAAATTCCGGGCGTTCCAATCGGCTGGGGTTCCGATCTGTCCCTAAGAGCGCATCGGCGAATCGGCCGATTTGCTATGAAGATGACCGGCTATGGATCAGCCGATAATCATGTAATAATTGCAAAGAAAACTGCTGGAGCGACTTAAACAATTATTACAGATGCAACACTTGAAATAGATCCAATCGGCTATATGACGATGAACGAGGAAGAGCGATGATAAAGCTGATAGTTTCAATCTCAAGCTGGATAACTGGTGATAATAGTAGAACAACAGGTAAAACCTATAATTCTAGTAAATATCGATAACTGGTGAATAAATCCAAACGAAACCACAGCGATGCGCCCGAGGTTAAAGCTCAGATGTTATTCGATAAGCGGAACCTACCAATTGGCTGGAGATCGAGTCGATGCAGCCCCGCCAATCCGTACAAACTCGTGAAAGAAGAAAAAGTATTGGCGAAGTCGCCGACTTGAAAGTAAAGTGCTCTGAAAAAGTAGATGTGTTTTGTTGATTGATTTGTTCTTTTTTTCACAAAGCCCTGACGACTCCTATTTATACCCTAGAACCAGGACTCCTGGTCGATTATGACTTGTTACAATCTTATTTTAAACAGAAAAACTTCTATATCTATAATATCTTTATAAAGGAAACGGACTCCCGCAGAATCTTCCGCCGCCGTCTCCTAATCCAATCAGGACTCTTTTCATTTACTTTTTTACCGAATCAGCATCACTCCATTGACCAGCATAAGGCTACTTTTGACCGGGATCCTTTGTTGTGGTTCCAATCCGTTGGCGCAAGTTGCATCGCTAATCGGCCGATTCCCAACTGTAACCTCAATTGGCCAATTCTTTACTGTAGCCTTTAGATCTGCCGCTTCGGCCAATCTCCTCTCCTGACGCCGATTCAACACGTGTCAAAATCTGGCATCAACAGATACTTTCATGCACAAAGCCCCTTATAGGGAAGCCACTGAATCAGGCATAGAATGGGTACATAGAACACTAGCAAATAGAACCTCCTGCTACAGCATGTTTAGGATGGGTAGACCTTTATTTGATCGACTGCATAACTTGTTGGTGGATTCCTATGGCTTGAAGTCCACAAGAAGAATGTCATCAGTACAGGCTTTGTGGATGTTCCTTTGGATAGTTGGTTCACCTCAGTCAGTTAGACAAGCTGAGGATTGTTTCACAAGATCAATGGAGACAGTAAGCCGCAAATTCGATAAAGTTTTGTCTATTGTTCTCAAGCTAGCAGCAGATATTATTAGGCCATTGGACCCTGAATTCACAATGGTGCACCAAAGATTATAGAGCCCTAGGTTTGCTCCATTCTTCAACAACTGTATAGGAGCAATAGATGGGGCGCATATACCTATTGTGGTGGTATCTAAGAAGGTTGTTCAACACACGGGCAGACATGGATATACCACACAAAATATCCTGGCTATTTGTGACGACATAAGGTTTACATTTGTTGTTGCTGGATGGCCTGGTTCCATGCATGATATGGGAGTGTTCAATGATGCCATATCCAAATATGGTGATAAGTTTCCACATCCACCTCCAGGAACACTACTCTCTATGTGATCATGAAAACCACCTAAATGAATTGCATCATTTACCAATCAATGTCTTCTTTTATAGGCAAGTTTTACCTAGTTGACTCGGGTTACCCAAACCGACCGGGTTACCTTGCACTATACAATGGCACAAAGTACCATTGGTCCAATGGCAAGAGGTATGAAAGAGACCTTAATTTACGCACATTCTTCCCTTAGAAATGTCGACGAGCAGTCTTTTGGAGTTTTGAAAATGAAGTGGAGAATTTTGTTGGATTTGCCAAGTTTTCCAATTTAGAAGCAAAGCAAAATAATTCTAGCGTGCATGGCAATTCACAATTTCATTCGAGAGAGTGCTATTGCAGATAGAGACTTTGAAATGTGTGATCGTGATGAATATTATGTTCCCATGGCCGAACCATCGAACTCTCAACAACGTGCGTCAAATACCCAAGTAGGGGATGAAGATAATGACATGAATGCATTCCGTGATGAAATAGCTAATGGTTTGTAAAATAGATCTTAACTAATTTGTAATTCTTCTATGTACCATGACAATTTCTGTAATTCTTGGATCGAATGGACCACGAAAAAATATTTGCTGGTTTGTATATTGTATTATTCCGTGATTTGAATGAATATTTGAGAGAGTGAGAGAGAGGAGGAAGGAAGCGGGGCAGAGGAAGGAGGCGCGCGGCAGAAGAAGAGGGCGCACGACAGAGGAGGGAGGCCACGCGGGAGAGAAAGGAGCGAGGGCGGGAGAGTGCGCGCGGGAGAGGACGCGAGAGAGGAGGCAGGGAAGTTAAAGGGCATTTATTAGGGGCAAATAGGTCTTTCAACAACCCTGGACTAAACTTTAGATCTTGGAACCAAACATCAAAAGGCCCAAGGTATCCAAACAGGCCCTAAGACATAAGAAGCTGTAGCTGCCGCCTGCCGGTGCTTATTCAGTAATTGAGACCTTGTTGCTTGTGCCGTGTCAGTAACTCGGTATCCTGGTCCTGCAGCCACGATACTGCTTTCCGTCTTTCAGTTATTGAAGAGTTGCCCGGAGAACATTGAGTTTGACGTGCAGGCAAAAGACACATGGTGACCTTCTGTAGCAAGGTAGCTGATCTGAATCAGGTTAGTTAGCTTGGGGGTGGTTCATACTTGTAGCGTCGAGGCGGTGTTCGCGTCTGTTTCTCTTTCTAGTTCTGCTCACACGCTTTAAACTGCTGTATTTCCGTTTCGCTTTGGAATGTAGCGGAAATGGGGAATGCCTCGATTCAAAAAATATACACATGGTGATGTAAAATTCTTGTAAGTCCAGATAAATTGCAGACGTGTGCCGAACAGATTAATACGGAGGACGGGACATGAGGATGACTGCATGAGGATTAGTTAGAAAAAAAAAGACAATTACCACAATACCCATTAAGTCCACAAAATTAATTTTTTAAACTTCTTCTCAGATACAACGGTGAGAAAAATTAGAAAGAAAAGTACCTGGAAGTACCATTGGTAACTGACAACCATTGTAACAAAGCTCAAATATATTGGGTCTCTATGCACTTTGCAGTATGCATTTTTGCCAACATCAGTTTTGGATTGATGTTTGTGACAATACACAAGTTTTCCCTCCAAAATCAATACACAAGGTGACGGGTCCAAGGACCCAGGGTCCCCAGCGGGCTCACTTTCCACTAGCATTCTGGCTAGCCCAAGACCGCACCTGGAACGGACGACCGTCCTCGTGGGCCGTGAGTTTATCCAGACCGCCTGGGCCCGTGATCCCGACCGACTGTCCGGTTGGAGAAAACCTGGCTTGCGTCCCAAACCGAGGGGACGCTCGGGAACTGGGTCCGTACCACGGCTTCGACTCAGATCCCCGACCAGACTCCGCCTTACACGTATCACTATATATCCCCGATCGGCGAGGCCGAGGTCAACCGGACCTTGCGTACTGGCAGGCCCCGGGAGCAGGTGCGGCGGATAAGGATGCACGACGAAGTTAACTTGCCGTACGAAGCCAACCACTCCCTCCATGGGGGTTACAGTCCCCTTGCTGCCACAGCAGGGGGACACTATTGCATGTGCCCGTCCTCGCGAAGGGACGGGAAGTGACGTCATCACGATACGGCGAACATGCCTCCATCACGACGGAGTGACAGGGCATACGCCGGGGATGGGGCATGACTGCCATACCATACTTATCGGTGCACACCCGCCCTTCGACCGACAGAGCGCGACGTATAGGGACAGAACAAGACGGCCACTCCACGACACATGACTTGGGCGGTGGCCGCACAAGGACTCCGACTGACAGAGTTGGCGGACTCGACTGACAGAGCTGACAACCCCGACCAACGGGGCAAGGAAACTCTCTCTCTCTTTCTCTCGACATACCAGTCCCCCTGTAAGGAGGGTCCGCCTTGGACTATAAAAGGGAGGGTCCGCCTCGAAATCCAAGAGATTCATTCTCCACTCGAAAGCTTGTAACTCCTCAAACACTCATGAGCACCCGGGCTGCCGGAAGCCATGCACCACCCGCGAGGACATCGCTAGGAACCACGCCTCTGGCGAGGAGGCGGTTGCGGCGGTCTTCACTGATAGTCAGGCCAAAGGCAAGGCCAAGCAGGAGGACCAGGATGAGGGCCCCTCCTCAGGGCAGGGGGAAATGAAGAAGAAGGACTGGCGTCGTCCCAACCCCAACACGGTCGCGGCGGCCGACCGCGCGGGCATGCGACAAGGCAACATAGACCACTTTGAGCAGCTCCTGGAAAAGCTGTGCACCAATCATGGCTACCCCATCAAGCACAAGCTCAAGGACTGCGAGATCCTCAAGCGTATGCTAGGTCAGCCTACGAAGCGCAAGGGCGGGGACCGCAACGAGGAGGCGTCCAAAAATCAGGGGGCGCCGGCCAAGGACGGGGGCAGCTTCCCCGAGCCGGATGGCTGCCTCATGATCTTCGGAGGTTCCAAGGACGATTGCTCCAAGCGTCAACATAAGGTCCACCTCTGGGAAGTTTGCGCCACCAAGAACGCCGTCCTCAAGTTCCTCCGTTGGTTGAGCACTCCAATCACCTTCGATCAGGGCGACCACCCTGCCAGCGTTCCCTGACCGGGGAGCTACCCACTCGTTGTCGACCCCATCGTCAGCAACAAGTGCCTGACCAAGGTGCTGATGAACGGGGGCAGCAGCATCAAAATTAAGTATGTTGAGACCCTCGACGCCATGGCATCTCGCAGTCCAAGCTCCGCGCCTCCGTTTTCCCTTTCCTCGGTATTGTCCCTGGCATGAGGGCGTACCCCTGAGGAACATAGACCTACCGGTCACGTTCGGTGACCACAGCAACTTCCGCACCGAAACCCTGATCTTCGAGGTGGTGGATTTCGAGGGGTCATACCACGCCATCCTCAGCCATCCGTGCTACACCTAGTTCATGGCGGTCCCCAATTACACCTACCTCAAGCTGAAGATGCTAGGACCGAACGACGTCATCACACTGAGCGGCTCCTTTGAACAGGCGTACGACTGTAGCCGCTAGCACTTCGAGCTCGCCACCGTCATCGCCAACTCCGCCAAGCTCGAGAGGTTTCGTGAAACGGTGGTGGAGGACGCTCCCGACCGCTACGAGCCAACCTCGTCCAGCGCCTTCCACCAGACTGAGGATACCAAGGCAGTCGAGGTCAATCCCAACGACCTGACCAAGACCGTGGGGATCGAGACCTAGCTCCCGACCAAATAGGAAAGCGCACTCGTCGACTTCCTGTGCGCCAATCATGATGCCTTCGCATGGAAGCACTCTGACATGCCAGGCACCTCGAGGGATGTCGCCGAGCATGAGCTCTGCATCAGGCTGGGTTCCAAGCCCGTGCACCAACGCCTGCGCCGTTTCGATGACGGGAGGTGTAGGGCCATAGGCGAGGAGATCGCCAAGCTCCTGGCAGCTAGTTTGATCAAGGAAGCGTATCACTCCGACTGGCTTGCCAATCCCATCCTTGTAAAAAAAGAAGAATAGGAAATGGAGAACGTGTGTTGACTATACTGGCCTTAACAAGGTGTGTCCCAAGGATCCTTTCCCTTTGCCGCGCATAGACCAGATAGTCGATTCCACATCGGGATGCGAAATCCTTTCTTTTGTGGATGCCTACTCGGGCTATCACCAGATTGTGATGAAAGAGTATCACCAGCTCGTGACCTTTTTCATCACTCCATTCAGCACGTACTGCTACGTCACCATGCTGTGCGGCCTGAAAAATGCTGGCGCCACCTACCAGTGTTGCATGCAGAGATGTGTCGCCGATCAGATCAATCCGTCTTGGCAGCCCAACCAGCTCAAGCTGTCAAAACCCACAGTCGTCATCTACGTGGACGATGTTGTGGTGAAAGCACCTCGTGCGGGTGATCTGATCGCCACGCTAGACGCCACGTTTGCTAACCTCCGAAGGTTCAGCATCAAATTAAATCCCGAAAAATGCACTTTCGGGGTTCCGAAGGGAACCTACTTGGATACATAGTGTCCGAGCGTGGCATCGAAGCCAACTCCAAAAAAATCACGGCCCTCGCCAGAATGGGCCCCATAAGCAACGTGAAAGGCGTGCAGCGGCTCACCAGTTGTTTGGCCGCCCTCAGTCAGTTCATATCCCGACTGCGCGAGCGGGGGATGCGCCTCTACAAGCTCCTCAAAAAGTTGGATACGTTCATCTGGACGGAGGAGGCTCAGCAAGCCTTGGATAGCATTAAAGCATTCCTAACCTCAGCCCCAGTCCTCGTTGCTCCCGAGTGACGCGAACCTCTCCTACTCTACCTCGCGGCAACTACCCACGTGGTCAGCGCCGCTCTTGTTGTCGAAAGGGAGGAACCGGGCTGTGCGCTGAAGGTTCAATGACCGGTGTACTTTGTCAGCGAGGTTCTTACCGAGACCAAGGCCCGCTACACACATGTGCAGAGGCTCTTACAGCTGTGCTCATGGCGACTAAGAAGTTGCAGCACTATTTCACCGACCATGAGGTCACCGTTGTTAC
The DNA here is from genome assembly GCA_032594955.1 of Panicum miliaceum. Classification (NCBI taxonomy): domain Eukaryota; kingdom Viridiplantae; phylum Streptophyta; class Magnoliopsida; order Poales; family Poaceae; genus Panicum; species Panicum miliaceum. The sequence goes on from CM064059.1 coordinate 36,148,612, forward strand.
CTCATTCCCACTCGGGGAGGTCATCCACAGCCACGACGCTACAGGACGGATCTCCAAATGGGCACTCGAGATCATGGGCTACAACATCAAGTATGCCCCCCGCACCGCCATCAAGTAGCAGGCCTTGGCTGACTTCGTGGCCGAGTGGACGGAGGTCCAAACCCTGACTCCGGACATCGCCCAGGAATACTCGACCCCTGTATTTCGACCTGTCGGTCATGGGACCCGGCGCAAGGCCTGGTTGTAACACCCTAGGTGTTTAAAATCCTAAGTAAGAAAATCTAAACATAGAATCATGCATAATAACCCAGAATCATTGAAACAATGCATCTAATTATGTGTGTGCATATGCATATGCATGAATGTGTATGTGCATGTGTATGTATGTGTGTATGTGAGATTTCTTTTCCTTTTGTGTTTATAACCTTTTTCATGCTCCACTTTTCATGAAAAATATAGCATAAAAACACACTCATATTTTAGTACCTTACAAAGTGTACTTCAAACACCATTTGCAAAGTCAAATTTTAAACACATGAGATGAATAGGAATTCAAATCCTAGTAGTCTTGAATTTAAAATAACTTCTGAACTAAAGCTCAAATGAACTTTGATCCAAAATGAAAGTTGTAGATTTTCAAATCCCCTACAACTTTTGTGTTCAAAGTTTTTCAAGTTTCTGTTAGAAATTTTTAAAAAAAATTAATTTGAATCCCGGCCCTTCTCTCTCACCCTCCCCGGTTCGTTCCCGTCGAGGAGCACCGGCCTCTGGCCACCTGGCCGGCGATGCCTGCCAACCGCAAGCCACCAAGAGCCCTGCCCGACAGGCCCCAACAGGCCCGCGACCGTGCAATCCCCCTCCCCGTGGCCATCCCCCTCGCCTAGGCGCGCGCTCGCCACGCGGCCAATGATGCCTGACGGCGCTCGACGACGAGGCTGCGATGCCGCGCCCTTGCCCCGGCCGCGCCTCCCTCCGTTGTGCTGCGCCCAGCTCCACCTCCCCTCTCCCCACTCCCTCACGCGCCTATAAAAGGCCACCCGAGCCCCTGGCTGCACGCGCACCCAAGCTCCCACGGCTGCCATTGCCGCCAGCGAGCCCCTCCGCGTTGAACTCGCCCCTCCGGCCTCCCTCCGCCCAAATTAACCCCCCAGCAAGCTTCCCCAGCTCCCACCGAAGCTTCCCATCCCAGCCTCGCCCTCTCTCCTCACCAGACCGTCGCCGGAGTCGAGCTCCACCTCGCCGGAGTTCCTGCTCCCGTCGCGCCCTCTACTCCGGCCATCCCCGACCCCACCAAAACCCACAAAAGGTAGCCCTCGCCTCTCTCGTGCTTCCCCACCCCTTTCCCCTCGCCGCCAACTAGATCCCTCGCTGGAATTTGACCGCTAACCATGGCAGCCCCGCCTAGGGACTACATTGCAATCGCCAAGTTATTTTTAGGGTCCTTTCTGCTATATCCAGGGACCTATCTACGAGAACTCGAGTTAACTTTTGTTTTCAAGAGGGTGTCACTTGTAAAATCAATCCAAAATCATAGAAAAATCAAAAAATGCAAACTAATATTTGTTGTGACCCTCTTGATGAATCCAACAACTTTTGCATAGAAGGATGACCAGTTAAAAACAATAACTTGATCTAAAATTAATCTTGTTTTAAATAGCGTATAAATGTATCTCTTGATCTAGGATAGTACTGCAGATGATTTTTGGACTGTAAGCTAGTCTCTTCTTGTTAAGACTTGTGTAAAAATCTCAAGGTCAGAACAAGTCTCTACAAGTAGTTTTTATTGGATCTTGTTTGTTGTTCGATTTTGCTAGAGTTATTTGTTCATGCTGTTCTACTGATATGTTAGGGTTGAAACTTTTACACTAGACTAACCTTGATGCATAAATGCTATGGACAAAGTTTGGAACATTTTACTTCTGTCTAACTTGCTCATATGTTTTTAGTTAAGAAAAATTACATTAAATCAAATTAACTAGTTCTGGTGCTTAGAAAAATATGAAATTTGAACCAGAGACTACCTTTGAGTAGATTATCACGTTGGAAAAGTTTGAGACACAGAAACTTTGTAAAACTGCCTGTAGAAATAAATCTTGATTAATATAGATGTATCTTGACTTATTTTCTATCAGCTGTATCTTGCACACTAAGACCAGGAAAATTTACAATAGACTCACCATAAGTTTAGGAGTACTCAGTAAAATGTTGAGCACCAGCTTTTGCATGGTTTGTTCTGTATAAATGGATCTTGATCCTAGCAGTTATTTTGTTGTTAATCCATGCTTAGTCTTGAAAAATGGCCGTTATGAAATGGCAAAGCCCCTCACTTAATTAATAAAGTTAGTTAATCTAGATACTGCTCGATAAATGACTGCGCAAGGAAAGGAAATGAAGTGCTTTACAACTTAACTTGAGTTTTGTTGTAATACAACTTTATAGTGAAATAGTTATTTATCTTGTACCATTAAAACAACTCATACATATGCATTCATATAGAATCGACGACTCTCGCCAACGGAACTTACGAGCTGGTGCCGGAGCCCGAGTGTGAATTGGTGCTTCATATAGAATCAATCTAATTGAAGTCATCAAAGACCCAAACCAAAGTTCGGAAGAGCCCAAGGCTAGCTTTGGTCAGGAAGGCAAGCCCCGGAGCATAACCCATAGTTTTAAACTTATTCAACTTTTACTTATATATGGTATTGTGCAATAAGTTTGTAGGAGTGGACTGAAACCCTAGTTGCATGATCCTAGGTACCTATGATAAGAACACTAGTCTGTGTCGGTCGCTAGATTGCCATGCTAATAGGATTCCGGTAAAAGTCGAGTGATTTCCTGTCACTCGCGAGATATAGGAGTTGCTTGTTTTACTTATGCTGGAATCATAAGGTCGACGGACGGGGCTATGTTACAATATTCCTGTTGATGATTGAGGCCCCGTCTATTTCGGGAAAATACTAAGGTCGCGGTGTGTGGTAGTGGTGGTTAAGTTTTTGAACGTACTAACCACATGCCGAGAATATGGTAATCGGTAAGCTTACCTGATTGAACTGGAGCGTGGAGATACCTCCCACCGTCTTGACATCGTTCCCATGGGCACATGGTGAGTGCAAGAGCAGCCACGACCCGGTGCCATTCCGTGGTTCGTGGACCTCTGTACTAGAGGACAGTGGCCCTGTTTCATGAAACGGGAATAAAAGGGAAAAGATGCACGTGTGACTCTGTGAGTAACCACATGACGTGTGTTTAGGTGTCACCTTGCAAGGTTAAGAAATTCAATTCGAATCTGTTGGCGCTAAAATCGGCCGGATAGGACTCGGCCGATGGTCTTCAGCGTCGGACACACGACCCGGGAGAATCTGCTTAGCTCCTGTTCGGGTTATCGCCCTGGTGCGGTTCCCGCGGCGTGCCAGTCAATCTGACCTGTTGATTGATAAGGAAATAGAGTATTAAATTCTAGGCGCGTCGATCGGCTGGGATTCCGATCTGTCCTAAGGAGCGCGTCGGCAACGAATCGGCCGATTTGCTGTAAAGATGATCGGCTATGGATCAACCGATAATTGTGTAGTAATCGTAAAGAAAAACTGCTGGAGCGATCTAGACGATTACTGCAAGGGCAACACTTGAAATAGATCTAATCGGCTGTATGATGATAAATCGAAGAAGAACAATGACGAAGCCGATTACTCTGATTTCAAGCTGGATAACTGGTGATAATACTAGAATAATAGGTAAAACTTGCAATTCTAGTAAATATCGATAACTGGTGAATAAATCCAAACGAAACTACAGCGATGCGCCCGTAGTTAAAGCTCGGATATTACTCGGTAAGCGGAACCTACCAATTGGCCGGAGATCAAGCTGATGCAGCACTGCCAATCCGTACGAACTCGTGAAAGAAGAAAATATTGGCGAAGTCAAAGACTTGAAAGTAAATTGCTGGAAAAGTAGAAGTATTGTTGTTGATTGATGTGTTGATGTTTTTTCAAGACCCTGACGACTCCTATTTATACCCTAAAGCTAGGACTCCTGGTCGATCACGACTTGTTACAACCTTATTTAAATTACTATATCTATACGAACTTTAAAAAGGAAACGGACTCCCGCAGAATCTTCCGCCGCCGCTCCCTAATCCAATCAGAATTTCCTTCAATTGCTCCCCAACCAACTTAGCGTGCCTCCTTTGACCAACTTTTGACCAGGATCCTCTGAAATAATCCCATCCTGTTGGCGTAGGCCGTGTTACCAATCGGCCGATTTCCAACTGTTAACTCCATCGGCCGATTCCTTTCTGTAGCCTTCAGATCTGCCGCATCGGCCAATCTTCTCCTCCTAACGCCGATTCAACACGTGTCAAAATCTGGCGTCAACACATGCCCCCCAGTTTCGGAGTAAAATATAACTTTTTCTTCGAAACTCTTTCTTTAATCCTTTCCTCCGAAACGGGCGCAGTAAAAATCTCCCTCCGTTCTGCGGCGCAATGATTGCAATTTCCTCGAAACGACCGCTCCTCTGGAACTCGTGCAGACGGCGCGGTAAAAATACCATCTTTGCCCTCGCTTCCCTGATTTTCTTAAATACTAGCTTTCTCCACCTATCCTTCCCCACGAATCTAGCATTCTTTTCCATCGCACCACTGTTCGTCTTCCTCCAAGCTATTCGATCTCCAAGCGCTTCCCCCTTTCCGGCGATTTCATCCGCGGCCTGCTCCGACCCCCAATGGCGTCTCCATCGGCAACCACTCCATCTACAGAGGCTCCATCGGCTACTCCTTCGGCGGCGGCGGCCCAATCGGCGGCTTCCCCAGCGGTGTCATCGGCGACGATGGCCTACATCCCAGAGGTAAATGCTCGATTTTTTTTCTTTTCGCCTTTTTACTGCTTCAGTATTTTCCGGACTCTCTCTCAATTTCTTCCCTTTTCCCCTTTTTTAGGCACTTAGGCACCGAATCACTATTCCTCTCTCAGAATCCCCTGACCTCATCTGTTTGGGCCCTATGGGGAGCCCTGATCCAACGGATTTGATCAGTTTAGAAACCCATAGGATCCCTTTTAAGCAGTCATCTATGGATTTAGATCATTGGGTTGGCACTTTCAGATCCTGGCCAAATGAAACACCCGGATGGAGAGAATGGTACCAGAGGGTAGCCGGATCTTGGAAGGTTCAGTGGGAAGAACTCAAAATCGGCCAGTGCATAGACTTATCCCTGTCTCAGATGGAAAGGAACGAACCTCTGGTTATGGCAGCCTCTTATTTTTGGTCCGATGCACTTAACGCATTCCTTTTCGGATACGGACCCATGACCCCGACCTTGGCCGATGTTCTGCTGCTGACCGGCCTCGATGTTTCCTCCGCCGATACCCCCTTCAATTATCTGTTCAAGCCATCTCATCGGCTGGAGACCAAAGGAATCGGCGGGTGGAAAGGATACATCAGTAAAAACATGAAGACCGGGACAGTCTCGCAGAGGGAGCATACTGCCTTCTTGATGATGTGGCTGGAGAAACATTTCTTCTGTAGCAGAGCAGTCGGCCCCTCTTCAAACACTCAAGCTTTGGCAGAGGCTCTTTCACAAGGATCGGCCATCCCTCTTGGAAAACATGTGCTGGGATTGGCATACCATCTGATGCACCAAATCGGCGTCAAGCTGTCGAAGGGGGAGCCGATAGGGAACCCAGGTGGTCCTTGGTGGTTCATTACCCTCTGGCTCAATCTACACATGAGCAAGGTTTCTCAGCAGCGGATAGAGACAAAGACCTTTCCCAATATCGAGTCAGAGGAGAATCCATCGGTCCGTCGCCGCTGCAGATCTTTTGGAGAAGCGGTATTGGCCTTTCCCGGCTGCCAATTCACTGCCACCCGCACAGCTGAATACTTCAGATGCTTCTACAATGGCCTTAGTGAAGAGATGATCAGCTGGCACCCATATCAGGCAGTAGAGCCGATTTTCGAATTGCCCATATGTTACGATTTCTCCACTCATACCTTTGACAGAGAGTTAATGGACGTCTTGAGCAAGCCGGGGATCCTGCCGGCTAACTTCTTCTCAGGAAAGGACTCACCTACCTACGAGTTCTATAGTCCATCGGCAGCGGCAAGGCAACTGGGTTTTGGCCAACTGCCGATTCGGGTCAATTTCGCCAGTCAGGCAAAATTCAGAGATGGACTAACCTCAAGTCTTGATTACAGCCGGCTGTGCGATCTAGTACCCGACTCCAGTACCATTGACTTGAATGGTTGGTCAGTTGCCTCCTTCGCCACCCAGCAGTTTAAATTATGGTGGGCAGAATGGAAGCAGCACCTTTTCTGTAAATCTCCATCGTCTTACTGCAACATTCTGGACCCAGAGAACATTGATCCAAATGCAGCGGTATGTCCTTTTTCCTTAGCTGATTCCAATGTTATATTATCATCTTGTTGTTAACTCATGTTCATCTCTTCAGTCTGAAAGCCATGTTCCCCCGATGCGGAGCCGAAGTGGCCGGCCGATCGATAGCCATCACCAATACACGCCATATCCACTTATTGGCTTTCATGCTCCAACTGTCAGAGATATCTCCACCGGCCGATCAAGGCGAGCACCAAAAAGGCCAACATCAAAGATAACCAGCCGTCGGGTGCGAGCTCGCATTGGATCGGCCGATCAGACGGCAATAACATCGACTAAAGTCCCCCGCATCGGATCGGCCAGCCAGATGGCAGTGGTATCGGCCGGGACTTCCCGCGACGAATCGGCCGACCAAGTAGAGGTGACACCCGCCGAGACTCCAGGTCCTTTACCGCTGCCGGTGGTCGAGATAGCCGATCCCCAAGTCACCGCTGAAGTCGGGGCTGCTGCAGCATCACTATTAGTAGAAGCTGTTCAGGTAATCTTATTTATCTCATATATTCTCCAAATCTTCTACTGACATCAATTCTATTCCTTTGCCAGGCTGCACAAGTTATCCCACCGCAGTCCCCGCAACTATCGGCCACGTCTCAAGTGGGAACCGAGATTCCAGCAGCTCCTACCGCCGAGGTAAACGATCTCTTACCTTGAACCCTTAATATTCAGAAAACTTAACCAATTTTGATGCAGGCCGATTTGGGTATGCCGATTATAACTCCAAAACAGGCATCGGCCGGGAGACCCACAGAGGCATGGCAAATTTCTATTACTATCTTATTTCAATTTCCCATAGCATTTTCACGGGAATCTTCTTTTATATCTTTCTCAGGAAGCTGGTCCAAGCGGAGCGCTAATAACCATCGAATCTTCTTCTTCCGACGAACCAAGTGCACCAGTCCTTGAAACAAGGGAAATACTTCCACCGGCGCAGGCAAGAGAGATTCGCTTCAAAGAGGTAACAGTCTTACCATTAGAATCGGCTGATTTCCTTTCACCGCTTGCTTACTCTTTACTTTATTTCCTTACAGGAGCAAGATACCCCCAACAATAGCATTTTTTCTTTTGCTGTCTCCTTGGCCGATGACGAAGAAATCGCTTCACACCCAATTCCATCGAGCTCTACCTCCGACGATGTCCGCTCCAAGCTCGAAAGCATTCGTACTCTCCTCCAAGATGACATCGGCCGATTGGTGGAAGATGTGTCGCCGATTCGATGACGTTTCAACGAGGTTAAAGATCGCATCCCGGATGAAGTATCGGAAAATTTGGGGTATGCTGCCTATATAGAGGGCATGCAGATTCCGGTTTCCAGGGCGCTGCGACGTATGGCCGATCGTGCTCAGATGGCCAAAACTTAGGAGGAGGTCGACTCGTACAAGCAACGGACTCAGGAAGTACACCACAGGATCAACTTCCTTGAGAATTGTCGTCCGGACATCGTCGGCGCAATAGATCGGCTGAAACGGAGGAGAGCAGAACTGGCCAGGGAGATGGAATAGATAACCAAAGAGATAGCCGCTGAAGAGAAGAAGCTCCAAGAACTCCCATCCATCATCAGCGAGCTGAAGCAAGAAAGACAACATCTGGCCCGTGAAACAATAAGGCTCCGTCGCCGCGTGTCAGAAGTACCAGGATCGGCCGATGATGATCAAAGAGTAGTAGACTCGGCCGATCACATTAGACAATGAGCGATTGTAGCCATAGATGCTTTCCTTGGGTTGTAAAAAAATATGTTAAACATTATTGCTCCTTTAATGTTACTGCGCCGATTCGGTTCTGAACTGCTCCTTCAGTCTGTTTTGCATTTATGTATGTATTTACTCCGATAGGACGTGTCTCACCATCCATCTACCTCCTCTTCATTTATAAGCAGACCGTTCACCATCTCTAGAGGCACACGCATTACTTATCTCCTTTCTGTCCAAATCGAACGACAAGATGTCTTCTTCGTCCTCCTTATCTTCTTCCTCTGTCAACCAGGTATGAACTCCCCCTCTGCCTCTCTCTTAAGCATCTCAATCGCTCCGAAACTGGGTAACTCCTTTTATCTCTGTTTAGCCGAAACGTCTCAGCCCCGGTCTAGAACGAGCGATAGAAATCATGCATTCAGAAGAGCCATTATCACAGGCAGACAGAAATCTGATAAGAACTCATGCTGAGGAACTCAGAGATCATGTCCCTACCGCTGTCCAGGAATACTCGGACCTCATAAATGCTCATCTTTTGGTCCGCAGGTGACCATCTTCCAAAAAAAGTTCTTCACTTCCTTGTAAAGCCAAAACTGAAGTCGCCATGGAAGATCTGGAAGAGGAGAAGATCCGCCTGCTGAAAGAACTCTGCAACCAAGCTGAAACTGGAGCCACTGCAGAGGACCCGAAAGAGAAAAGGCTCACCCTTATGATAAAACTGGGTCGCATCGAGAGAGAAATCCAGCGTAGGCGTAATCAGTAGACACACCAGTATTTTTATTCTAAGGGCGACTTGTACCATGTCACCCATGTAATCTGTAATTTCCATTCAATAATGAATCCCAATGTTTCCTTCACCAGATGTGTAGACAGAAACCGATGAGAAATTGGCCATGTTATCTTGACATATTTTGCTGCAAGTTATGTATCTACCCAAATGCTTGGATAGTACCTCTTCAGATATCGCCCGTTTAAAGCTCTTGGGAATTCCTCCCCTTCGATTGTCTCCAGAATATATGCATTCCCAGGGGCACATCGGCCGATTCTATACGGCCCTTCCCAAGTGGGTGACCATTTACCGAATTTGGGATCCTTAGATCCTATCGGCAGCACCAACTTCCATACCAAATCTCCTTGAGAGAACTGTTTAACTTTGACCTTTTTGTCATACCATCTGGCCACCTTTTTCTTGTTTTCTTCTATACTAATCAGGGCTCTCAACCGTAAACCCGCCAAATCGTCAAGTTCATCTTTCATGAGAAAGGAATAGTCATCGGCCGTTAACTGATCTTGTAACGATATGCGTCTTGACCCTGTCCTTATCTCCCATGGTAAGACCGCCTCATGACCATAAACCAACTGATAAGGGGATATTTTAGTGGCTCCATGACAAGCCATTCTGTATGCCCATAAAGATTCAGCAAAAGACATATGCCACTTCTTGGGTTGTTCTTCTATCTTCCTCTTGATTAGCTTGATTATCCCTTTGTTAGACGACTCCGCTTGGCCATTGGCTTGAGCATAGTATGGAGAAGAATTCAATATTTTAATCCCCATATCGGCGGCGAACTCTCCGAATTCTCCAGAAGTGAACATTGTCCCTTGATCAGTTGTGATGGTTTGAGGAATACCAAATCGATATATAATATGGCTTTTAACAAATTCAATCATATCGGCCGATGTCACGTTTCTCAAAGGAACTGCCTCCACCCACTTAGTAAAATAATCTGTAGCCACCAATATGAACTTATGCCCTTTGCTTGATGGAGGATGAATCTGTCCGATGAGATCTATTTCCCAACCTCTGAACGGCCACGGCTTAATTATTGGATTCATAGCCGATGCTAGCGCGCGCTGCACATTGCCAAACCTCTGACAATCTTGGCATCCTTTGTAGTACTTGAAACAATCCTCAAGGATGGTCGGCCCGTAATATCCATTGTTCCGGATCATCCATTTCATTTTGTGAGCCGATTGATGAGCTCCACACACGCCTTCATGGATTTCTCCCATCAGAACCTTTGCCTCTTCTGTTCCCAGGCATTTGAGAAGAACTCCATCAATCATCCGATAAAAAAAATCATCCTCAAGCAACACATATTTTGTCGCCTGAAAACGTGTTCATCGATCCATCTTTTGGGATAGATTTCTCAAGTAATCGACGATCTCCTTTCACCAGTCATCGGCCGCGAGCTCTAGCGTCATCGCTCCCTGAATCGGCCGATACCCAGAAGCATGTTGGGCCAGTCTGTTGGCTTCTTCATTATAATTTCTGGGGATGTGTTCAATTACTGCAGACTTGAACTCTTTTAAAAGTTGAAGACAATCCTCATAATAAATCCTCAAGATATCATCCTTGCACTCAGATCGTCCTGTCAACTGATCCACAATGAGCATGGAATCCCCAAAAATTTCGACTGCATCAGCTCTGACTTCCCTTAATAATTGGATGCCTTTCAGAACAGCTTGATATTCCGCCTGGTTATTAGATGCAGATGCTTCTATCGGCAGAGAGAAATCATAACTTGCCCCCCGAGGCGACACAAGAACAATGCCGATTCCTGATCCGGCCCCACACAAAGAACCATCAAAATATAGAGTCCATGGAACTGGTTCAACGGTGGTGATTTCCGGTCCACAATGCTGAACTACGAAATCGGCCATCACTTGACCTTTGACGGCTTTGGCCGATTCGTACCTTAAATCGAATTCTGACAAAGCCAGGATCCATTTTCCAATCCGCCCTTTCAAAATTGGCAATGATAGCATATATTTCACAACATCATCCGTGCACACGACTATGTATTCTGCCGATAGTAAATAGTGCCTGAGCTTGGTACATGAAAAGTACAAGCACAAGCATAGTCGCTCCACCGAGGAATATCTTGTTTCGGCGTCTAAAAGTCTTCTGCTGACGTAGTACACCACTCGTTCTTTCCCCTCAAACTCCTGTACAACGCCGATCCAATAGCCTGTTCATCAGCCGATAAATATAATTTGAACGGCTTACCAGGCTGTGGTGGAACTAATACCGGAGGTGAAACCAGATACTGCTTGATATTCTCCAGTGCCTTGCGCTGTCCTTCTCCCCATACGAACTCCTGGTCGGGCTTTAATTTCAACAGAGGGGTAAAAGCCTGAATACGCCCTGACAGGTTGGATATGAATCTTCTGATGAAATTGACCTTGCCGATGAGGGACTGTAGTTCAGTTTTATTTTGTGGGGCCACTACTTTGTTGATGGCGTCTATGGTCTTGCGGTTGACTTCTATCCCGCGCTCATGGACCATTAATCCTAACAATTGCCCGGCCGATACACCAAATGCACACTTGTTTGGGTTCATCTTCAACCCATGTTTCGTTGTGCACTCCAGTACTTCCTGTAAATCGGTCAGATGATCTTGGCGACCTTTTGACTTGACCACGATGTCATCTATATAAATTTCCACCGATGAACCAATGAGCTTGTGGAAGATGTAGTTCATGGCCCGTTGATATGTAGCGCCGGCGTTCTTCTTCTGTTCTTGTTACTTTATCCCGATCGTTGGGCGCCATGAACTCCATCGGCAGTATGAACACCATATCAATTTCGGCTGCCGATTCTTGGTTGCTTGTTTCTTGATCGTTTTTCTTTGGGCGCCAAACTCGAGATTTAACATTCCTTCTCTCTGGCACCTGTCTCTGTTCTTTTTCTTGATGCTCCCACTGGCGTAGGCGTTGGATCCTTCGCTTCTGGGATCTGGATAGGCCATCGGGACACCACCTGGGATTTGCTGGTTTGGCCGATGATCTGGCGTGTTCCCAATATGGTTCCCTTCCTAGGGGATCCTCGTCTGATACCGTGTCATCGGCCATTTCTTCTATCCGATCATGCACGCTGATCCTGCCCCCCAGTCCATCCTACTGGCCGATCTTGCTTTTTGACCGGTGGTGCTGGTCAACTCTGCCGCCCAGCCGATCATGTACCGAAACGCGCTGTTCCTCGCGCCGATTTCTGCTGATCGGCTCTGATCCTCTGTCCCTAGAGTGTAGCCTCGGGCGATTGTTGCAGTTCAATCCGTTACACTCAGGACAGTTATCGGCAGACGGCAATCTGATGTCGTTCTCCCAGCAGTGGATGAATAATGGACATTGCCAGTGATCTTCATGCCGGCGTATCGTCTCTTCCTGGTATCTTGCTTGTTCTTGCTGCTGCCGATACTTGCTGAGTAAGAATTGGGAGGTGACGGGCTTGCGTGGTCGTTCTGGCCCCTGCCTGTTCCTTCTGATTTCTTCAGTCGTGATCTGTCTCTTGGGATCGACGGCGCCGCCTCTTCTCGCCGATTCTGACGTCAGCACCTTGGTTTGACTTGAGTCTCCTCCAGCGTTAACCATGTTGGCCGGGAAGGGATGCTGATCTATCTTCATCGGCTTTGCCAATTTAGTTGGAGTTTCAAATTTAAGCCGCCCCTGCTCGATGGCCGATTGTATCTCCTAGCGGAAGACTTTACATTCATTTGTATCATGAGAAGTAGCGTTGTGCCACTTGCAGTATTTCATCTTCTTAAGTTGATCGGCCGTAGGGATGGTGTGATGTTGAGATAGCTTGATCTGTTCTTCCTGAAGCAATAGATCAAAAATTTTATCGGCCTTTGACGTGTCAAAACCGAATGTTTCCGGCTCTTTCTTCCCAAAAGGGCATGATATCGGTTTTTTTCCTTTGACCCATTCTGCCAGGCCGATTTCCTCTTCCGCATCGGATTCAGATCCTTCCAAGTATGCCACCTTCTTTTGGAAGTTCCTCCGCTGTTCAAACGATCGGACCTCTTGTCCTGACAATCGGTGGACGATTTGACTCAGGCTTTCAAACTCTTGGGCAGCATATCTTTCTTTGATTTGCGGCAAGAGGCCTTGGAAAGCAATATCGGCCAACTGTGCATCGGTCAGAGCCAGACTGTAGCATTTGTTCCTGATTTCTCTGAACCTCTGTATATACCCCATCACTGGTTCATCGTTCCTCTGCCTGAGACTGGTCAAATCCGAGAGCTTCATTTCGTGTACTCCTGCGTAGAAGTACTTGTGGAATTGTTTCTCCAGATCGGCCCATGTAACGATGGAATTTGGCGGCAAGGTGGTGAACCACTGGAAGGCCGATTCGGACAGAGATGATGAAAATAAATGCACCCTCAGGGCATCTTGCGTGGCAGCTTCCCCGCACTGGATGATGAATCGGTTGATATGCTTTACAGTGGATGTATCGTCCGTCCCTGAGAACTTGGTGAAATCGGGAACCTTGTAGCGGTGTGGGAACGGAAGCAAGTCATAGGCCGATGGATATGGCGTCTTGTAGGTATAAGTTTGAACTTTTGGCTTCAATCCAAACTGATCTTGGATTACTTCTGCTATTCTTGCCGTCTAGTCCACCTGCTGCTGATGGACAGCTGTTCGCGGCGCGGGCATGTGCTGAAGGGCTGGCACGGCCGGGTGATGAATCGGCGAATTTTGCTGAGCGGCCGATAGTTGATGGTGAAACGAGTCCGCATCGTATGTCATCGCTGGCGCCGTGCCTCTGAATGCTTCGACAGTGTTTGCCCCCCTGCCGATTTCTGATAAGATCGGCTGATGCTGGGGAACCGTCGGCCGGGCGGCCGATTGGTATGGCACCTGGGTTGAATAACTTCCATACCCATTTGCTGGCTCGGGAAAATACGCTGTCGCTGATGTTCCCCAAGGTGCTGAGCTTGTAGGCAGTGACTGCACAGAAGCAATCTGAATAGGTTGAAGCGGTGTCTCTGATGGGAGACATGGTGCACCGCGGTATCTTGGAGACGCCGGGGGCAATGGAGAGTTGTACCCCGCGCGTTGCGTCAATATCGGCTGAGGAGCCGATTGGGATGTGTATGGTAGGCTTCTGGCTGGCAGAGTGGTCGGAGGGGCATATGCCGGTCCCTGATAGCCTTGGACTGCTCCGCTGGCCAGAGAGTTGACGACGGCTTTATACACCGTGTTGGTTATTACTGAGGATTGGTCGATGAACGCCTGATACATGGACTGTTGAATCATCTCTGACATCTTGCCCGAGTCCTCAGCAATGGTGATGTGGCGAGGTGCTAGAATAGGAGTCTTCTTGACTGCCTCCCCGCTTCTAGTACGACTGAACGACTGGAGGTACATCTTCTTGTAATCTTCTAGATGTTTGGCCAATTCTTCCCTCTGGTCGTCCTTGAGATCTGCTTCTGTGACCTCAATGATGTTGCTGTCGGAGATTTCTGCGTTTTTCAACATATCAGATCTTGGATGGTCCCACCGGGCGTGCCAAAAGTGTGTTGGCGCTAAAATCGGCCGGATAGGAATCGGCCGATGGTCTTCAGCGTCGGACACACGACCCGGGAGAATCTGCTTAGCTCCTGTTCGGGTTATCGCCCTGGTGCGGTTCGCGCGGCGTGCCAGTCAATCTGACCTGTTGATTGACAAGGAAATAGAGTATTAAATTCTAGGCGCGTCGATCGGCTGGGATTCCGATCTGTCCTAAGGAGCGCGTCGGCAACGAATCGGCCGATTTGCTGTAAAGATGATCGGCTATGGATCAACCGATAATTGTGTAGTAATCGTAAAGAAAAACTGCTGGAGCGATCTAGATGATTACTGCAAGGGCAACACTTGAAATAGATCTAATCGGCTGTATGATGATAAATCGAAGAAGAACAATGACGAAGCCGATTACTCTGATTTCAAGCTGGATAACTGGTGATAATACTAGAATAACAGGTAAAACTTGCAATTCTAGTAAATATCGATAACTGGTGAATAAATCCAAACGAAACTACAGCGATGCGCCCGTAGTTAAAGCTCGGATATTACTCGGTAAGCGGAACCTACCAATTGGCCAGAGATCAAGCTGATGCAGCCCTGCCAATCCGTACGAACTCGTGAAAGAAGAAAATATTGGCGAAGTCGCCGACTTGAAAGTAAATTGCTGGAAAAGTAGAAGTATTGTTGTTGATTGATGTGTTGATGTTTTTTCAAGACCCTGACGACTCCTATTTATACCCTAAAGCTAGGACTCCTGGTCGATCACGACTTGTTACAACCTTATTTAAATTACTATATCTATACGAACTTTAAAAAGGAAACGGACTCCCGCAGAATCTTCCGCCGCCGCTCCCTAATCCAATCAGAATTTCCTTCAATTGCTCCCCGACCGACTTAGCGTGCCCCCTTTGACCAACTTTTGACCAGGATCCTCTGAAATAATCCCATCCTGTTGGCGTAGGCCGTGTTACCAATCGGCCGATTTCCAACTGTTACCTCCATCGGCCGATTCCGTTCTGTAGCCTTCAGATCTGCCGCATCGGCCAATCTTCTCCCCCTGACGCCGATTCAACACGTGTCAAAATCTGGCGTCAACAGAATCGTTCATTTCTCGCAGCCATTGAGACTGCTTAACCCATTTACCACATAGAGTAAGAAGAGGAACAATGATGATGATTAATATGATCGGATGCTCAGTTAATTATTTTCCACCATGCGTGATTTGGATAGTTGCTTATCTAGAATGGTTAATCAATTAGAACTTGATGCTAAAACTTGAAAGCAAGGACTCACTCTTAGATGCTTTTTAACAAAACTACCCTCAGCCAAAAGCTTTGCATGTCTAGGAGTCGGCTAAGTATATACCACTAGTCGGGTAAGCCTTGCTGAGTATTAGCATATTCAGCCTTGCTTGTCGCTTTGTTTTCAGGTGAGACCTTTGAGGATATGGTTGCCAGTTTGACTTGGCCGTGTACTCTTCCTTCTGGTTGGTCGGTGGAATGGGATACGTCCCCGGCCAACAATGATAACGCTGAATGATGTCATGTACGGGCTTCATCATGATATCTTGTATCGTCGTTAGAACTTTCGCTTATTTTCCGCTGCACTATTGAACTCTGAAATTACTTCATATGAACATTTTCAAACTTGGTTTGTAATAGTAATTCCTGTTGAACTTTGGAATGTAAAATTGTGGATTGTTGTAATCTCTGGGCTCACCTTCGTATGGGTTGTATGTATGCATTGTTTCAATTGAAATTCCAGTGGTTGCATTAGGATGTTACCCGACAGACTGTTGTTTTACTCCGTTGTGCGTGTTAGCCTGGAGTGCCTCTATGGTGATGGTTAGCACACTTAAGCCAAATTAATTCGGGCGGTTCTGCCACACCGGTGTGGTGCTGATCTCACCCAAGGGAAACAAGCTCCGCTACACCATCCGCCTCGACTTCCCGACCTCGAACTACGTCACGGAATACGAGGGCCTTATCAATGGCCTATGTATCACCATTGAGCTCGGAGCAACCCAGCTTTGCACCTACGGTGACTCCAAGCTGGTGGTAGACCAAGTCATGAAGGAGTCTAACTGCGAAAGCTCCCTCATGAATGCATACTACCAGGAGGTCCACAAACTGGAGGACAGGTGTGGCAGAACCGCTCGAATTAATCCGGCTTAAGTGCGCTAATTGTCAGACCCGGGCACATAGGACTGGCCACGTGGCACACTTCACCTAGGATTCGGGGTGGGACATGGCCCACGCCCCCATGTCCATTGTAACTACTCATAATGCAGTAGGATTACTCGTACGGTAGTTAGACTAGTCGGAGTCGGATAAAGACTACCCGAGAAGTAGTCAGGTAGGACTCCTTGGCTTGTACCCGACTAGGATTCCCATGTAAACCTGTCCCCTGGACTATATAAGAGCGGACAGGTACCCCCTCGTGGACAATCACAATCATCACCATCAAAGGCAATACAATCCACACAGGACGTAGGGTATTACGCTCCCAGCGGCCCGAACCTGTCTAAAACCCTGTGTTCCTTTGCACCTTCTAGTTCCTGATCTCGGCGACACCCAACCAACCAAACTCACCACCTCGGGGGTATCCCTCGGTGGGCGTGGCGGTAAAACACCGACAGCTGGCGTGCCAGGTAGGGGAGCTCATCGAAGATCCACCAGAGAACTCGATGGCGTCGTTCAACTTCACCAGCGTCGTGCTCGACAAGGGCACGACTTTCATCTTCGGCTCTTGGATCTGCATCGCCGGTGGTTTGGGTGGCTTCAACAGCCTCCTAGCCAACTCCAAGTAGTCGGAGGCTACTTCATCAACCGCAAGCAACGATCTGGACGACTTCGTCGACAACCTCGATGACACGTTGCTTCCAGATCTAGCTCAACAGATTGAAATGACGTCCGTTTTCAAAATGACTTCAACTCGAGATGCAACAGATCTACTCGACTCGGATTCAAACCGATCTACAAAGACCCCACGATCCAAATCCTTCTCCGACATGGAGGAGGATTTGGATCTGCTGCTCCGAATCGGGGACGTGGGTGCCACCGCTAGCCGGGAGGCCCACGTTCCCGACTTCTACTCGGACTCCAATACAGAGTACTCCTCGTGCGGGACTACATCTCTAAACGGGATCCGAAAAAAACTTGGAGGCCAGGGAGCCCCCGTCCCTCAAAACCAGTCGCAACCCGATGGCCACCCTGAATTCTTGTCGGGCAATCATCTGGGTTTAACGATTACATCAATGCCACACGGACATTTTGTATACTGAAAGGGCTTTGAGCCCTCCGAACTACTCGACTACGAATCTCGCCTTGTGGCCTTCATGCAAGAACTACCCTTCCAAGTGGGTAGACCTCTCTCGCCCATCGTGAAAGAAGGTGAGAGTAGCACAGATCTACTGACTACGGCCTTAGGGCTAACCACTCACCGGATGGACAAGTCTGCATGGCTTCCCTTCGCAACGCGGAAGAAAACGAGCTGGGCACCCAGTACGACAACAAGCAACTCATGGACATCTCAGCCAATAAGCCCACAATAGACGCTCCTCAAGATGAAGACGATGAACACCGGAGGATCCGGCGGGCAAAGAATGCCAAACGCGCTCAACGCAGGCGCAACACGCAGAACCGCGCTCGTGGACCAAGGGATCTCACCAACACCTTCGCAGCAGTCGCGGATCGCGAGTACCGTACCCCGATAGGCCCGATTGCAGAGGCAGCACTCTTGACCCAACAACTCCCATCTAACCCCCAGATCCAAAGGTTGCAGTACTTGACCCAGCGCGCGCTCGTGCATCTCGACGGGCAACATCCAGTGTCATCCACTCGGAACCAGCTCTCGAGGTCTGAGCAACACGGGGATACCGTGCTGGTTAGTCGCACTCCCGGAGGAGGCCAAGGGAGTCGGAGGAACGACAACCGCCAACTCAATGAGGGCCACCCGTCGGCACGCGGCAACAATAAACAAGAAGTACAACAACCCCCTCGCAACCAGCGTGGGGCAAGGCACCGCGGCCAAGATGCAGTCGCAGCCAACCTCCAGGACGCTCCCACGATCGACCTCAGGCAGAAGATCAATGAAGGCCGCGACACGCGGCTTGTCATTGATGCGCGGAGGAAGGACCGCACCGACAGGCACTACGACGATGACGATAGCGACCGCTTCCCCGCCTTCACCACAAACATTATCGACAAGTCCTACCCCAAGGGTTTCAAACCAGTTGGAATCCCCAAATATGATGGTAAGTAGGACCCACGCTAGTGGCTTTGTTGCTATTCTGTCGCTATTGAAGTTTCAGGGGGCTCCAACTCCACGAAAGCACTCTACTTCCTGGTGGCCCTAGAACCCGCACCCCTCACGTGGCTTGAAAGCCTCAAGCCAAACTCTATCGACTCGTGGGAGGACCTCAAGCGGGCTTTCATCGACAACTTCCAAGGGTCCATGATCACGGTAGACACTCGCCACGACTTGTCCCAGGTGAAGCAAGAGATGAACGTGTAACAACCCTGGTAATTACATTTCCAAAGTCAATGTCATTAGCCTAACTCTATGTTTAAACCAACTAATGAAAGGGTGGAAAGAATTAAAACGAGTTCAGTTGGAATTCAAATTTAATTTGAGCACATTTGGTTACTTTTGAACTTTTAAATTTAACTTTCAAACCATAAGCCAAATGAGATTTCGCCTGAAACCAAAGTTGTAGAACTTTTTATTTTGAACAACTTTCGTGTTCAAAAGTTTTTGAAATTCAAATCAGAAAGAGGAGAAAACGCCCTGTTTGCACCCAGCCCCCTGAAGTTTTTCAAATTTTTGCACTTAGGTCCCTCCCTCACCCCTCCCTCCTCTGCTGCACCGCACGCTCGCCCGACCGCCGCCGGCCACCTGGCCCTCGACGCCTGCGCGGCCCCAGGCGCCGAGCCAACCCCGGCGCCCTGCCTGCTGCCCGCCCCCGCTCGGCCAACCGCGGCCGCGCTTTCTTCTCCCTCCCGCACGGCATGCCCCTGCCCAACCCGCGGCTCCCTGCAGCACCGCCCCGCCGCCCAGTCACTGGCCGCCGCCCCCTCCACCCAGTGCCCCCGTCGTGCCGCCCGAGCTCCCCAACCGCCCGCCCGCGTCGCCTACACGCGACGTCGCGCCCCAGACGCGCCCAGCGCACGCACGCCACGCGCACGACGCGCCTCTTGCCGCTGGTCACCGCCGGCCGCCCCCAATGGCGCCCAGCCTCGCCGGCCCCTCCACCCCACGTTCTGGCCGTGCCGAGCCCGCCCCCACGAGCTCCACCGGCTATAAAGCCCGGCGCAGCGCCCCTCCCTCCCCTCCTTTCTTCTTCCCCGCAGAACAGAGAGCTCCATTGCCGCCGGCGCCCCCACCTCGCCGTGGAACCCCCTGCTCCGGCCCACCTCCGCCCGAGACAAGCGCTGAAACGGGTCCCCCTCAGTGCGCTGAAGCTCCCCAGCCCGAGCCCCGCCGCCCTCGTCGCCGGAGCGCCGCCGTCCGCGCCGCCCCACCGCCGCCGCCCCTGCTCTCCACGGCCAGCCCGCCACCGGCCACCCCGAGCCACTCCAAGACCACCAATAGGTGCGCCCTGGTTCCCTCTCCGTGCTCCCCCACCTTGCCCTCGCCGCCGGCGACCGAGCTCGCCGCAATTTGGCCGGACAGGATGACCCCGCCGTGAAATTGCGACCAGGGACCACATTGCAAACGCCCAAATCTTTCTAGGGGTTTTCTGCTAGTTTTCAGGGACCCCTCTGTAAAGAAAGTTTTAACCAAATCAGTGAACTTGTAAAATTCGTATAAAATCGTAGAAAATTCAGAAAAATGCAAACTCAACTGTTCTGGAATCCTTAGAAGAAACCCTACAACTCTTGTTACATAAAGCTTCTCATATTCTCAATATATTGTGCTCTAGATTAAATGGAAGGTTTAATGGACTTCTTTTGTACCCACTGTTGTAGATCATTGCTGACCCTAATTTTTGGGCAGTGAGTTACTTGCTTGATGTTTAGGACTGTGTAAAAAGATCAGGACCAAAAGCCATCTCTAGATACACATTTTGTCCAACCTTGTTTTATGCCATAAAGTGTTAGAACTAAATTTTCCTACTGTTCTGTGATGTTTAATGTCATGAAACTTTTTCTGTGTTGTTTTAGTAATACCTAGAGGCCACAGAAAAATTTAGGAACATTTTTACTATATGTAACCTGTTCATATGAATTTGTGGTAGGAAAACTTCACTAATTCAAAATAATTAGTAAATTGCTTAGAAAATGTTCATCTTTTTACTATGAAACACATTAGAGTATCTCAAGCTGTAAAAAAAAGTTTCATACATAGAGACCCTGTATAACATCCTGTAGAAAATAATCTTTAATAACATGAGTGTAGCTTGTCCCATTTATTATGCTCTATATCATGTGCAATAAAATCTGAAAAATTTACAGTAGCACAAATATGGTTATAGCAACACCCTGCAAAATTTGTAGCATCAATACTTGCATGGGTTGTTCTGTATAAAAATAACTAGATCCTAGCAGTGGCTGTGTATTACATTTTTCATATTTAACATGCTACACAAAAATGTCTGAAATTTTTACAGTGATCTTATCTCTGCATAATGTACTTTGAATAAAAATTTTATTACCAGAAGCTAACTATATTAGTAATTGTGTTCAACTCATGTTTGTGTTTAAAAAGAAACTAAGTTTTCAATATAACACAACCCCTTCTTCTTTAATAAAGTTAAATAGATTAAGACGAACTCTATTAACGATTGCCCAGGAAATGTTAAAGTAAATAACTTCACAGCAAAACCTATGTCTTATGAACTGCAACTTTATCGTGAAGGAAATAATATCGTTTACCATCACCACTACTTAAACTTGTGCATTCATGTAGAAACGACGACTCTCGCCGACGGAACGTACGAGTTGGTGCCCGCGTCTGAGAGTGAGCAGCGAGAAGCTCAAGTGAATCTGACTGAAGTTGCCGAAGACCCGAGCCCCAGTTCGGAAGAGCCCCGGACTAACTTTTCGCAAGAAGGCAAGCCCCGGAGCATGAACCCTATTTTCTCAACTTATGCAACTTATTACTCTACTTTATTTGTGCATTAAGTTTATAGGAGTTGGATGAAAACTTAGTTGCATGATCCTAGGTACCCCTGCTCTGAACACTAGATGCAAGGTTCGATAGAATGCTATGCTAATAGGACTCGGTAAAAGTCGAGTGATTTCCTGTCACTCGCGAGAAATTAGGAGTTGATTGTTTACTACACGCTGCAATCATAAGGACGACGGACGGGCTGTGGTACGATGTTTATGTTGATGATTGAGGCCCGTCTGTCTAGTGAAAAATGCTAAGGCCGCAGTGTGTGGTAAGTGATGGTTAAGTCTTTGAACGTACTAACCACATGCCGAGAATATGGTAATCGGTAAGCTTAGTACTGGATTGAACCGAGGCCGGAATATACTCCCCACTGTCTTGAATTCGTTCACATCTAGCTAATGGCGGGTGCATCGGCCGCCACAGCCCGACGTACCGTGGTCTGTGGGGAGGTGTAGTCGAGGGCGGTGGGCCTGTTCCGTGAAGCGGGAATTGAAGGGAAAAGTTGCACGTGTGACTCTGGGAGTAACCACGTGACGTGTGTTTAGGTTTCCCTTGCAAGGTTAAGAAATTCGATTCGAATCGTCCGTTTCTCGCGGCTATTGAGACTGCTTAACCACTTTTACCCACAGAGTAAGAAGAGGAACAAGGATGATGAATAAACTTGTTGGATGAAAATTTAATGCTTCACCATGTATGATATTGGATAGTTGCTTACCTAGAATGGTTAAAGAAAGCTAGAACTTGGAGCTAAAATCTGAAAGTAAGGACCTACTATATATGCTTTTTGGCAAAACAAACCCCTCAAGCCAAAAGCCTCGCATGTCTAGGAGTCGGCTAAGTATATCCCACTAGTCGGGTAAGCCTTGCTGAGTATTAGTATACTCAGCCTTGCTTGTGGCTTGTTTTCAGGTGAAACCTTCGAAGATTTGATTGCTAGTTTGACTTGGCCCTGCACTCTTCCCCCTGGTTGGTCGGTGGAATGGGATGCGCCCCCGTCCAACGGAGATAAGACCGAGTGATGTCTCGTACGGGCTTCATCGAGACATCCTGTATCGTCGAGTAGTTCTCGTTGTTTATTTCCGCTACAACTTAAAACTCTTAAGAACATATTTGTGATCATTGAAGTACTTGATTTCTAAACTCAAAACTTGGTCTGTAATATTTACTTATGCTAATGTTGTAATATTTGCTGGAATGTGGTATTCTCTGGGCTCATCGTCGCATGAGCATTTGTATGTATGGCGCTCGATCCGTTCACCGTGGTTGTATCGGGAGGTTATACCCGACAGACCAGTGGATTACTCCGTTTGAAGTGTAAGGTTAACTGAGAATGCCTTAATAGTGATGGTTAATACACTTGAGCCGGATTAATTCAGGTGGTTCTGCCACAGCTGGTATCAGAGCCGTAGCTGGTGCCACAGCTGGTAACAGCTGGCACCAGAACCGAAATACATACGCCAGAGAATGCGACAAGCCTTAAAAACTAGTTTTAATAAAACTTGACTAGAAGGATGTGTTGCGAAATACGTTGGTACGTTAAGGATGGTGCCTAGTTCGTAAAGCCCTAAGGGATTATGGGAAAGTTACTAGGTGGCTATCTGACTTATGAATATTATCAACTGACTTCCAGCACATTACTTTCTGTCAAAACTTACATTCATGTACAACCGACCTTAAATTCTGTAACGACGCACTCATCGCTAAGGTAAGAAGGTAAGGTTCCTCAGCCAACTGAGAGAGCTTGGCCTTCCTGTCGGTGATGCGAACCGAACGCTGCCCTCAAGCAGTGGCTTACTTGAGGTGCTGCCAATATGCCAACTGTTAGTTGAACATATTGGGAGTAGAAGGTTTGGCGCAGGGTATGGCGATCGCTGTTCATACCCCCGTCTCATGACGGTACCCCCGTGAATACGCTATCTCGATAGCGTATGTTAACGTCGTCTGTACGGCGGAAATTGTACAGATATCGTTTCTATAAGTAAACGGTAATGAATACGGACGCTTTCATGAGTGCTGGCATGAAAGGTTCATGAAATATATATGCTTGTCAATCTCCTGCAGGTACACTAACCGCGATTACGATAAGTTAAGGAACGATTAGAAAGACTCGACTAGCTATTATAGCGAGAGCCGTATTGTGTATGCCACCGAAACTATCTTCGTAAGACCAAAGCTATTTGGCAATTATTTTATTTTGTGAGGACAAATAGGACGTGCATGCATCATGACCACATATATCTGAAATCTAAATGCGTTGTATGAGAGTGGTAAGGTTCTTGCGTATCTAAGCATGGTTTGCATAAGGACTATCTAGCGAATCTGTCACAAATCTGCCATGACCGAAAAGAAAGATTTATTGACCCAAGAAAATGACCTTTTCTGGTAAAGTTCATGTGGAAAGAATTGTTCAAAATTTTGTTTTCTATCCCCTGTTCAAAAATCAAAAATTCTGAACTCATGGATAGTAAGAAATAACAGAAACCTTGGAATGTCAGAATTCTGTCCAGAATAAGCCCTTCTGCCTCATAAATTTTTAAGCCCCCTTCCTACAGTTTTCTGCAAAAGAGTACAACACAAAACTTGTTCCAAATTTACGCCAGTAGCTGCTGTTAAAATTTGGTAAATTTTGGCTGGGTAGATTTTCCTTGGTGCACGAAATATTGGCCCGCTGTTCACTGAAAATTTCTGGGTAGACAGAGAAGTGAGACCTTAAGGAAACAGCCATCTTAGAGCCTAATCCAGCCAAAGTGTTGAATAGAAAAGTGGTGCACAAATACCTTAGGAATGCTCTGGTAAAAGTTGAGAATTTTTGGACCAGAACTGTTGAAGTATAGGCCAGATACTATAACTCGTTCTGCTGAAAAACAGCCAAAACAGGGAAGCAAAGAGTGAATCGTTTGACCATCTTATCCGTCGATTTAGTATCTTGGCTGAATATCAAAGTTGTACCTCCCTAAATTCCCTATCCCCTGCCAAAATATGAGGAACTTTGGATGAACCTACCAGGAGATATAAGATTCTTATGGCAGACAGTTTTATGCTCGTGATTCCATCCAGGACCTTTTGGAAGTCTACTATTCCGCGTTAGATCTTTTTGGAGTCATGGAAGCAATATGGATCACGTTGCTAATGAAGAACCTTCGCCTTTTCAGATGGTTGGAGCAACCCGTGGTAACCCGGATGGTTTTGGTGCTAGCGCA
This sequence comes from Panicum miliaceum, assembly GCA_032594955.1. Lineage (NCBI taxonomy): Eukaryota > Viridiplantae > Streptophyta > Magnoliopsida > Poales > Poaceae > Panicum > Panicum miliaceum. The sequence continues at coordinate 36,173,295 of CM064059.1, forward strand.
AGTGGATCACCACCACAGCCACAGCCACCACCTGGTTTAGTGGAAGTAATGGCCGCTCAAACCGAGTTGCTCCGCCAGCTCGTGCAAGGACAGCACCAGCAGCGGGGTGGGCACAATGCTCCCCAACCCCAAGCTGCAGGATACACAGATTTCCTAGGGACCCAGCCTCCCTTGTTCCATAAGACAGAGGAACCCTTGGACGCCGACGCTTGGATTCGCACCATCGAATCCAAGTTCACACTACTTGTGGCCCCATGCTCAGAGGCCAACAAAGCTCGCTTTGCCGCGCAACAGCTTCGCGGTACAGCTCGTCTATGGTGGGACCACTATTTTGCTATGCTCCCCGCTGATCACATTGTCACCTGGGATGAATTCAAGACTGCGTTCCAGGCGCACCATATTCCCGAAGGTCTCATAGAAAGAAAGCTAAATGAGTTTTTAGCTCTCACTCAGGGTAACCGCACTGTACTTCAGTATGCTCAAGCCTTCAACAACCTGTGCCAATACGCGGGCTATCACGCAGACACAGATGCCAAGAAGCGTGATCGTTTCCGTAGAGGTCTGAATACTAAACTCAAGGAACGATTGAATCTTGTCAAAGCCGATACATATAACGAGCTAGTCAACATGGCCATCACTCAAGAGGACTGTATTGAGGCTCATCGTGCTGAAAAGAAGAGAAAGGCGCTAGCTGGACCCTCGGGTGCTCAGCCACCGAGGTATCGCTTGGTGCGAAATGCTGCGCCTACAGCTCCACCGAAGGCCCCTCAGCCAGGGCGTTGGATTATCAGGCCCCCGCAGCAGCCAGGCATGGTACAACCCCCGATGCCTCCACAGAATGGTCCAAGGCCCACTCTGCAACAGCCTCTTCGACCCAGCCCCACGAATCGTTGTTTCAAATGCGGGAGTTCCGGTCATTTCGCTCGCGAATGCCCTCAACCCAGGCTGCCAAATCAGGGCCAGGACTCTAACCAGAACAATAAGAACAAAGGCAAGAAGCAGACCCTCCAGGTCAAACAAGGACGGATCAACTTCACCACCCTTGCAGAACTTCCTGAAGGAGCACCTGTAATGACGGGTACATTCTCCATCCATAACAAGCCTGCAGTCATATTGTTTGATTCTGGTGCATCGCATAGTTTCATTAGTGCAAAGTTTGGTGCAAAAGTAGGCTTGAATGTTTGGCACACCAAAGGGTCGTATATGATATCAACACCGGGTGGAAAAATTGCTTCCAACCAAATAATAAGGCTGGTACCGATAAAATTGGGAAGTAAAGTCATCAACACAGATCTCGTACTTTTACCCCTTGACGGCATGGATATTATTTTGGGAATGAACTGGATGACTAGGCATGGAGTCACACTGGACCTTTCTTCCCGAGCCGTTGAGATAAATTCACCTAGTCACGGAGCCACTACCCTTTACCTACCGTTACGGGAGTGCACAAATTCTTGCGCTTTCGTGATGGAAGGGACCAACCTAGAGAATATTCCAGTGGTATGCGAGTATGCCGATGTCTTTCCGGACGACTTACCCGGAATGCCACCAGATAGGGACATTGAGTTCGTTATTGAACTACAGCCAGGCACTGCACCTATATCCAAGAGACCATATAGGATGCCCCCTAAAGAATTGGCAGAGCTGAAAATTCAACTCCAAGAACTACTGGACAAAGGTTTCATTCGCCCTAGCGCGTCACCTTGGGGATGTCCAGCCCTATTCGTAAAGAAGAAGGATGACAATTTGAGGTTATGTGTTGACTACCGACCTCTCAATGCGGTAACTGTTAAAAATAAATACCCACTTCCTCGTAATCGATGTACTCTTCGATCAATTAGCTGGAGCCAGAGTCTTCTCAAAGATTGATCTTCGTTCGGGATATCATCAGATCAAGATTCGCCCGTGCGATATTCCTAAGACTGCCTTCTCCACACGATATGGACTATATGAATTTTTGGTCATGTCCTTTGGACTCACAAATGCCCCTGCCTACTTCATGTATCTCATGAATTCGGTATTCATGCCCGAACTCGACAAATTCGTCGTAGTGTTCATCGATGACATCCTTATCTATTCCAAGGATGAGGAAGAGCATGCCAAGCACCTTCGCATTGTTCTTCAGCGACTCTGAGACCATCAGCTCTATGCTAAGTTTTCTAAGTGTGAATTCTGGTTGGATACTGTAAAGTTCCTAGGTCACACGATCTCCAGCGAAGGCATAGCTGTTGACCCCAGCAAGGTACAAGAGGTGATGGATTGGAAACCCCCTACCTCTGTTCATCAGATTCGCAGTTTTCTTGGCTTAGCCGGTTACTACCGCCGCTTCATCCCGGATTTCTCTCGAATTGCTAAGCCCATGACTGAACTGTTAAAGAAGGAAGTAAAGTTCGTATGGAATGAGAAATGTGAAGAAGCTTTCCACACTCTTAGAGAGCATCTGACTACTGCACCTGTATTAGCTCAACCCGATAATACCAAGTCGTTCGATGTGTATTGTGACGCATCGGGTACTGGTCTAGGATGTGTGCTTATGCAAGAGAATCGAGTGATTGCATATGCCTCACGAGCCCTTCGGCCCCACGAACAAAATTATCCCACTCATGACCTTGAGCTTGCAGCCGTCATTCACGCTCTAAAAATATGGAGGCATTATCTCATGGGTACACAGTGCAATATCTACACGGATCATAAGAGTCTCAAGTACATCTTCACACAAGCCGATCTGAATATGAGACAACGGAGATGGCTAGAATTAATCAAAGATTATGACCTTGAAGTGCACTATCACCCCGGTAAGGCTAATGTAGTCGCGGATGCACTAAGCCGCAAGTCCCATTGCCATTGCTTATCCATGGAGTCCTACCATGAGACATTGTGTGCGGAAATGAGGAAGCTTAACATGGAAATGGTTTCCCAAGGCACTCTAAATCACATCTCAGTTGAACCCACTCTTCACGACCAAATCTTCATGGCACAACTACAGGATGAAGGAATTAAGATCATCAAACAGAAACTCTCTCTAGGTGAGGAGAAGTATAAGTGTTTCCGCCAGGACCATAAGGGAGTTCTATGGTTCGAAGGTCGTATAGTCGTTCCGAAGAATCGTGAACTCCGCAAGCAAATTCTCGATGAGGCACACCTTTCCAAATTCTCTATCCACCCCGGCAGTAGCAAAATGTATCAAGACCTAAGGCAAAACTTCTGGTGGACTAGAATGAAAAGAGAAATTGCTACGTATGTCTCCGAATGTGACACGTGCCAGAGAGTGAAAGCTAGCCACTTAAAGGTAGCCGGTACACTTCAACCGTTACCTATACCATCATGGAAATGGGAAGACATAAGTATGGACTTCATCGTTGGACTACCAAACACCTACCAGAAACATGATTCCATATGGGTTATCGTAGATAGACTCACAAAGACGGCACATTTCCTTCCGGTACACACCACCTATACCGCCAAGAAATATGCCGAGATTTACCTCGATCGTATTGTTTGCCTACATGGAATACCTAAGACAATTATTTCTGATCGTGGTACTCAGTTTGTAGCCCGCTTTTGGGAACAACTGCAAACATCTCTTGGTACCAAACTAATTCGCAGCTCAGCATACCATCCCCAGACTGACGGACAAACGGAAAGAGTAAACCAAATTCTTGAAGACATGCTGAGAGCTTGCGTCACTCACTATGACAAGAATTGGGACAAATGCCTAGCCCTAGCAGAGTTCTCGTACAACAACAGCTATCAAACGAGTTTGAAAATGGCACCATTCGAGGCCCTGTACGGACGAAGGTGTCGAACTCCTTTGAGCTGGTCAGAAACCGGAGAACGTCAAATAATTGGACCCGACCTGGTAATCGAGGCAGAGGAGAAAGTAAAAGTAATACAAGCAAATCTTAAAGCCGCACAAGCCCGACAAAAGAGCTATTCTGACAAAAGGAGAAAGCCCCTAAAGTTCTAAGTTGGCGATCATGTCTATCTTCGAGTTTCACCAACCAAGGGAGTGCAAAGATTCGGAATCAAAGGCAAACTAGCTCCCCGTTATATTGGTCCTTACGAAATCATTGAGAGCTGCGGACCCGTAGCCTACAGATTACGACTGCCCCCTCAGCTCACGGCCACCCATGATGTCTTCCACGTATCTCAACTCAAGAAGTGTATTCGAGTCCCTACCGAGATTGTGGAACAACAAGAAATATCGTTGGAACCCGACCTCTCGTATGTCGAACACCCAGTTAAGATTTTGGATCAAAAAGAAAGAGAGACCAGGAGGAAAGTAATTAGAATGTATAAAGTACAATGGAATCACCACACGGAAGAAGAAGCCACATGGGAAACCGAGAGCTACCTAAGCCAACATTTCCCTGGGTTTCTTATCTCAACCACTGGTATGTGCCCCCACGCCCACACTAAGAATTACCGAATCTCGGGGCGAGATTCTTGTTAAGGGGGGAAGGCTGTGACAACCCTGGTAATTACATTTCCAAAGTCAATGTCATTAGCCTAACTCTATGTTTAAACCAACTAATGAAAGGGTGGAAAGAATTAAAACGAGTTCAGTTGGAATTCAAATTTAATTTGAGCACATTTGGTTACTTTTGAACTTTTAAATTTAACTTTCAAACCATAAGCCAAATGAGATTTTTCCTGAAACCAAAGTTGTAGAACTTTTTATTTTGAACAACTTTCGTGTTCAAAAGTTTTTGAAATTCAAATCAGAAAGAGGAGAAAACGCCCTGTTTGCACCCAGCCCCCTGAAGTTTTTCAAATTTTTGCACTTAGGTCCCTCCCTCACCCCTCCCTCCTCTGCTGCACCGCACGCTCGCCCGACCGCCGCCGGCCACCTGGCCCTCGACGCCTGCGCGGCCCCAGGCGCCGAGCCAACCCCGGCGCCCTGCCTGCTGCCCGCCCCCGCTCGGCCAACCGCGGCCGCGCTTTCTTCTCCCTCCCGCACGGCATGCCCCTGCCCAACCCGCGGCTCCCTGCAGCACCGCCCCGCCGCCCAGTCACTGGCCGCCGCCCCCTCCACCCAGTGCCCCCGTCGTGCCGCCCGAGCTCCCCAACCGCCCGCCCGCGTCGCCTACACGCGACGTCGCGCCCCAGACGCGCCCAGCGCACGCACGCCACGCGCACGACGCGCCTCTGGCCGCTGGTCACCGCCGGCCGCCCCCAATGGCGCCCAGCCTCGCCGGCCCCTCCACCCCACGTTCTGGCCGTGCCGAGCCCGCCCCCACGAGCTCCACCGGCTATAAAGCCCGGCGCAGCGCCCCTCCCTCCCCTCCTTTCTTCTTCCCCGCAGAACAGAGAGCTCCATTGCCGCCGGCGCCCCCACCTCGCCGTGGAACCCCCTGCTCCGGCCCACCTCCGCCCGAGACAAGCGCTGAAACGGGTCCCCCTCAGTGCGCTGAAGCTCCCCAGCCCGAGCCCCGCCGCCCTCATCGCCGGAGCGCCGCCGTCCGCGCCGCCCCACCGCCGCCGCCCTTGCTCTCCGCGGCCAGCCCGCCACCGGCCACCCCGAGCCACTCCAAGACCACCAATAGGTGCGCCCTGGTTCCCTCTCCGTGCTCCCCCACCTTGCCCTCGCCGCCGGCGACCGAGCTCGCCGGAATTTGACCGGACAGGATGACCCCGCCGTGAAATTGCGACCAGGGACCACATTGCAAACGCCCAAATCTTTCTAGGGGGTTTTCTGCTAGTTTTCAGGGACCCCTCTGTAAAGAAAGTTTTAACCAAATCAGTGAACTTGTAAAATTCGTATAAAATCGTAGAAAATTCAGAAAAATGAAAACTCAACTGTTCTGGAATCCTTAGAAGAAACTCTACAATTCTTGTTACATAAAGCTTCTCATATTCTCAATATATTGTGCTCTAGATTAAATGGAAGGTTTAATGGACTTCTTTTGTACCCACTGTTGTAGATCATTGCTGACCCTAATTTTTGGGCAGTGAGTTACTTGCTTGATGTTTAGGACTGTGTAAAAAGATCAGGACCAAAAGCCATCTCTAGATACACCTTTTGTCCAACCTTGTTTTATGCCATAAAGTGTTAGAACTAATTTTTCCTACTGTTCTGTGATGTTTAATGTCATGAAACTTTTTCTGTGTTGTTGTAGTAATACCTAGAGGCCACAGAAAAATTTAGGAACATTTTTACTATATGTAACCTGTTCATATGAATTTGTGGTAGGAAAACTTCACTAATTCAAAATAATTAGTAAATTGCTTAGAAAATGTTCATCTTTTTACTATGAAACTCATTAGAGTATCTCAAGCTGTAAAAAAAGTTTCGTACATAGAGACCCTGTATAACATCCTGTAGAAAATAATCTTTAATAACATGAGTGTAGCTTGTCCCATTTATTATGCTCTATATCATGTGCAATAAAATCTGAAAAATTTACAGTAGCACAAATATGGTTATAGCAACACCCTGTAAAATTTGTAGCATCAATACTTGCATGGGTTATTCTGTATAAAAATAACTAGATCCTAGCAGTGGCTGTGTATTACATTTTTCATATTTAACATGCTACACAAAAATGTCTGAAATTTTTACAGTGATCTTATCTCTGCATAATGTACTTTGAATAAAAATTTTATTACCAGAAGCTAACTATATTAGTAATTGTGTTCAACTCATGTTTGTGTTTAAAAAGAAACTAAGTTTTCAATATAACACAACCCCTTCTTCTTTAATAAAGTTAAATAGATTAAGACGAACTCTATTAACGATTGCCCAGGAAATGTTAAAGTAAATAACTTCACAGCAAAACCTATGTCTTATGAACTGCAACTTTATCGTGAAGGAAATAATGTCGTTTACCATCACCACTACTTAAACTTGTGCATTCATGTAGAAACGACGACTCTCGCCGACGGAACGTACGAGTTGGTGCCCGCGTCTGAGAGTGAGCAGCGAGAAGCTCAAGTGAATCTGACTGAAGTTGCCGAAGACCCGAGCCCCAGTTCGGAAGAGCCCCGGACTAACTTTTCGCAAGAAGGCAAGCCCCGGAGCATGAACCCTATTTTCTCAACTTATGCAACTTATTACTCTACTTTATTTGTGCATTAAGTTTATAGGAGTTGGATGAAAACTTAGTTGCATGATCCTAGGTACCCCTGCTCTGAACACTAGATGCAAGGTTCGATAGAATGCTATGCTAATAGGACTCGGTAAAAGTCGAGTGATTTCCTGTCACTCGCGAGAAATTAGGAGTTGATTGTTTACTACACGCTGCAATCATAAGGACGACGGACGGGCTGTGGTACGATGTTTATGTTGATGATTGAGGCCCGTCTGTCTAGTGAAAAATGCTAAGGCCGCAGTGTGTGGTAAGTGATGGTTAAGTCTTTGAACGTACTAACCACATGCCGAGAATATGGTAATCGGTAAGCTTAGTACTGGATTGAACCGAGGCCGGAATATACTCCCCACTGTCTTGAATTCGTTCACATCTAGCTAATGGCGGGTGCATCGGCCGCCACAGCCCGACGTATCGTGGTCTGTGGGGAGGTGTAGTCGAGGGCGGTGGGCCTGTTCCGTGAAGCGGGAATTGAAGGGAAAAGTTGCACGTGTGACTCTGGGAGTAACCACGTGACGTGTGTTTAGGTTTCCCTTGCAAGGTTAAGAAATTCGATTCGAATCGTCCGTTTCTCGCGGCTATTGAGACTGCTTAACCACTTTTACCCACAGAGTAAGAAGAGGAACAAGGATGATGAATAAACTTGTTGGATGAAAATTTAATGCTTCACCATGTATGATATTGGATAGTTGCTTACCTAGAATGGTTAAAGAAAGCTAGAACTTGGAGCTAAAATCTGAAAGTAAGGACCTACTATATATGCTTTTTGGCAAAACAAACCCCTCAAGCCAAAAGCCTCGCATGTCTAGGAGTCGGCTAAGTATATCCCACTAGTCGGGTAAGCCTTGCTGAGTATTAGTATACTCAGCCTTGCTTGTGGCTTGTTTTCAGGTGAAACCTTCGAAGATTTGATTGCTAGTTTGACTTGGCCCTGCACTCTTCCCCCTGGTTGGTCGGTGGAATGGGATGCGCCCCCGTCCAACGGAGATAAGACCGAGTGATGTCTCGTACGGGCTTCATCGAGACATCCTGTATCGTCGAGTAGTTCTCGTTGTTTATTTCCGCTGCAACTTAAAACTCTGAAGAACATATTTGTGATCATTGAAGTACTTGATTTCTAAACTCAAAACTTGGTCTGTAATATTTACTTATGCTAATGTTGTAATATTTGCTGGAATGTGGTATTCTCTGGGCTCATCGTCGCATGAGCATTTGTATGTATGGCGCTCGATCCGTTCACCGTGGTTGTATCGGGAGGTTATACCCGACAGACCAGTGGATTACTCCGTTTGAAGTGTAAGGTTAACCGAGAATGCCTTAATGGTGATGGTTAATACACTTGAGCCAGATTAATTCAGGTGGTTCTGCCACAGAACGAGACCCTGAGGTCTTACACACGACATTTCTTTGAGACGCGCGCCACCATCGCCAACATCACCGATGAGGACGTCATCCGCTGCTTTCAACACGGCCTCTTCTTGAAGAACACGTACCACGACTTCGGGCACAACCGCCCAACTACTGCCGTGGAGCTGCGGGACATGATGGCAAGATGGGCTGACCAGGAGGACGAGGAAAATGACCGCTTCGCCAAGCGTAACCACGACAAACAAGGCAACGGTAACAACCACTTTGACAAAAGCCTGCGAAACCCGGAAGCATAAGCCAGACCATGAGGTCACGGCTATCGAGTGCAACCCGCGTGGCAAGAAGTCGGGGAAAAACTAGTCGAAATACGAGCAAGTCCTGCACAAGCAATGCCCGATTCACCCGAAGTCGCGTCACACGCTCTTCGAGTGCGTCACCATCCGCAAATCACTCAATGCTCCACCCCTCCATCAAGCTGGAAAGCGAAAGGACAAGGAAGACGATGAAGAAGGAGGTGACAAATCTGGAGCCCAAGATTTCCAGGATCCGAAGAACGTCGTCAACGTTATCTTCGGTGGAGACAGTGGATTCCCCACCAAGCGCGCAAAAGCTAACCCAGCACGAAATTCTCACTATGGAAGCAGCCACGACAAGGCCCTTGAGATACAGCATGGTCCCGATTTCCTTCTCCAGGGAGGATCAGAGGACCAGCTTCTCCGAGCCGGGAAAGTTCCCACTCGTTCTAGATCCTGTCATGGCGGGCTCGGAGCTAACCCGAGTAGTCATTAATGGCGGAAGCAGACTCAATCTGCTCTTCGCGAGTACCCTCAAGAAGATGGGACTGGACATTTCAACAATGCTCACTCCCAGCAAGGCTCCCTTCTATGGGATCGTCCCAGATAACGCAGCTACACCACTTGGATCAGAGGTCCTGCTAGTCACCTTCAGGACCAAAGACAACTACCGCACCGAATACATCAAGTTCGAGGTGGCGGATTTTGACTCATCATACCACGCCATCCTTGGCAGGCCGGCACTAGCCAAATTCATGGTTGTGCCCCACTACGTGTACCTACCACTCAAGATGCCGGGCCTCAAGAAGTCGTATGACTTCGACTAGGAGGCAATCGAGTACGCAACGACTTCACGCGTGCTAGAGCCATCTGCAGAAGTACTCGCGGCCGCGCTGAAGCTGACCAACACAGAGATGGAGATCTCCATCCAACGGCCAAGCCAGTCGAGGGTTAAGACTAACCCCAGCAACGTCGGCATCAAGACCATCCAGCTGCAGGAAGGCGACTCGTCCAAGACAGCTTTGATTAGAGGCGGCCTAGGCGACAAATAGGAAAGCACGCTCGTCAACTTCCTTAGGGCCAACCGTGACATATTCGCGTGGAAACCAGCGGATATGCCAGGGGTGCCCAAGGAGTTGATCGAGCATTTCCTAAAAGTCGACCCTAAGGCCACTCCGAAGAAGCAACGACTGCGTCGTTTTGCCTTTGACAAAAGGGAGGCTATCAAGAAAGAGTTAGCAAAACTACTCACGGCTGGTTTTCTTAAAGAAGTTGTTGGCGCTAAAATCGGCCAGGAATCAGCCGATGGTCTTCAGCGTCGGACACACGACCCGGGAGAATCTGCTTAGCTCCTGTTCGGGTTATTTGCCCTGGTGCGCGGCGTGCGAGTCAATCTAACCTATTGATTGACAAGGAAATAAAAGTATTAAATTCCAGGCGCTCCGATCGGCTGGAGTTCCGATCTGTCCTGAAGAGCGCGTCGGCGAATCGGCCGATTTGCTATGAAGATGATCGGCTATGGATCAGCCGATAATCGTGTAATAATTGCAAAGAAGACTACTGGAGCGACTTAAAAAATTATTACAGATGCAACACTTGAAATAGATCTAATTGGCTATATGATGATGAATCGAGGAAAGGCAATGATGAAGCCGATTACTCCAATCTCAAGCTGGATAACTGGTGATCATACTAGAACAACAGGTAAAACCTATAATTCTAGTAAATATCGATAACTGGTGAATAAATCCAAATGAAACCGCAGTGATGCACCCGTAGTTAAAGCTTGGATGTTACTCGATAAGTGGAACCTACCAATTGGCCGGAGATCAGGTTGATGCAGCCCTGCCAATCCGTACGAACTCGTGAAAGAAGAAAAAGTACTGGCGAAGTCGCCGACTTGAAAGTAAATTGCTGGGAAAAAGTAGAAGTATTTTTGTTGATTGATGTGTTGTTTTTCGCAAAGCCCTGGCGACTCCTATTTATAACATAAAACCAGGACTTTTGGTCGATTACGACTTGTTACAACCTTATTTCAAACAGGAAAACTACTATATCTATAATATTTTTAAAAGGAAACGGACTCCCGCAGAATCTTCTGCCGCCGTCTCCTAATCCAATCAGGACTTTTTCTATAGCTTCTTGACCGAATCAGCATGGCTCCGTTGACCAACATCAGGCCACTTTTGACCGGGATCCTCTGTTATGCTTCCAACCTGCTTGGCGCAAGTTGTATTGCCAATCGGCCGATTCCCAACTGTAGCTTCAATCGGCCGACTCTTTACTGTAGCCTTTAGATCTGCTGCATCGGCCAATCCCTTCTCCTGATGCCGATTCAACACATGTCAAAATCTGGCGTCAACACATGCCCCCCAGTTTCGGAGTAAAACATAATTTTTACTTCGAAACTCTTTCTTTAATCCTTTTCTCCGAAACGAGCGCAGTAAAAATCGCCTTCCGTTCCACGGTCTTCTACATAATGATTGCGATTTTCTCGGACCAGGCGCTCGAGATGACTGCTCCCCTAGAATTCGGGTAGACGACGCGGCAAAAATCCGGCCTTTACCCTTTCTCTCTCGGATTATCCTTAAGTACTGGCATTCTCCGCCTATTTTTCTCCATGAGCCTAGTATTTTCCTCCAGCGAACCACTGTTCATCTTCCTCCCGAGCCCTCTCGATCTCCAACCGCTCCCTCCGGCAATCTCGCTTGCGACCTGCTCCAATTTCCCAATGGCATCACCATCAGCAAGCTGTCCAACCACGGAGGCTCTGTCGGCAACCCCCTCAGCGGCGGCAACCCCATCGGCGGCTCAACTGATGGCTCCATCGGCGACGATGAGCTTCATTCCGGAGGTAATTATCTGAAATTTTCCCCTCTTGCTCTTCTACTGTTCAAGTATTTCCTGGTCCCATTCTCAGTTTCTTCGTTTTTCCTTCTTTTTAGACATTTAGGCACCAGATCACTATTCCCCTTTCAGAATCCTCCAATCTTATCTGCTTGGGCCCTATGGGGAATCCCGATCCGACTAACCTGATCAACCTAGATACTCACAGGGTCCTGTTCAAGCAATCGCCCATGGATCTAGATCAGTGGGTAGGTGCCTTTAGGTCCTGGCCGAATGAGACCCCTGGCTGGAGAGAATGGTACCATAGAGTAGCTAGGCCTAGGAATGTTCAGTGGGATGAACTAAAAATCGGCCAATGCATAGACCTCTCTCTATCCCAGAAGGAGAAAAATGAGCCCTTGGTCATAGCAGCTTCTTATTTCTGGTCCGACGCACTCAATGCGTTCCTTTTTGGACATGGACCCATGACTCCAACTTTGGCCGATGTCCTGTTATTGACCGGCCTTGACATTTCCTCTTCCGATACCCCTTTCGACTATCTGATTAAGCCATCACATCGGCTAGAAACCAAAGGAATCGGCGGATGGAAGGGGTACATCAACAGAAATATGAGGACTGGGACAGTTTCAGAGAGAGAGCATACTGCGTTACTGATGATGTGGCTGGAGAAACACTTTTTCTGTGGCAGAGCAGTTGGCCCTTCTTCTAACACCCAAGCCCTGGCAGAAGCTCTATCACTAGGATCGGCCGTTCCCCTTGGAAAGCATCTGTTGGGATCGGCCTACCACATGATGCATCAAATCGGCACTAGGCTGTCAAAAGGGGAGCCGATTGGGAACCCTGGTGGTCCCTGGTGGTTCATCACTCTCTGGCTCAACCTATATATGAGCAAGGTCTCTCAGCAACGAATAGAGACCAAGACTTTCCCCAACATTGAGTCAGAGGAAAACCCAACCGTCCGACGACGCTGCAGATCTTTTGGAGAAGCGGCATCGGCCTTCCCTGGCTCTCAATTCACTGCTGCCCGAACGGCCGAATACTTCAGATGCTTCTACAACGGCTTCAGTGAAGAGACTGTCAGTTGGTATCCATATCGGACAGTAGAGCCGATTTTTGAACTTCCCGTCTGCTACGACTTGTCCACTCATACTTTTGATAGGGAACTTATGGATACCCTGATTAAGCCAGGGATTCTGCCGGCCAACTTCTTCTCTGGAAAGGACTCTCCCATATATGAGTTATATAATCCATCGGCTGCAGCAAGGCAACTGGGCTTTGGTCAACTGCCGATTCGGGTCTACTTTGCCGGTCAAGCAAAATTCAGAGATGAACTGACCAAGAGTCTTGACTACAATCAGCTGTGCAACTTAGTGCCAGATTCTAGCACCATTGATCTGAACAATTGGACAGTGGCCCCTTTTGCCGTTCAGCAATTCAAACTATGGTGGGCAGAATGGAAGCAATACCTCATCTGTAAATCCCCATCAACATAATGCAACATTCTAAACCCAGAAAACATCGACCCAAGTGCAGCGGTACGTCCTTTCTCCCAGCCGATTTCAATGTTGTCTTTTTAGTCTGAAAGCCAAGTCCCTCCGATGCGGAGCCGAAGCGGCAGGCCGATAGAGAGTGATCATCCATATACGCCATATCCACTCATCGGCTTTCACGCTCCAACCATCAAGGACATCGCCACTGGCCGATTGAAGCGAACACCAAAAAGGCCAACCTTGAAGACAACAAGCCATCAAGTGCGTGCTCGCATCGGACCAACTGACCAGTCGGCGGTAGTATCGGCTGAAATCCCGACACCTCTATCCTTGTCGACTACCGAGATGGCCGATCCTCAAGTCACCGCAGAAGTCGGAGCAGCTGCGGCATCACTGCTAGTGGAAGCTGTTCAGGTAATCTTGCTTATTTCATATATCTTTAAGTGCTCCACTAACACTAACTTTTTCTTTCTGCCAGGCTGCACAAGCCGCTCCAGTGCAGTCTCCACAGCAATCGGCCACATCCCGAGCGGAAGCCGAAACTCCAGCGACCCTTCTCATCGAGGTAGATAATCTCTTAACCTAATTTCTCGACATTCAGAAGACTAACTGATTCTGATGCAGGCCAATTTGGGTGCATCGGTCGAACTTCCTCAACAAACATCAGCCGAAGGACCAACAGAAGTATGGCAAATATCCCATATCATCTTATTCAATTATCGTAGCATACTCACAGGATTTATTTGTCATACCTTTCCATGAAGCTGCCGCAAGCAGAGCATTAATAGTGGTTGAGTCCTCGTCCTCTGACGAGCCAATCGTGCCGGTTCCTGAGATGAGGGAGGCACTCCCATCGGCGCAGGCAAGAGAGATTCGCTTCAAAGAGGTAACAAACTTATCATTGGAATCGGCCGATCCCCTTTTACTGTTCACTGTTCCTTGTCTTTATTCTTCCGCAGGAATAAGACACTCCAAATAACAGCCTTTTCTCCTTTGCGGTCACCTTGCCCGACGATGAAGAAATCGCTTCACGCCAAGTTCCGCCGAGTTCTATCTCTGACGATGTCCGCGCCAAGCTCGAGGAGCATGCGGATTCTCCTCCAAGATGATATCGGCCGATTGGTGGAGGATGCATCGCCGATTCGGCGGCTTTTTAGTGACATCAAAGGCCGAATCTCGGAAGAAACAATAGAAAGCTTGGAACGTGCCGCATATATAGAATCCATACAAACCCCAGTTTTTAGAGCCCTGCGCCATATGGCCGATCGTGCCCGGTTAGCAAAGACCCGGGAAGAAGCCGACTCGTACAAGCACCGAGCCCAAGAGGTACACCAACGGATCAACTTCCTCGAGAGCTGTCGCCAGGATATCGTCAGCACAATAGATCACCTCAAACGGAGGAGAGCAGAGCTAGCCAAAGAGATGGAGCAAGTAACCAAAGACATAGCTACCGAAGAAAAGAAACTTCAAGAGCTTCCATCCGTCATCGCTGGGCTGAAGCAGGAAAGGCAGAACTTGGCCTGTGAAGCGATAAGACTTCATCGCCATATATCAGAAGTCCCCGGATCGGCCGACGACAACCAAAGTGTACTAGATTCGGCCGATCAGATTAGGCGACAAGCTATCGCGGCCACAGATGCTTTCCTCGGTTTGTAAAGGATGATGTAAATATTTAATGCTACTTTAATGTTACTGCGCCGTTTTGATCCTGGACCTCTTCCCTTGGCAGATTTGCATTTATGAATGCTTTTACTCCGATAGGACGTCTCCCACTATCTTTTTCTTCCTTCTCTTTATAAGTACGAGATCCCACGCCGTCTCCAGAGGCATATGCATTATCCATCTTCTCTCCCTCCAACAACTGGATCTTTACTCTCCCAAACCGAACAGCAAGATGTCTTCTTCGTCTTCTTCTTCTGTTAATCAGGTACGAACTCTCCTCTGCTTCTCCCATAGACATCTCAATCGCTCTGATGCTGGGTAGCTTTTCATCTCTGTTTAGTCAAAACGTCTCAGCCCCAGTCTGGAACGAGCGATCGAAATCATGCATTCAGACGAACCACTGTCGCAGGCAAACATAGATCTGATAAGAGCTCATTCTGAAGAACTTAAAGATCATGTTCCTGCTGTTGTTCAGAAGTATTGGGACCTTATAGAAGCTCACTGCCTGGTCCGTAAGCGACTACCATCTGAAAAGAGTCCTTCATTCCCTCATCAAGTCGAGACTGAAGCCGCCATGGAGAATCTGGAAGAGCAGACGACCCGCCTCCTGATAGAACTATGCCATCAAGTTGAGACTCGAGCCACCATGGAGAATCCGAAGGAGAATAGGACCCGCCTTCTGATAGAACTGGGCCGGATCGAGAGAGAAATCCTGAGCAAGCGTAATCAATAGATATATCGGTATTTTTATTCTAAGGGCGACTTGTACCATGTCGGTCATGTACTCTATTGTTTTCATCGAATAATGAGCTGGTCAAACTGAATCACAATGTTTCTTTCTTAAGGCGATGTCATTCCCACATCGGCTGTGTGGACAAATGTCGATTGGGATCGGCCATGTTGTCTTGATATATCTTACTGCAAGTTATGCATCTACCCAAATGCTTGGATAGTACCTCTTCAGATATCGTCCATTTAAAGCTCTTGGGAATTCTTCCCCTTCAATAGTTTCCAGAATATATGCATTTCCAGGGGCACATCGGCCGATTCTGTACGGCCCTTCCCAAGTGGGTGACCATTTACCGAATTTGGGATCCTTAGACCCTATCGGCAGCACCAACTTCCATACCAAATCTCCCTGAGAGAATTGTTTAACTTTGACCTTTTTGTCATACCATCTGGCCACCCTTATCTTATTTTCTTCTATGCTAATTAGGGCCCTCAACCGCTGACCTGCCGAGTCATCGAGCTCATCTTTCATGAGGAAGGAATAGTCATCGGCCGTCAACTGATCTTGAAGCGATATACGTCTTGACCCCATCCTTAATTCCCAAGGCAGGACTGCCTCATGACCATAAACCAGCTGATAAGGAGATATCTTAGTGGCTCCGTGACAAGCCATCTTATAAGCCCATAGAGATTCAGCCAAAGACGTGTGCCACTTTTTGGATTGTTCTTCTATCTTCCTCTTGATCAACTTGATTATCCCCTTATTGGACGATTCTGCCTGGCCATTGGCTTGAGCATAGTATGGAGAAGAATTTAGTAATTTAATCCCCATATCGGCGGCGAATTCTCCGAATTCTCCAGAGGTGAACATTGTTCCCTGATCAATTGTGATAGTCTGAGGAATACCGAATCGATAAACAATATGGTTCTTAACGAACTCAATCATATCGGCTGATGTCACATTCCTTAAAGGAACTGCCTCCACCCTCTTAGTAAAATAATCGGTGGCCACTAATATGAACTTATGCCCTTTACTCGATGGAGGGTGAATCTGTCCGATGAGATCTATTCCCCAACCTCTGAACGGCCACGGCTTGATTACTGGATTCATAGCCGATGCTGGCGCGCGCTTTACATTGCCAAACTTCTGACAGTCTTGGCATCCTTTATAATATTTGAAACAATCCTCAAGAATCGTTGGCCAGTAATACCCATTGTTTCTGATCATCCATTTCATTTTGTGAGTCGATTGATGGGCTCCACATACTCCTTCATGGATTTCTCCCATCAGGACCTTTGCTTCTTCTGTTCCCGGGCACTTGAGAAGAACTCCATCAATCGTCCGGTAAAATAAATCATCTTCAAGTAACACATATTTTGTGGCTTGAAAACGTACTCGCCGATCCACATTCCGGGAGGGGTCCTTCAAGTAATCGGCGATTTCCCTTCGCCAGTCATCGGCCGTGAGCTCCAAAATCATACCTCCCTGAATCGGCCGATATCCGGATGCATGTTGGGCCAGCCTGTTGGCCTCTTCATTATAATTTCTGGGGATATGCTCAATTATTGCAGACTTGAATTCCTTTAAAAGCTGGAGGCAATCCTCATAATAAATCCTCAAGATATCATCTTTACACTCAGATCGCCCCGTTAACTGATCTACGATGAGCATGGAATCTCCAAAAATTTCAACTGCATCAGCCTTGACTTCCCTTAATAATTGAATACCTTTTAGAACGGCTCAATACTCCGCCTGGTTATTGGTTGCAGATGATTCTATCGGCAGAGAGAAATCATAACTTGCCCCCCGAGGTGATACAAGAATGATGCCGATTCCTGATCCGGCCCCACACGAAGAACCATCGAAGTATAGAGTCCATGGAACCGGTTCGACGACAGCAATTTCTGGTCCACAATGCTGAGCTACGAAATTGGCCATGACTTGACCCTTGACAGCTTTGGCCGATTCGTACCTTAAGTCGAATTCTGACAGAGCCAGGATCCATTTTCCAATCCGCCCTTTCATAATCGGCAATGATAGCATTTATTTCACCACATCATCTTTGCATATAACTATGCATTCTGCCGATAACAAATAGTGCCTGAGCTTGGTACACGAGAAGTATAAACACAAGCACAGCCGCTCCACCGGGGAATATCTTGTTTTGGCGTCCAGGAGTCTTCTGCTGACATAATATACCAACGCCGATCCAATAGCCTATTCATCAGCCGATAAATATAATTTGAACGGCTTACCAGGCTGTGGTGGGACTAACACCGGAGGTGAAATCAGATATTGCTTGATATCTTCCAACGCTCTGCGTTGTTCTTCTCCCCATACAAATTCCTGATCGGGCTTTAATTTCAACAAAGGAGTAAAAGCTCGAATACGCCCTGACAGGTTGGATATGAATCTTCTGATAAAATTGACCTTGCCGATGAGGGACTGTAGCTCAGTTTTATTCTGTGGGGCCACAACTTTGTTGATGGCGTCTATGGTCTTCCGGTTTACCTCTATCCCGCGCCCATGAACCATGAATCCTAAGAATTGCCCGGCCGATACGCCAAATGCACACTTGTTCGGGTTCATTTTCAACCCATGCTTCCTTGTGCACTCCAGTACTTCTTGTAAATCGGCCAGATGTTCTTGATGACCTTTTGACTTGACCACGACATCATCTATATAAATTTCCACCGATGTACCAATAAGCTTGTGAAAGATATAGTTCATGGCCCGCTGATATGTAGCACCGGTGTTCTTCAACCCGAAGGTCATTACAACCCATTCGAATAAACCAGGGTGACCTGGACACTTGAAAGCCGTTTTTGAGATATCTTCTTCGGCCATTAATATCTGATTGTATGTGGCAGAACCACCTGAATTAATCCGGCTCAAGTGTATTAACCATCACCATTAGGGCAATCTCGGTTAACCTTACACTTCAAACGGAGTAATCTATTGGTCTGTCGGGTAACCTCCCGATACAACCACGGTAAAGCGGATCGAATGCCATACATACAAATGCTCATGCGACGATGAGCCCAGAGAATACCACATTCCAGCAGATAATATAACAATTATCATAAGTGAATATTACAAACCAAGTTTGGGTTTAGTAACCAAGTACTTCAGTGATCATAACTAATGAGTTCTTCAGAGTTAAGTTGCAGCGGAAATAAAATAACGAAAGCTACTCGACGATACAGGATGTCTCGGTGAAGCCCGTACGAGACATCACTCGGCATTATCTCCATTGGCCGGGGGCGTATCCCATTCCACGGACCAACCAGGGGGAAGAGTGCAGGGCCAAGTCAAGCTAGCAATCATATCTTCGAAGGCCTCACCTGAAAACGAGCCACAAGCAAGGCTGAGTATACTAATACTCAGCAAGACTTACCCGTGTAGTGGAATCTACTCCACCGACTCTAGACATGCAAGGCTTTTTGGCTCAGGGGTTTGTTTTGCCGAAAAGCATCTACGAGTGGGTCCTTACTTTCAACTTTTAGCTCAAGATTCTAGTTTCATTAACCATTCTAGATAAGCATCTATCCAATATCATTCATGGTGAAGCATTAAATTCCATCCAACAAGTTTATTCATCATCATTGTTCCTCTTCTTACTCTGTGGGTAAAGGGGGTTAAGCAGTCTCAATAGCCGTGAGAAACGGACGATTCGAATCGAATTTCTTAACCTTGCAAGGGAAACCTAAACACACGTCACGTGGTTACTCACAGAGTCACACGTGCAACTTTTCCCCTTTCTTTCCGGGTTGTGGATCGGAGCTACCCTCCGAGAGTATAAGAGTCCCACGCCACGGTTCGTCGCCGGGTCATGACCACTCGTGCACTCGCCATCTGCACATGGGACCGAAGTTCAAAGGGTAGGTTGTCGTCCACTTGCCGGGCCAATCAGGTACTTAAGCTTACCGATTACCATATTCTCGGCATGTGGTTAGTACGTTCAAAGACTTAACCACCACTACCACACACTGCGGCCTTAGCATTTTTCACTAAACAGACGGGCCTCAATCGTAAACATCGCACCATAGCCCGTCCGTTGTCCTTATGATTGCAGCGTGTAGTAAACATTCAACTCCTATTTTCTCGTGAGTGACAGGAAATCACTCGGCTTTTACCGGAGTCCTATTAGCACAGCATTCTATCGAACCTTACATCTAGTTTTCAAGCATGGGTTCCTAACATCATGCAACTAAGTTTTCATTCAACTCCTATAAACTTAATGCACAAGCAAGAGAGTAATGAGTTGCATATTTTAGGAAAGGAATAGGGTTATGCTCCGGGGCTTGCCTTCTTGTGCAAAGTTAGTCCGGGGATCATCTGAACGTTGACCCGGGTCTTCAACTGCTTCAGTTAGATTTGCCTGGGCTTCTCGCTGCTCACTCTCGGACTCGGGCACCAGCTCGTAAGTCCCGTCGGCGAGAGTAGTCGTTTCTACATGAATGCACAAGTTTAAGTAGTGGTGATCGTAAATGACATGATTTCCTTCACGATAAAGTTGCAGTTTATAAAACATGAGTTTGTTGTGAAGTGAGTCACTTTATCATTCGTGGGCAATTGTTAATCGAGTAGAAAAGTACAATAAGTAACTTCGTTAAGCAAGGTGGGGTGGGTGTTCATGGGAACTTATGTTCCTCATGGAAACATGATTTAAGTGTAACTACTACAGCGAGTAGTTTCTAGTCATGAAACCTTGGATCTAGGCACATCAGGGAAAGATACGCTTACTGTAAAATTTTCAGATATTTTCATGCAGCAGATTAATTATGAAAAATATAATACATGGTTGCTGCTAGCTTCTTGTTCTTTTTGTACAGAACAAATGGTGCAAAAACTGAGACTAAGATTTTTACAGGGCTTTCATTTAATCATGCAGGAGCTACTGTAATTTTTAGAAGATTTATTATGCAGTTTTCAGAGCACAGTAAATATGACAATACACACCTTGGTTATTTACGGATTTATTTTTACAGGAGCTTGCACAGGGTTTTGTCCATGAAACTTTTTACACAGCATCCTCTACCACTGAGTATCTCCTAGTAAAAATATGAGAATTTTCCAAGCTAAGGTACTATTTTCTTGATTTAATGTATGTTATTAGCACATAAATCAATAAATAGGTTCCTGTGAGATAAAAAGTCTCTAAATTTTTCTATGGCATCTAGGTACCCTTACACCAGTATGGAAAAAGTTTCATTAGGTGATTCATAACCTAACTGCAGGGATAAAACTATTTAGCCAATCATGGTATGAAACTAAGTTTAATAAACAGTGTGGATAGAGATGGAATGTGGGCCTGATCTTTTTACATTGGCTTATAAAACAAGTAAACCTCCTACTGCAAAATTTTCAGGACCAGAACTTGTCTCAAGACAAGTCTATGAATAAAAGCCATTAATCTTTCCATTTTATTTAAAGCATGATTTAGCTAGAATCTGAGGAGATGCCTGTAACAAAAGTTGTGGAGTTTATCCTAAAGGTTCCAGAACAGTTGAGTTTGCATTTTTCTGAATTTTCTACGATTTTATACGAATTTTACAAGTTCACTGATTTTGAATCTAGGTTTGAATCTTTCTTTTACAACTGGGTCCTTGAATCTTACGTGCAGACCCTTCTAAAGATTTCAATTACTGCAATTGGGTCCTCGGGCGGCTCGGGTACGGTGGCCGGCCAAAATTCCGGCGAGGGGCTCGCCGGCGGCGAGGGGTGAGGGCCGGGGAAGGATCAGGGGTGCGAGGGCTACCTCGTGGGGGTCTTGTTCGGGTGGGGGACGGCCGGGAGTAGCTCGCCGGCATTGGAGCAGGGCGGCGGCGGCAGCGGTACGCGTCGACGGCGGTGCTCCGGCGGGCTTGGGGCGGTCTGGTCTGGACGGGGAGCTTCAGTGGCGCGTGGGGAAGCTGCTCAGGTATTTGGCTTGGGCGGAGGAGGTCGGGGTCGAGCTGTCCGCGGTGACCAGAGGCGGCGGCGGCGGGTGACAGCGTGGGCGGCGGTGCTCCGGCGGTCCTGAGCGGCGTTGAGCGGGTCGGCGAGCTTCGGTGGGATGATGTAGTGGTGACTGGAGGTTCAATTTGGGCAGTGGATGGCTGTAGAGTGCTGTCCACGAGCGGTTGGAGCTCGGCGGCGGCAATGGCGGTGGCGGGCCTTCTCTGGTGGCTGGCAGCTCGTGCGAGCGGCCTGGGGCGGCTTTTATAGGGGCAAGAGGGAGGTAGGGGTGCCGGGCGACGCGCGGGGGTGGAGGCACGGCAATGGCGTGCCACTGGCCACGGTGGGCGGCTCGGTTCGCCGGCGCGGCGTGCGGGGGGCGGAGCGCGCGACTGGGCGGCCAAAATCTTGCGTGGGGGAGCGAAAGATAGCGCGGCACGGGATTGGGGGACAGCTGCAGCAGCGGCTCGGGCAGGCGGCAAGCGCAGCGATGGGCGGGTCGCGGCGGGCGGTGCGGCACGGCGCGGCGCGGCCGTTGGGCACGGCGGGCGGCGAGCAGAGGCGGGGCTGGCGTGGCGCGCGCGGCGAGCGCGGACTGGGCAGCGCGGCGGGGGGGGGGGGGGGGGGGGGGGCAAAGCCGGGCTTGGGGGCGAGGACCAGCGGCGACTGGCCTGGCGGCTCGCGCCGGTCAGGCATCGCCGGCCACCTGGCCGGGCTGTCGGGCGGGGAGGGGAGAGAGAGGAGGGGCGAAGGGCCTAAATGCGAGAATTTGAAAATTTCCAGGGGGCTGGTTGCAAACAGGATGTTTTCTCCACTTTCTAATTTGAATTTCAAAAACTTTTGAACATGAAAGTTGTTCAGAATAAAAAGTTCTACAGGTTTGGTTTCAGGCAACACCTCATTTGGCTTGTGGTTTGAAAGTTAATTTAAAAATTCAAAGGTATTCATATGTGCCCAACTTAAATTTGAATTTCAACTTAACTTGTTCTAATTCTTTTCACCATTTTGTTAGTTGGTTAAGCATAGGGTTGGGCTAATGACATTGCCTTAGAAATGTAATTTATCAGGGTTGTTACATTGTACCCGGCATTACCGTCCATGAAACTGATGACTTTGTGTCCTGCGGCAGCATCTATCAAGATATCGGCCGTCAGTATTGGATATCCGTCCATTGGTGTGGCTCGATTTAGGTTCCTGAAGTCGATGCACACGCACAGTTTTCCATTTTTCCTATACACAGGCACAATATTAGAAATCCATTCGGCGTAGCGGCACTGCCGGATAAATCCTGTTCAATTAACTTTGTGATCTCGGCCTTTATATCAGGTAGAATCTTGGGGTTGCACCGTCGTGCAGGTTGCTGATATGGCCAATATCCTGATTTTATAGGCAACCGGTGTTCAACAATGGACCGGTCTAGACCTGGCATCTCATGGTATTCCCAAGCAAAGCAATCCTTGAATTATTTTAATAAACTTATCAATTTACACTTATACTCAGGATCCAAGTTAGCACTAATATACATCGGCCTTGATTTGCCACTATCTCCCAAATCCACCATCTCCAATGAATCGGCCGACGTAAACCCTTGCCCAAGCTTCCCGTCTTCTCGGACGAGCTGATCCATCTATTCTGAATCTTCAGAGCCGACTGCTTGGATCGGCTGTAGACCGAAATCGGACACCTTCAGGAAATCAGTGTCCCAAGTCCTGCCAGATATACACCTGACGTGTTCACAGCTCCATTGTTGCGTGTGGGCCGCTGCGACGCTGTAGGCGGAATTGGCGGTGACTATCTCTGTGCTGTCGCCGACCCATTGCACGAGGCATTGGTGCATTGTAGATGGAACACAGCAGTTTGCATGTATCCAGTCGCGACCGAGTAGCATGTTGTAGTACCCCTTACCATTAATAACGAAAAAGGTAGTAGGAAGGGTCTTACTGCCGATGGTGAGGTCGACGCAGAGCGCTCCACGGGCGGGAGACACGTTGCCTTCGAAGTCCTTGAGCATCATGTCCGTCTTGGTCAGATCTTCATCGCTCTTGCCTAGCTTGCGGAACATGGCATACGGCATGATGTTGACTGCGGCGTCTCCATCTACTAATAGTCTGGTGACGGGTCATCCGTTAACGTAGCCTTTGAGAAACAGCGCCTTAAGATATTGCCATTTTTCTTCTTCTGGTTTCTCAAAAGTAGCCGTCATCGGCTCTAACACCAGTTGCGCCATTTGCTCTTCCACTCTTGTCGCTTTGTCTTGATTGTCAGGCGCCATGAATTCCGTCGGCAATATAAACACCATGTCGATGTCGGCTGCCGATTCTTGATTGTCTGCTTCCTGGCTGTTGTTTTTCTTGGGGCGCCAAACCCGAGACTTGACGTTTCTCTTTTTCGGCACCTGCCTCTGCTCTTCTTCTTATTGCTCCCATTGGCGCAGGCATTGGATCTTCTGTTTCTGGGATCTGGATAGGTCATCAGGACACCACCTGGGGTTTACTAGTTTGGCCGATGATCTGGCGTGCTCCCAATCTGGTTCCCTTCCTAGGGGGTTTTCATCTGACACCCTATCATCAGCCATCTCTTTCAACCGATCGTGCACGCTGATTCTGCCCCCCAGTGCATCCTGTTGGTTGATCCTGCCTTTCGACCGGTGATACCGGTCAACTCTGCCCCCCAGCCGATCATGCACTGAAAGGCGCTGTCCTTCTGGGTTCACGCCGATTTCTTCTGATCGGCTCTGATCTATCTCTGGAGCGTGATCTTTTGAACGGGCGATCGTCGCAGCTTAATCCATTGCACTCAGGACAATTATCGGCTGACGGCAATCGGATTTTATTCTCCCAGCAATGGATGAAGAACGGACATTGCCAGTGATCCTCGTGCCGGCGTATCATTTCGTCGTGATATCTTGACCGTTCCTGCTGCCACCGATATTTGCTAAGTAAGAATCGGGATGTGACAGGTCTGCTCGATGGTCCTGATCCTCCGCTCTTGTTTTCAGCCTGCCTTTTCCCTTTGACCTCATCCGCCGTGACCTGTTTCCTGGGATCGATGGCGCCGCTCCTTCTTCCGATTCTGACGTCAGCACCTTGGTTTGAAGTGAATTCCTTCCTGTGTCAACCATGTTAGCCGGGAAAGGATGCTAGTCTATCTTCATCGGCTTTGCCGGTTTGGCCGGGGTTTCAAACTTGAGCCTCCCCTGCTCGATGGCCGATTGTATCTGCTGACGAAAGATCTTGCATTCGTTCGTGTCATGAGACGTTGCGTTGTGCCACTTGCAGTACTTCATCTTCTTGAGCTGATCGGCCGAAGGGATGGTATGGTACTGAGATAGCTTGATCTGCCCTTCCTGGAGTAATAAGTCAAAAATCTTATCGGCTTTTGATGTGTCAAAGCCGAATGTCCCTGATTCTTTCTTTCCGAAAGGGCATGATATTGGCTTTTTGCCTTTCACCCACTCTGCTAGGCCGATTTCCTCCTCCCCATCAGATTCAGACCCTTCTAGGTATGCCACCTTCTTCTGGAAATTCCTCCGCTACTCAAACGGACGGACTTCCTGCCCTGCCAATCGGTGAACGATTTGGCTTAGGCTTTCAAAAATTCTTGTGAAGCATACCTTTCCTTGATTTGTGCCAGGAGGCCTTGGAAAGCGATATCGGCCAACTGTGCGTCGGTCAGAGCCAGACTGTAGCATTTATTCCTAACTTCTCTGAACCTCTGTATATATCCGGTTACTGGTTCATCACTCCTCTGCCTGAGGCTGGTCAAATCTGAGAGCTTCATCTCATGTACTCCTGCGTAGAAGTACTTGTGGAACTGCTTCTCTAGATCGGCCTAAGTAACAATAGAATTCGTTGGCAAAGTAGTGAACCACTGGAAGGCCGATCCAGACAGAGATGATGAAAACAGACGCACCCTCAGAGCATCTTGCGTGGTGGCTTCCCTGCACTGGATGATGAATCTGTTGATGTGCTCCACGGTGGATGTGTCGTCCAGCCCCGAAAACTGGGTGAAATCGGGTACCTTGTAGCGGTGTGGAAACGGCAGCAAGTCATAGGCCGATGGGTATGGCATCTTGTATGTGTAAGTCTGCACTTTAGGCTTCAACCCAAACTGGTCCTAAATTACTTCTGCTATTCTTTCCGTCCAGTCCACCTGCTGCTGATGAACGGCCGTCCGAGGTGCCGACATATGCTGGAGGATTGGCGGCGGTGCGGCCGGGTAATGGATCGAAGCATGCGGCGAATTTTTTTGCGTCATGGCCGTCTGAGCAGTTGATAGTTGATGGTGAAGCGAATCCGCCATCCCGTCGTACATCGTTATCGGTGCCGTGCTTCTGAGTGCCTCAACAACGCCTGCCCCCCTGCCGATTTCTGACTGGACTGGTTGATACTGAGGGACCGTCGGCCGGACGACCGATTGGAACGGTGCCTGGATTGGATAGCTCCCATGTCCGGTTGATAGATCAGGAAAAACAGTTATCGCTGGTGCCCCCCAGGGTACTGGGTTTGTGGGCAGCGATTGCACAGAAGCAATCTGGACGGGCTGAAGCGGCACCTGTGATGAGAAACATGGTGCACCGCTATACCTTGGAGACGCTGGAGGCAACGGAGTGTTGTATCCCTCGCGTTGCGCTGATATCAGCTGAATAGCCGATTGGGATGTGGCTGGTAAGCTTCTGGCTGGAAGTGCAATCGGCGGGGCATACGCTGGCCCCTGATAGCCTTGAACTGCTCCGCTGGCTAGAGAACTGATGACGGCGTTGTACACCGTGTTGGTCATCACCGAGGATTGGTCGATGAACGCCTGGTAGACGGACTGTTGGATCATATCGGACATCTTGCCCGAATCCTCGGCAATGGTGATATGGCGGGGAACTGGAAGAGGAGCTTTCTTGACAGCCTCCCCACTTCTGGTACGACTGAACGACTGCAGATACATCTTCTTGTAATCTTCTAGATGTTTAGCCAATTCTTCTTTCTGGTCGTCCTTGAGATCCGCCTCTGTGATCTCAATGATGTTGCTGTCGGAAACTTCTGCGTTTTTCGACATGTCGGATCTTGAAGTGGTCCCACTGGGCGTGCCAAAAGTGTGTTGGCGCTAAAATCGGCCAGGAATCGGCCGATGGTCTTCAGCGTCGGACACACGACCCGGGAGAATCTGCTTAGCTCCTTTTCGGGTTATTTGCCCTGGTGCGCGGCGTGCCAGTCAATCTGACCTGTTGATTGACAAGGAAATAAAAGTATTAAATTCCAGGCGCTCCGATCGGCTGGAGTTCCGATCTGTCCTGAAGAGCGCATCGGCGAATCGGCCGATTTGCTATGAAGATGATCGGCTATGGATCAGCCGATAATCGCGTAATAATTGCAAAGAAGACTACTGGAGCGACTTAAACAATTATTACAGATGCAACACTTGAAATAGATCTAATTGGCTATATGATGATGAATCGAGGAAAGGCAATGATGAAGCCGATTACTCCAATCTCAAGCTGGATAACTGGTGATAATACTAGAACAACAGGTAAAACCTATAATTCTAGTAAATATCGATAACTGGTGAATAAATCCAAATGAAACCACAGCGATGCGCCCGTAGTTAAAGCTCGGATGTTACTCGATAAGCGGAACCTACCAATTGGCCGGAGATCAGGTTGATGCAGACCTGCCAATCCGTACGAACTCGTGAAAGAAGAAAAAGTATTGGCAAAGTCGCCGACTTGAAAGTAAATTGCTGGGAAAAAGTAGAAGTATTTTTGTTGATTGATGTGTTGTTTTTTGCAAAGCCCTGGCGACTCCTACTTATACCCTAAAATTAGGACTTCTGGTCGATTACGACTTGTTACAACCTTATTTCAAATAGGAAAACTACTATATCTATAATATTTTTAAAAGGAAATGGACTCCCGCAGAATCTTCCGCCGCCGTCTCCTAGTCCAATCAGGACTTTTTCCATAGCTTCTTGACCGAATCAGCATGGCTCCGTTGACCAACATCAGGCCACTTTTGACCGGGATCCTCTGTTATGCTTCCAACCTGCGTGGCGCAAGTTGTATTGCCAATCGGCCGATTTCCAACTGTAGCTTCAATCGACCGAATCTTTACTGTAGCCTTTAGATCTGCTGCATCGGCCAATCCCTTCTCCTGACTCCGATTCAACACGTGTCAAAATCTGGCGTCAACAGAAGTTTACCACCCAGAGTGGCTAGCTAACCCTGTACTTGTACTCAAAAAGAATAATAATGAATGGAGGATGTGTGTGGATTATACTGATCTTAATAAACACTGCCCGAAGGACCCCTTCACGCTACCACGCATCGATCAAGTCATCGACTCCATGGCTGGCTGCGTTTTGCTCTCCTTCCTTGACTGCTACTCGGGCTATCATCAGATAGCTCTCAAGGAGGAGGACCAGATCAAAACAGTGTTCATCACCCCCTTCGGAGCATACGCTTATACTATAATGTCTTTTGGGTTGAAGAACGCATGAGCCACTTATCAACGGGCCATTCAACTGTGCCTCACATATCAACTTCACCGCAACGTTGAGGCTTACGTGGATGATGTGGTCATCAAGACCAGATCCCATGACGAGTTCATCACTAACCTCGAGGAGACCTTCAACAGCTTGCGACGGTTTCGATGGAAGCTCAACCCGACAAAGTGCGTCTTCGGCGTCCCTCAGGGAAAACAACTCGGGTTCATCGTCATCCACCACGGCATTGAAGCCAATCCAAAGAAGATCAATGCCATCACAGTCATGGATGCCCCAAAGACTGTCAAAGATGTCCAGAAGCTTACCGGCTGCATGGCAGCTTTGAATTGGTTCAT
This sequence comes from Panicum miliaceum, assembly GCA_032594955.1. Classification (NCBI taxonomy): domain Eukaryota; kingdom Viridiplantae; phylum Streptophyta; class Magnoliopsida; order Poales; family Poaceae; genus Panicum; species Panicum miliaceum. Next base: position 36,201,540 of record CM064059.1, read on the forward strand.
TTCCCGACTTGGAGAAAGGGGACTACCCTTCTTCAAGTTGCTCAAGCATCACGACTAGTTTAAGTGGACCGAGGAAGCAAACAAGGCGCTACAAGACCTCAAACATCACTTGCAGTCGCCACCCATCCTGACGGCTCGGCAACCAGGCGAGAACCTGCTGCTCTACATCGCCATGACTACTCACGTCGTCAGCACAGCGATCATGGTGGAACAGAAGGCCACGTCTTCGGGGTGCAGCGACTGGTTTACTTCATCATCGAAGTCCTCTCTTAATCCAAGGTTCATTACCCGACGATTCAAAAAATTCTTTACGATATCCACATCACTTCTAGGAAGCTTCGCCACTAATTCGATGCATACAACATCCTGGTGGTCTCCGACTTCCCATTGGCGGATATCCTCCACAATCGGGACGCCACCGGGCGCATCTCAAAGTGGGCGGTGGAGCTGGGAGCCCTCACACTCGACTTTAAGCCTCGGACAGCCATCAAGTCACAAGCACTAGTCGATTTCATGGCTGAGTGGCGAGAAAACCAAGTGGAAACCCCAACCAACCATCCGGAGCATTGGGTCATGTACTTTGATGGTTCACTCAAGCTCGGTGGCAGTGGTGCGGGAGTACTTTTCATCAGTCCAAGAGGAGAACAGCTGAAGTATGTGTTTCAAATTCTATTCGAGGTCTCCAACAACGAGGCCGAGTACGAGGCACTGCTGCATGGCCTACACTTGGCAATCTCCCTCGGCATCAAGCGATTACTAGTCTATGGCGACTCTTTACTGGTGGTTCAACAAGTTAATAAGGAGTGGGACATCAACAAGGACACCATGGAAGTCTATGTCATGAAAATACGCAAGCTCGAGAAAAAGTTCTCGGGGCTGGAGATTCATCATGTGGTTCACGACAACAATGTGGGCGCAGACGTGCTCTCCAAACTGGGTTCTGATCGTGCTAACATCCCACCGGGAGTATTCGTTCATGAGTTGCATCACCCTTCCATCAGGACACTAGACTCAAGTTCCATCGTTCAGGGTCCAAAGGAACCCTACTGAGAGGTCTTGATGATCGAGGTCGACTGGAGGGTGACCTTCATCGACTACATCCAGGAGCACAAACTACCCCCCGGCGTCGACCCAAAAAGTGCTGAGGCTACTCGCATCCTACGACATAGTAGAGGATATGTTCTAGTCGGGGGCAATTTGTATAAGCGTGGATCAGCATCAGGCATACTCATGAAGCGTGTCAGCATGGAGGAAGGCAAAGAAATACTCCAAGAGATTCACAAAGGCGTGTGTGGGAACCATGCTGCTTCTCACACACTAGTCAGCAAGGCATTTCGCTCTGGTTTCTACTGGCCGACTGCTTTGGCAGATGCCGAAGCACCTCGTTCGCCGGTGTACCAACTACCAATTCTTTGGCAAACAGCATCATGTTCCGGCTCATAATTTGATAACCATACCACCTTCATGGCCATTTGCATGCCGGGGCTTGGACATGATTGGGCCCTTTACAACTGCGCCAGGAAGTTTCACACACGTATTGGTGGCCATCGACAAGTTTACAAAGTGGATTGAGTACAAACCTATCGCAACGCTCACTGCTGATCGAGTGGTTACTTTCATCTGTGACATCCTACACCGCTTTTGTTTCCCCAACACAATTATCACAGATTTGGGGTCAAATTTCCACTCGCATGAGTTCTGGGATTTTTGTGAACGCAGCTCCATTGAAGTCAGATATGTTTCGGTGGCTCATCCGCGGGCCAATGGCCAGGTTGAGTGTGCCAACGGCTTGATTCTTGATGGACTGAAGAAAAGACTTTATGACGAGAACAACAAAAAGGGCGGCAAGTGGATCTACGAGATCTCATCAGTAGTCTGGGGTTTCGCACACAACTAAGCAAAGCCACAGGCCAGTCACCTTTCTTTCTCGTGTATGGGTCCGAGGCCATATTGCCAGTTGACGTGAGGTGAGGTCTCCACGACTGGAGATGTTTGAAGAAGGCGAGACCGACACTGCAAGACAACTTGAACTTGATTCAACCAAGGAAGTCAAATGCAATGCACTATTGCAGTCGGCCCGTTACCTGCAAGGAGTTCGTCGTTACCATGACAGGAACATCCAACGGCGCTCTTTCAATGTTGGAGACATGGTACTTCGCCGAATCGAGGATGATACTGGCTTGCACAAGCTCAATCCACGATGGGAAGGACCTTTCATTGTGCACAAGATTACAGGCCCTGTATCTTATCGCCTACAGTACTCGGACGGCTAGGAGGTACCAAACTCGTGGAATATTGAACACTTGCGTCGGTTTTATCCTTAACTCAACTAGGGCTATCATATTTTGGTGCCAAGAAGTTGATTGTTCCAGTACAACTCCGTTTTACCGATTCACGCTGGTACTACGTGCAAGTTTACTGAAGGGGCCTTGCTCCCATACTTACAGTACCTACTTACTATTGCATGACTAGTATTTTGGGTTTCTGAAGGGCCTTGGTGCTTATACTTCCAGTACAACTCTGTTTTACTGGTTTACAACCGGTATCATGTGCAAGTTTGCTGAAGAGGCCTCGCTCCCATATTTTTATAGTAACATATTACTTGTTTTTGACTTGTACACTATGTTATTGAAGGGTTCTTACTCCTATGACAAGAATTTTACTTGTTTACCACTGGTCCCATACTTGTCCGACTACTTCGACTACTTGTCTTGACTACAATCCTAGTCGGGATCACTTCCAACTAGATGGCTTCACTACTTGCTCTACGCTGGGGCTCGGGGGCTAATGCCACCTTTTCTGCATCGACTACTTTTATGCCCCTGCCTCGGGGGCTTGATATGGCAAAGCTCTCAGATTGCTTTAAAAGGCAGTTCACATGTTCCCTGCTGGATACCGCATGATTATTCGACAAATACCTGAACCAAGAGGCTTTTTAAGATTTATCTTGGGTGTATGTTCGTTAACCATTATTTCAGGGATTTTATTTCGAAATAAGAGGTTTTGTTACATTTATTACCTACAGGATTTATTTGGTCATTGGCTCGGGCACTAAGTTTGGTTTGAGCGGTAATTTTGGGTGCTTGTTGTGGATGTTATTTGTTTCACAATCTTTTCAGGGAACTCATCCCGAAAAGAGAGGTTTTCAAATTTACTACACTAATTTGCCCATGTTTACCATCAAATCTTTACCATATTGCATGCCACGACTCTTTGGATCCTAGATTCCGAAACCTAGGGATTTGGATTCAAGGCTCGGGGGCTGCGGGACACGTGTCATCAGCGATTTATTTTTTCAAATCTGTTGCAAGACTAAGACAGAAGACACAAGTTTATATTGACCCTCAGCCTGATTCTATGAGTCAACCAAAGGCTCGGGGGCTACTCCATATGGAGTGCGAGTTTAATCTCACCCCATATAAAAAGAAGACTGGACAACTACTCGGGGCATGAGCACCTCACAGCCTCGACGCAGCCATGGAAGTACTCGGAAGACACCTTCAAGATGAGGTTCTCAGAGAACTCGGAGACGCCTTCAGATGTACTCCAACGCCTGCAAGTACTCGGCTACGAAGAGCTCGGGGGCTTGTCAGACCCGGGCACACGGGACTGGCCACATGGCACACTTCACCTAGGATTCGGGGTGGGACATGGCCCACGCCTCGTGTCCATTGTAACTACTCGTAATGCAGTAGGATTACTCATACGGTAGTTAGACTAGTCAGAGTCGGATACAGACTACCCGAGAAGTAGTCGGGTAGGACTCCTTGGCTTGTACCTGACTAGGATTCCCATGTAAACCTGTCCCCCGGACTATATAAGGGCGGACAGGTACCCCCTCGGGGAAAATCACAATCATCACCATCAAAGGCAATACAATCCACACAGGACATAGGGTATTACGCTCCCAGCGGCTCGAACTTGTCTAAAACCCTGTGTTCCTTTGCACCTTCGAGTTTCTGATCTCGGCGACACCCAACAAACCAAACTCACCACCTCGGGGGTATCCCTCGGTGGGCGTGGCGGTAAAACACCAACACTAATCATCAACTTAGAGGCAATCTAGGCTATCCCGCACTTAAAACAGAGTAAAACGACCGTCTGTCAGGTAACATCCCAATGCAACCACTGGAATTTTGATCGAAACAATGTATACATACAACCCACACGAAGGTGAGCCCAGAGATTACAACAATCCACAAATTTTTACATCATAGAGTTCAACACGAATTATTATTACAAACCCAGTTCGAATTCATGCATAAACAAGTACTTTCAGAGTTTAATAGTGCGGCGGAAAAATAAACGATAGTTCTAATGATGATACAAGATATCATGATGAAGCCCGCACATGACATCATTTAGCGTTAACATCGTTGGCCAGGGACGGATCCCATTCCACCGACCAACCAAGAGGAAGCATACACGGCCAAGTCAAACTAGCAATCATGTCCCCAAAGGTCTCACCTGAAAATAAAGCCACAAGCAAGGTTTAGTGTACTAATACTTAGCAAGGCTTACCCGACTAGTGGTATATATACTTAGCCGACTCCTAGACATGCAAGGCTTTTGGCCGAGGGTAGTTTTTGCCAAAAAGCATCTAAGAGTGAGTCCTTGCTTTCAAGTTTTAGCATCAAGTTCAAGTCGATTAACCCTTCTAGGTAAGCAACTATCCAAATCACACATGGTGGAGAAATAATTAACTGAGCATCCAACCAGAGTAATCATCATCATTGTTCCTCTTCTTACTCTATGTGGTAAAAGGGTTAAGCAGTCTCAATGGCCGCGAGAAACGGACAATTCGAATCAAATTTCTTAACCTTGCAAGGGAAACCTAAGCACGTCACGTGGTTACTCACAGAGTCACACGTGCAACTTTTCCCCTTTCTTCCCGGGTTGTGGATCAGGGCCACCATCCTCGAGTACAGAGGTCCACAAACCACGGTATGGCGCCGGGCTGTGGCTACTCTTGCACTCACCATGTGCCCATGGGAACGACGTCAAGAGGGTGAGGATGTTGTTCTCTTGCCTTTCCGATTAGGTACTTAAGCTTACCGATTACCATATTCTCGGCATGTGGTTAGTACGTTCAAAAACTTAACCACCGCCACCACACACCGCGACCTTAGCATTTTCGCTAAACAGACGGGGCCTCAATCATCAACAGGAATTTCGTAACATAACCCCGTCCATCGACCTTATGATTCCAACATAAGTAAAACAAGCAACTCCTATATCTCGCGAGTGACAGGAAATCACTCGACTTTCACCGGAGTCCTATTAGCATGGCAATCTAGCGACCGACACAGACTAGTGTTCATATCATAGGTACTAGGATCATGCAACTAGGGTTTCAAACAACTCCTAAAAACTTAATGCACAATACCATATATAAATAAAGTTGCATAAGTTTAAAAGTAGGGGTTATGCTCCGGGGCTTGCCTTCTTGAGCAAAACTAGTTGGGGGTTCTTTCGAACATTGGTTCAGGTCTTCAGCAACTTCAGTTAGATTAACTTGAGCTTCACGCAGCTCACTCTCGGACTCTGGCACCAGCTCGTAAGTCCCGTCGGCGAGAGTCGTCGATTCTATATGAATTCATATGTATGAATGGTTTTAATAGTACAAGATAAATAACTATTTCACTGTAAAGTTGTAATTCAACAAAACTCAAGTTAAGTTGTAAAGCACTTCATTTCCTTTTCCTTGGGCAGTCATTTATCGAGTACTTATCTGGATTAACTAACTTCATTAAGGAAGTGAGTGGTTTTGTCCTTCCATAAACGGCTATTTTTTAAAAGTAAGCATGGATTAAAATAAAACTACTCGTAGAAGTAGTTTCTGGTGTTGAGATTTTTATGCAGAGCACATTACTTAAATACAAACCCACTGTAAAATTTTCAGTCATTTTCATTCAGCAGATTAATTATGAAAAATACATTAAACAGCTACTGCTAGGATCAAGATCTATTTATACAGAACAAACCATGCAAGAACTAGTGCTCCACATTTTACTGAGTACTCCTAAACTTATGATGAGTCTACTGTAAATTTTTCAGGTTTTAATGTGCAAGATTCAGAGCATAGAAAATAAGTCAAGATACATCTACATGAATCAAGATTTGTTTCTACAGGTAGTTTCACAATGTTTCTGTGTCTCAAACTCGTCCATCGACCTTATGATTCCAACATAAGTAAAACAAGCAACTCCTATATCTCGCGAGTGACAGGAAATCACTCGACTTTCACCGGAGTCCTATTAGCATGGCAATCTAGCGACCGACACAGACTAGTGTTCATATCATAGGTACTAGGATCATGCAACTAGGGTTTCAAACAACTCCTAAAAACTTAATGCACAATACCATATATAAATAAAGTTGCATAAGTTTAAAAGTAGGGGTTATGCTCCGGGGCTTGCCTTCTTGAGCAAAACTAGTTGGGGGTTCTTTCGAACATTGGTTCAGGTCTTCAGCAACTTCAGTTAGATTAACTTGAGCTTCACGCAGCTCACTCTCGGACTCTGGCACCAGCTCGTAAGTCCCGTCGGCGAGAGTCGTCGATTCTATATGAATTCATATGTATGAGTGGTTTTAATAGTACAAGATAAATAACTATTTCACTGTAAAGTTGTAATTCAACAAAACTCAAGTTAAGTTGTAAAGCACTTCATTTCCTTTTCCTTGGGCAGTCATTTATCGAGTACTTATCTGGATTAACTAACTTCATTAAGGAAGTGAGTGGTTTTGTCCTTCCATAAACGGCTATTTTTTAAAAGTAAGCATGGATTAAAATAAAACTACTCGTAGAAGTAGTTTCTGGTGTTGAGATTTTTATGCAGAGCACATTACTTAAATACAAACCCACTGTAAAATTTTCAGTCATTTTCATTCAGCAGATTAATTATGAAAAATACATTAAACAGCTACTGCTAGGATCAAGATCTATTTATACAGAACAAACCATGCAAGAACTAGTGCTCCACATTTTACTGAGTACTCCTAAACTTATGATGAGTCTACTGTAAATTTTTCAGGTTTTAATGTGCAAGATTCAGAGCATAGAAAATAAGTCAAGATACATCTACATGAATCAAGATTTGTTTCTACAGGTAGTTTCACAATGTTTCTGTGTCTCAAACTTTTCCAACAGGATAAACTACTCAAAGGTAGTCTCTAGTTAAAACTTCTTATTTTTCTAAGCAATAGAACTAGTTACTTGATTTAATGTAGTTTTTCTTAACTAAAAACATATGAGCAAGTTAGACAGAATTAAGAGGTTCCAAGCTTTGTCCATAGCTTTTATGCATCAAGGTTACTCTACTGTAAAAGTTTCAACCCTAAAATATCATTAGAACAACATGAACAAATAACTCTAGCAAAAAAGCATATCAAACAAGAAACCACAAAAACCACTCGTAGAGACATGTTCTGGCCTTGAAATTTTTACTCAAGTTTTACTAAGTAGAGACTAGTTTACAGTCCAAAATTCATGCACAGCACTGTCCTAGATCAAGAGATACATTTATGGGCTATTTAAAACAAAATTGTTTTTAGACTTAGTTATAGTTTGTAACTAGTCATACATCTATGCAAAAGTAGTCGGGTTCATCAAGAGGATACAGCAAATTTTAGTTTGCATTTTTTTGATTTTTCTATGATTTTAGATTGATTTTACAAGTGACCACCTTTTGGAAAAACAAAAGTACTCGGGTTCTCGCAGATAGGTCCCTGGATCTAGCAATAAGGACCCTAAAAAAATCTTGGCGATTGCAATGTAGTCCCTAGGCGGGGCTGGGCTATTCCTGGCTAAAATCCAGCAAGGAAACTAGTCGGCGGCGAGGGGAAAGGGGTGGGGGAGCACGAGGAGGTCGAGGGGAACCTGTGGGTATGCTCGGTTGGGGCTGGGGCGGCCGGAGTTGGGCTGCCGGTTGTGAGAAGGAGCTCCGGTGAGATGCGGGCGGTGGGCAGTGGTGGGCAACCCGTTTAGAGCCTCGGTTTGGGCGGAGGAGGAGTGGAAAGTGGGGCTCGACGGCGAGGTCGTGTGGCGGCGTTAATGGCGGGGTGGTGGTGGTTCTCGGGCACGTGTGAGCAGGGGCTCAGTGCAACCCCTTTTATAGGCGCACAGGGGGAGGAGGAGCTGGGCGCGACACAACGGAGGGAGGCACAGCCGATACAAGGTCGCGGCAAGGGCGCGGCGTTGTCGGCGCGTTGTGGCTCGGCCGTCGGGAATCTACGGCCGCGTGGCGCGCACGAGCTGGCAGGAGCGGGTTACGGGGCAGGGCAAATCGCCAGCAGTAGGCACGGTCGGCGGCTGGTCGGGGCCCGTTGGGGGTCACTCCTTAGCGCGGCTTGCCGAGGCAGGCATCGTCGGCCAGGTGGCCGGCAGCCGCTGCCCTTCGATGGGACAGAACAGGGGAGGGGAGAGAGAGGAGAGAGAGAAGGGCTGGAATTCAAATTAAATTCTCTCAAAATTTCAAACAGAAACTTGAAAAACTCTAAACACGAAAGTTGTAGGTAATTTGAAAATCTACAACTTCTGTTTTAGCCCAAAGCTCAATTGAGCCACAGTTTAAAATTTATTTAAAATTCAGGACTACTAGGATTTGAATTACTAGTCATTTCTTCTGTTAAATTTTGAATTTGCAATCGGTGTTTTGAAGTACACATTGTAAGGTACTAAAATCTGGAGTGTGTTTTTATACTAAATTTGTCATGAAATGTGGAGCATGAAAAGGTTATAAACACAACAGAACAAAACTCACATACACGCATACATACACATGCACATGCACATTCCTTCACATGCATATGCACAAACATAATTAGATGCATTGTTTCAATAATTCTAGTTTATTATGCATGATGCTATGTTTAGATTTTTCTTGTTTAGGATTTTAAACACCTAGGGTGTTATAATAGGTTCCGAGGAATCGAGCCACATCACGTCCCTCGGAGGGACAACAACGACGCTGATGCACTCGCCAAGATGGCGGCCCAGCAGGATTCCGTTCCCAGCGGGGTCGTCATCAACGATCTCCACGCGCCCTCAATCCGCATCAAGCCGGACCTACCTTAGAGGCCGTCCGACCTGATGCCCGAGGGCCCCGGTCCGGTGCCTCCCGGCCAGACGTCCCCCGACCAAAGGCTCGGGGGGCCCGACTGCCTCGCGATGGAGGTTATGACTCCAGCAGCCGGCGAAGCAGTAAACGACCCCGACTGGAGGGCGCCTCTCAAGGCCTACCTCCTCGACGAGGTCCTCCCAGCTGATAGAACCGAGGCACAAAGGATTGCTCGACGTGCCAAGACATTTGTTGCCATCGACGGTGAATTTTACAAACGCAGCCCATTGGGGATAGGAATGCTCATGAAATGCATCCTGACCCAACAAGGCAAGGAACTCCTCCTAGAGATCCAATCTGGCATCTGTGGGCACAACGCGGCCCCACGGTCGCTGGTCGGCAAAGCTTTGTGCCAAGGTTTCTACTGGCCTACGGCACTGGGCGACGCGGAGGAAGTTGTCCGCACATGCAAGGGGTGTCAGTTCTATGCTCGGCAAACCCACTGGCCAGTGCAGGTGCTTCAGACCATCCCCCTCACCTAGCCATTCACGGTCTGGGGTCTCGACATGGTCGGGCCTCTCAAGAAGGCCCCTGGTGGTTTCACTCACTTGCTTGTCGCGGTGGACAAGTTCACCAAGTGGATCGAGGCGAAACCCATCGCCAAAACCAACTCCCAGGAGGCCGTCAAGTTCTTCCTTGAAATTGTCTACCGGTTCATATATTAATTAATATTATATATTACTTAATATTATATATTAATACATACATACATATATAAAATGTATATAATTTTGCACTAAATATTCGATGACATAATTAATTATTACACAACTGATATGATATGATGCATCCAGGTTTCACGTTACAATGTAGCATGAACATATGTATGACATACAATATGGTCTATCACCTAGCACTATCTTCCCAGTTGCGAAGTTGACGTCACTTGTCTTCACCCAACTCGCTTTCATCGCTATAGTACAATCCTTTCTCATGACAGATCTCGTGTTGGATGAATCTGCACATGTTGGCGCAAATTTCATCAATATTGGCTTTGCTTATGGATCTGTCGGCTCTTTGAATCTGCGGCAACTACAACAAAAAATTAAATGAGAATAGAAGGATTATATTAATTAGATTACATGGGTATAGACATGAAAAATGAAGGATCTGAATATAAACATGGGTATAGTAATAACGTACATCTTCGGGGTTTGTTCGGTATTGCCCGTTGTTCCTGAGGAGTTCGCACACATAGTATCCACAAATCACACTACCCTCAAGTTGTTTGTGACAGGTGTTGCCATGTGTAATAAATTAGCTATTACTAACTTAAGGAAACACTAACCCATTTGTGATGTATTATATTCAAATATCCAGGTCCTCCTTCCAGATGTGGGCCTCCGTTGAGCTTGCTAAACAAGTATGGGCTGTTCAAAACACGTATAAAAAGTTAGTTTATTAAGAACTTTCATATGTATTTTCTGTAAATAAGCATATATCAATCATGTGACTTACTTGTGTAGGATTTCAATGAACTCCGCATATTTCTCCGGTGGGTAGTCGGCTGAGTCCAAGACCATAGCAAGGCCCCGCTTCGGTCGGATAATGATTAAGATCTAGTGGTCCGTGCAAAACATGATTAGGGAATACAGTTCGTATAGTTTTCAAAAAAAACTTACTCGACACCATAGGGACACATGATTTCATTTTTATCCTTCCATTTCCTAATGATTCGTGATGTATAGATCGCCACCGTATTCTTTCGAGTATTGTGCGCTTCTCTTTTGATTTGTTCTTTGGCCTCATCAATTGTTGCGGCTTCAACTTTATCTCTAACATCTTTAGTAAGCCTAAAGGAGTGTTCAGTCTAGGTGATAATCTGAGGGCTGCAGTATGCAACTGAGTACCTGTCCGTCTTTCTTTCATCTTCAAATTGCATTATGCAACAGGACATTTTATGGAAGGCGCAAGTCATTATTTTGGTTGTAAGATGGAACGATTAGAAGAACATATGATGAAGTACTTACAAGCACCACACGGAGATGAGCTGTACATCGAGTCTTTTCCGATGGTACAGAGCGTGCAAGTCTTCAAATTCAATGACGATGGGACTCGCCAACATACCAAAGCATTTCCTTGGGGTTTTCGTCATGATCGACCGAACACTCAACTTCATTGCTCTCATGAGCCAGGCATGAAACTTTCTCCTTTGCCACGGTACTTCGAGTAGTTCCCAGTCATGACGGAAAGGCTTGCCATGTTCATATTCGGCGAGACATTCATCTGTAGCCCAAAAATCTGATGACCTCTCCACACTCTTTTGAACATTGCTAGCAGAGGCCGACGCTTTGTGTGCAGAACTTTTCTTCATTGCACCTAATAAGAATTTTTCAACTATTGCTGATGGCTTCTTTTGATGTATTTCAATCGTGCGGGGCACAAATGCTCGTACACCCATGTCTGCCTGTTTGGATGTACATGGTGCTGAAGGTGATAGGGCTTTTTCTAGCCTCTTGGGGGATGAACTTATTGGCCCTCTTGGGTGATGAACTTATTGGATGTAACGGTGATGAAGGCGGTGAATTATCAAACTCTAACACCTCTTGTGCTAGCAGGCCATTAACCCAATCGTCATCCTCGGCTTCTGGTTGTGGTTACTCTTCCATCACTGGAGGCAATGATTGCTTATTATATTCATGGGTTTGCAGTGCAACGGTAAGGATGATGTCTCGTCGATGCCACAGGATGAACTGGTTGACCGCATCACCCAGAAGCTTGTTGGGATGTCTAACTCGTCATTCAAGTGATTATCGAGTACTGATACCACTTGTACCTTGTTGCGGAATTGGTGTACAATGCAACATGCGGCCTGGCATTTCCATCCTAGTTGCAACATCATGAACCTTGTTGCGGTTCCTCCCGTATAACTCGACAAGCCTGCAGGGTGTATCCACCTGGATGTCATCAACGGGGAACCTCTCCGTTGCTGTGGAGCCAACACTGCTCGGATTAGGTGCTGTTCCGGACTGTGCTGCACGGGCTATGCTATCACTTTGTGTAGTTTGCAATAGTTCCACAAAAGATTGCACAACGATTTCCTTAACCTTTGCTTCCATGAGCAAAGCCTGCTTGTAACAGTCACACTTCTTGTAGCTTGCTATGTCTTTATCAAACCTTTAGCCCAGCCAATTGTTGAAGACAGCCCACGTACACGGCCAGTGTGCTCCGGTGTACCAATCGCTATGGTAAGCTGGTCCTTCTCCTGATCGGGCTTGAAAAGACCAAGCTTTTGCTGCTCAGCGATTTGTTGAAGCCTATTGTAAATCTCCATGGTTGTTGGATTTGTGAATGAAACCCCCTCGGGTGTTGGTTGTTGAGCTAGGGCCCAGTTCCTGCTACGCTCGTCTAAGCCCTCCAATGCATCCGGTAAAACAGCAAGCTTCATTTCTTCTTCTTCCTTCCTCCATTTAGGGATCTTTGGTGCGTATCCACCGGATCCTAGGTGATGCGGATTCTTAGCGTTTTCCAAAGCCTTCTCTACCATTTGTTCACTCAAAGCTTTGGCCTACGCACTGTTCGTCTGTTCCACAAACTCATTCCAAATGTTGGCGGGAATCCTTCCAAAATGTTTCCTAGCATCCTTCCCCTTCTAGACATAGTCTGTATTCAGAACAGACCTCCAAGTCCGGAAAAATTTTCCTAGGAGGCTTAATGCATATTTTTTTGCCATGTTGGCTTGCCCTTCGGGGAATTGGAAGCTTTCTTGCACCTTAGTCCACAAAACTTCCTTCCTTGTTTGCGGCACCAATTTCCAATTGTCCGTGGTTATGATGTCATGTAGGGTATCCCAGACAATAGCTCCACATATGTTTCCATACTTAGCAGATACCCCCACAGGTGCGATGGGCTCCCTTTTTGGACCAAGCTCTTCGATTACATGAGTGCCTTTAGGTATTTGGTTCCAGCTTCGCTAACCGCGCTTCCATTTTGCCTGGCTACTCATAGATGCCATTGTGTAGATGCCTGTGGTGCAGAAGCACCTGCTTCCTCTTCATTGGTACCCGATGGCCGACGTCGCCGTCTAGAGTGCACTTGCGATTGTTCTTGCTCAGCCTGTAGATAGAACAACCATATGGTCTAAGTTCCATGTTCCTAATGAGCCAGACTACATCAAGCACAACTATATTTTACCTCCGCGACACGCTTGTATTCGGGGTTGTCGTCATCTTCTAGCCTCTCACGCAGTGGTCGGGAACTTGGGCCACGCTCGAGTGGGGTGTCTCAGTACTCATACGGATCTCGTCCGCTGTCCTCGGACGAATCCGAGGATGAGGACAATGACCGGCGGTCGACAACTTGATCTTCTACGTTTTCGTTGTTCGCCATTGCTATTAAGGACAATTCCAAGAGCATAAAATTTCTATATTCCTATATTGCTATATTCTAAAATGTGTAAATTCCTATTTTCCTAAATTAAAGATACAACAAGCATAAAATTTATATATTCCTAATATTGTCATAACAAATTGCAAATAAAATATAAAAAAATCCTATAATCGCAAATTTAGTGATATAATGCAATTTAGTGTGTTACTATAATTATTGATATAATTGCTAAAATCATATAATTTAGTGCGTTACTATAATGATATAATTTAGTGTGTTACTATAATTGCTAAAAATCCTATAAATATAAAATTTAGTGTTTTAAATTTCTATAATTGCTAAAAATCCTGTAAACATAAAATTTAGTATTTTAAACAAAAAAATTTTCTATGTCCCAGCGGTTTTCATCTACTACGCCGGCAGGCTGCTGGATTTCCACGCCGCCGCTGTCAAGGCCCCCGCCCCCATTGCCGCTGCCGCTCCTGTTCTTTGTGCATGCTGCCCTCTTGTTCGCACGCGCGCACGCCACCGCCGCCGCCGCCCACGCCGAGCCGCGGCCACGACCTCTTGCGCACGCCACGACTCCCTATTTAGTTATATAGTGCAAATTTAGTGTGTAGTATAATTCTTAAAATTTGTCAAATTTAGTTTTATAATGCAATTTAATTTTATAATGAAATTTTGTTTTATAATGCAACTTATTGTGTAATTTTTGATATAGTGCAATTTAGTGATATAATGCCATCCGGAGCTCAAGTGCGCATGCCGCCAGAACAAAACAATCCTGGTCTATTGGTCACCGATACCGCCCAAATCCGAGAGCCAATTCATGATGGTTGTTTACGGCAGAACAAGGTATGATAGACAAATTTCCCAGTACGCGTTTCATCAAGTCCTCTGCATAATATCACATTCAACTAACGGGTACTTGCACAATTTATATGTCATCTCCTGTTGCAGTACGTCGATGCGATCGAATGGCTCAAAGCTGTTATTTTCTCAGTTAGTCGCTCTCATTCAACAGTAGTTAGACAACAAACTTCTGCCACACACGTGTCCTATGTAATCTCTCTCAAGATTGAAGAAGGAGCAGTAACAGATCCAGACAGAGGTGAAAGGGTTTGTATCCATGTTCAGTCTGATCCCTTCTCGCAAGACTTTGTTTCCGCTCGGCAAGGTGTGAGGAAGGCACTAAAAGAATTGGAGCGGTACATGCTTCGTAGGTTTCCAGACTACAGCTACTTCAAGGTGAAAGCACTTGAGGTGAAGGAGCCAGATGTGAGGCAGATGCCGAAAACGCTTTCGCCGGCACATGAATCATGGAATGTATGGTACCTTAACACTTTGACCTATTTTTGATTATTCTTATTTAGTTGCCTATTGGACATGTGTTTATATCGTTTGGTTGTAGGACGTGTTTCGCAGCGGCTACTTCCACACGGGTCCTGGACTTCGAGAAGTATTACATCAGATCCTGGCGCAGTTGGGATGGGCATTCAGGGAGTCAGGCACGTATCAAACACAAGGTGGTTTTCAAACCCACATTATCTTAACTTCAAACGACAACATGCTGAAAATACATGGGGAGGCATTGGACCATCACTACAAGGCCACAGATAGTGCATTAATATATGCACTGGATCATGTTGATAGGTTCTTTGGAGTTAACATCAACGACATATATTGGACCCGTTATGTCAGCCAATGTGCTAGTGTCCCTGCTGATGGTGGACCCTAGAATGTTGATGTATGCTAGTGTTATGTATTATTAATGGTGAAGAAGTTATTAAGTACTGCACTATTTATGTATTATTAATTTGAAGAACCTATTTTTGTTGAAGAACATATATTGTGCTCGACTATTTATGATGCAAGTGAGTAGGAGAAATACAGTATATCGAACAATTACAAGACAAGGTTCCATTAGCATAATCCCTTTGGAGGTAACTAACTACACATAGGGTGGAATATGGCTTCATCCGTTAATGGTTCTTCCAGGGCAGTCAGTGCGATATCAGGGCTTCAAGTTTTTATCAAAGTTGTTCTCTAGACGCTTGATCTTCTGTTCGAATTCTGTATAAAGCTCCAATTTCTCATACTGATTGTATTCCTCAACATTAGTTACACCATCAACACCTAGAATTCTTTGGTTTCTGGAGATGACAATATGCTTCTTCCGTTTCTCGGGGTCTATTATGTAGAAAACCTGCGCGACACGCTCATCGAGTACCCATGGGTCATCTTTGAAACCCACGTTGCCAAGGTCAACTAGTGTCAACCCGTAGTTGTCGACATCCGAGAACTTAATCCACTAGCACTTAAACACAGCGATCCTAAGATTTCCTCCATAGCTAAGTTCCCATATAGCATCTATATAGCCATAGTAACTAATTGCATGACCATTTGCATCCACGGCCTCTACCCGAACGCCACTGTTTTGGTAGGCGACGCTCTTTTTGTCCTTCGCATAGGTTCAAAAGGTGTATCCATTTATGTCATATGCTTGCCATGATGTCACCATGTTTGATGGACCACAAGCCAACAACTATATCGTTCTTGCATCTGTGGAATCTTCTTCGAAAAGTTTTTGCTTCTTCAACCAGGCCGAGAAAATACACTTATGCTCTTTCACAACCCAATCCTCTGAACGACCATTACTTTGTGCGCGAATCTCATTCGTGTGTTCCTCGAGGAGCGGCCCAACGATCGTGAGTTGTTGTAGAACACTGGAGTGTGCTTGTTCCACTGCAACATAACTCGTGTCGATGAATCTCTTCATGCCATATTTCCCAATCCTAGACAACCTCCCCTCATGTGGACATTTAGATAGACCAATCGCTCTCTTATCTTTTATGTAATCTGTGCAGCAGTCAATATGTTCTTCGGTGTGGTAGCCCTCCATTATGTAACCCCCCGGGTTGGAGCTATTTCTCATGTAACCATTCAGAATAGACATGAACTGCTCGTACGTCCACATTTGGTGAAAGTACATAGGACCAAGTTCGGTGATCTGATTTACCATGTGAATCATAAGATGCTCCATGATATCAAAAAAGGAAGGAGGGAAGCACATCTCAAGATGGGCCTGGGTCTTTGAGACGAATAGTTGTAGATGAGACAAATCCTCACGATCAATCACCTTATGGGAAATTGTGTTGAAGAAGTAACACATCCGTGTGATAACCATCTTTAGGTACACTAGTTTTATAGCTCTGATCGCAATAGGGAGGAACACTGTCATGATCATGTGGCAATCATGAGAATTGTAATTGGTTAGCTGCAAATACTTCATGGAGACTAGTTTCCTGATATTGGATGAGAAACCCATGGGAACTTGCACTCCTCTTAAACACCTGCAAATTGCTTGTTTCTCTTCTATTGTCAGATTGTAGCTAGCTGCAGGAAGATACTTTTTTTCCATTTCCACGATCCTGTGGGTGAAGCTCTGGCCTGATACCAAGTTCAACCAAGTCGATGCGGGACTTGAGGGAATCCTTCTTCTTGCTTGTAGGTCCAAGAAACCGATGGTGCTCACAAAAATATTTTTCTCTAGGTGCATACCATCGATGGCATGCCGAACTACTAGTTCCTGCCAATACTAGTTCCAGCCAATACTCCAAATACTTGAAAAATTGAATTTTTTAGAATGGCACACCCTCGACGATGAATGGAGTATTCTTCTTCTTATTTGGGTCCTTTTTCAATGGCTTCTTGCCAAGCTTGATCTATACCTTCTGGACCATCTCAAACACTTTCTTGCCATTGAGATATTGTGGAGCACCATCTTTCTCAATCGTATTGTCGAAATGATCTTTCATCTTGTGATATTTGTGAGACTTCAATAAAAAGCATCGATGGCACATGTAAACTGTTTTCTTGCTATCAGGTAGGAATAAGAATGCAGTTGAGTCGATGCAGACCACACAACCTGTCTTCCCTTTGATCTAACCATTCATGGAAAATAGCGCAGGATAGTCATTGATGGTAACAAAAATAATGGCTGTGAGTGTGAAGTACTCTTGTCGGTACTCATCCCACATACAGAACCCTTCCTCCCATAGCTTCTTCATATCTATCAACAAAGGATCCACAAAAACATCTATGTCGATGCCAGGTTGCTTTGGACCTTAGATAAGAATGGTGATTAAAGGTACTTTCATTTGTGACAAAGCCATGGTAGCATATTGTAAATGGTTAGGATCACTAGCCAAGTATTGTGGGCGCTGCTTCATTCACCGAAAGGATTCATCCCATCTGTACTCAATGCAAATCTTATGTTCTTGGTTTCGTTGCGAAAATCTTCATGATTTGCATCGAAAGTTTTCCATTGGCGAGCATCGGACAGGTGTCGAAGCTTACCGTCATCCTTGTCGGGTCGATCGGCATGCCATGTCATAATTTTACCAGTTTTAGGGTTTGAGAACAAACGCTTCAGGCGGTCGATCACTGGCAGGTACCACATAACCAACGCGGGAACCTTTCTCTGGTTCTTGTCTACATCTTTACATGTGTCATAGCCCACATGAGGAGTAGCACCCTTATTCTTTTCACCTCGCTTCCTCTTCTTCGAGATTGCATCTCCCGCCTCGTCCGGACTGAAATCAATTCGAACAATTCTCATACTTAGTACAAGATACAGTGGTTTGGACAAGCATGTATTCTTTGAACACGCATTGATAGCGGACTGATAATCTTCTTCGCTTCATATTTGTTTTTGGGCACGAAGTTAGGATTTGGAAGCAAGGACCCTAGAAGGCATAGAAGATCATTGAAACTACTATCCGACCATCCATGCTTAGCCTTAAGCATTAGAAGTTGAATTAAGAAACGCAAGACCGTCCACGCATTCTCACATCCCTTGGATTCATCATATACACGGTCACGAGCGATCTTCTTGAGCGCATCAAAATTTTCTAATCGCTTTGCACTGCTTATTAACACTTCAAGTTCCACATGGCGTAACAGTTCTTCCATATCGGGATCAATCTCACAATTATCAGACTTCTCATCATTATTACAATGATCCCTGCCAACACCACTGTCATCCATTGTTACCCAATCAACAGTGAAGCTTTCAAATCCCCCTATTGTGTCCAAATTTTGTCCATCTTCACCTGGTTCTAGCATCATATCAGTTTTGCTTGTTACGGAACTACCAGCCCCTCCCTCGCCATGATGGGCCCAAATCTCATAATCGCTCATAAAACCTCGCTGGACTAAGTGTCTCTTCAGCACATCCGGAGAATGCCATACATTCTTATTCTGGCAGTCACAACATGGACAACGGAGTTCATTTGTCTTCCTACTAGCACAATGCTTCACTGTCGTATCTACAAAGCTCCTAACTTGCTCGATAAAAAAGCTCCGCGTTTCTGGTACATCCATGACCTATTCATACTAACTTCTTACCTATATAAAGCAATAAAAAATAAATTACCCATTTATATATTCAACAATTTTTAAAATTAACAATTTACCAAGATATGTAATCAACATTTTTATAGATATGCACCAATTTATATTATTAAAATTTTCTAGAAAAAATTATATATATCTTGCAATGCGTCATCAAATTATTTAACTACAACAAACTAGATCATTGTTCCTCTCTCTCTCTCCAACCCTCTCTCTTCTACTATGGACGAAATCCACTATTCCCCTATAACAAACTAGTCAACAAGCTAGAAATTGATGCTAGGTAATAAGGTGGGCACTAGCACTTCTCCATTAAAGAGAGAATCGGCACTATGAGCTACAGTTACATGAAAATGAGCACAACCACCATGGGAGCTCTCTCATGAAAAACCCTACCCTAATTTTGCACATTTTCTATGTGAGAAGCTGGAAAAATAGTCATGAGTGGTACAAACTCACCAAATAGAGTTGGCGCCTCCAAGAAAATTAATAAGAAAATCTCCCCTCTTGTATTTCTTTTTTTTCCACCTGGCCACGAGCTCCTCTCGGACAAGAATGGAAGGGGGGCTGGAAGAGGAAGATGGCACGAAACGGCTATATAGTGTGCCATTTTTGCTGGCGGGTGCTTAGGTGGCCCGCCAGCGGATATGGTGTCGAGCACTCCTGGCATTCGCTTAAGTGACCCACCAGCAAAGATGGATCAGTGTTGGCGGTCCCTAAGCTGCCGGCCATCTGCCCATTTGTGCTGGCGGTGTCCAAACCCAACGGCCAGCACCCAAAATGGAAGGTGCCAGCAGAAACTGTTTCTGTACTAGTGGTATGACATTTTTTCATGGCTTCAAACAGTTGTATGATTTTTTTCATTACTAATGCTTCTAAATATCTCCTTCTCGACATAGCATATTATCAAATCATTGAGCCTTTCATCCCCCATTTTGCTGTGCAAATCTGTCTTTATAAGACATATAGCTGAAACGACCCTCTCAACTGAAGCAGTTGCCACCGGAAGTATCAATAATAGTTCAATGAGCTGATAAACAAATGGGTAAGATCTATTCATTTTTGTCTTGACCATAATTTCAGCAACCTTTGAATGTTCCGTGCATCCAAGAAATTCGTTGTTTTTTTTAACACTGAAGTGGAATTCTTTAAGTTCACTTGGTAACAGCAAAATTTCGTCCACATCAAAATCTTCAGCATATATTTAAGCTAGTCTCACAAGTTTATCCACGTCAAAGATAGAGGAGTTCCTTGTTTGAAGTGCAGCCTTGCACACTAACAACTCTGAACTAATCTCACTAAATTGATGATTCATCTATGTCAGAATGGCATCGATGGAAGCAAGAAAAATATCAAGAAATGGTAGAAATGCATATTTGTTACCTTTTGCCTTCTACGTGCACTCTAGCATTGGTTTCCTTACCCATATTTGGCACTTCAATCTCATTTTTATCACAGAAGGACTTTAGTCTTTTGAATAATGGCTCCCATCCATTGTCTCTTGTATTCTGCAAGCGTTCTTTCACACCCAAGATTGCATTGCTTCAACAATATCTTGATCCTTTCTTTGCAAAGCACATGATAAATTATCTGTAATGCCTAAAACTCTATCATCAAATGTAAGATGAACACAAAATCAAAGCTTTCTGTTTTACCAATTAAACCAAAAGCACCATCATTACATGTTGGTTTATTGGAATCTTTCTTCAAAATCTCAAGCACCTCCAAGATAGCCTCCCACATTACCAAGATACGAAGCAATGTTTTAAGATATGAGCCCCATCTAGTATCTCCAGGTCTAGCAAGACTACTTTCTTGGTTCAAACCTCTTCCGGTGGCAATCTCACAATTCTCTACCTGCTCTAACATTTTATCATGATGCTTTGCGAGCAATAAATCCTTTGTCACACATGATGCACCCACTTTATTGACTATCAAAGGAACATAGTCAAAAAAAATCTGCAATAGCAGGAGTAGAAGTTGAAACAGCGACAACCACTAATTGCAATTGATGGGAAAAATAATGCACATAGAAGGCACAGGGATTTTCATCACGAATCAATTTCTGCACACCATTAAATTCACCTCTCATATTGGAAGAACCATCATAACCCTGCCCACGAAGCTTAGAGATGCTGAACTTGTGGCTAAAAATCATGCCGATCCAAGCTTCTTTCAATGCAACGGATGTACATTTCCTCAATGTATTTAAGTCCAAGAAACCTTTCCACATCACCTTTCCTTCAACATTCACAAATCTGCACATCAAAGTTATCATTCTCTGTTAGTAACTTAGTATAGATTGTAGAATATGAATGTAAATAGTAAAAAAAATCTCTACTACTATAACCTTAAAATCATAGCCATTCGCTCCTTTATAGATACATCCCGAGACTCATCAATAAGCACTGAGAATTTCCTACCACGAATCTCATCCAGAATCACGGTCGTGACTTGCTCTGCACAAGCTTCTGTAATATCCTTCTGCATATGTGGCGATGACATTTGATAATTTTTAGATCCATTATCATATGCATCCTTCACTATTTCAACCTTGTCTTTGTACCAATCAATCATGTCTTTATATGTATCATTGTTGAGGGAATTTGGGGCAGGACTAACTGTGAATGGAGGGGGATACGGGTGGGCCAGCTGCCAGCAGTGTTATTAGGCTTCAACAACTTGGGCCAAAACCCAAAATTTCATAGGCTCGCTGCTCTGGCTGGCCCAACAGACGGAGATTAAGTTGTCTTCAACCTTGGAGCCCCCCATTCTTCAACCATGGTGTATAAAATTTGGAGGGGGGTCCATGGTGCTGATGGCAAGAGGGGCACAAGCCCCCCTCCTCCCCAACACCCTATATGCGCCACTAGGCGCAGCGCGTCCAACTCCGAGCTGCAACAGGGTAGGCGCCGGGTCTGAACGTCTTTGTGGACCTCAGTGAAAAGGAGTTCAGCCGTGACTGCAAGTGCCGCATGACGATCGGCGTTGTCAACCATCGGCACCTCACTGCTCTACCAATGAAAAGGCACGGCGACGTGACCCTCCCACTCCCGGTCTCCATCAATGGCGCGCCAAAAGCTGCAAAGGCCACCCGTGCCCGGGTCCAATCAAGTTCCAGGGCACCTGTGGCTCTTGTTGGGTATTCGCTGCGATGGGGGCGCTGGAGAGCCACTACGCAATCACAGCAGCGAAAAACGACCGGGACCCGGTGCAGCTGTGAGAGGAGGAACTTGTCGATTGCGAAACCTAGAGCCATGGCCGCAAAGGCGGTGAACATGTTAATGCCTTCGACTACATCATCAAGAATGGTAAAGGTGGCACATGCCAAGCCACCACCACATCACGCGTCGACCTCATCATGCGGGGGTACGAGACGATGCCTACCCACGATGAGTTCCAATTGCTGCAAGCAGTTACCTACGGGCCCGTCGTGGTTTCCATCACTGTTGGAGATCGCAACATTGACTTTCGACACTACGACGGCGGCATGTACAGACAGTGGTGGATGTAGGGGGTGCTAGGGGGTTCGTGCCCCCTACTGTTGTCATCACCATGGATCCCTGCTCAGCCTCCCTCCAAAATTTAGACTCCATGGTTGAAGAATGAGGGGCTCTAAGGTTGAAGATGACTTAATCTCCATCTGTTGGGCCAGCAAGAGAAGCGAGCCTACAAAATTTTGGGTTTTGGCCCAAGTTGTTGAAGCCCAATAACACTACTGGCAGCTGGCCCACTCATACCCTCCCCTCCATTCATAGTTAGTCCTGCCCCAAATTCCCCAATTGACTGGCAAGTCCCTAGCTCGTGGCTTCGTGGTGCCATCATGAACTCACGGGCGCACAAAGCCACGGAGGGACGAGCCAGCGGTGGCGCAGCACGTGTGCTCTCAGGCCGAGCAATAACTGGCGCTCGGTGCTGGGGCGCAGAGCCACAGACGCAAGTGCGCGGCGGCGTGGCGCGTGGTCGTGCTGCCAAGCGGCCGAGGGGCAGGGCCTGGGGCACCGAGCACCTTGCGCCCTTGTCTGCGCGGCTGGCGGACAGCACCGTGCAGTCCAGTCCTGCACGGCAGAGCTGGCATCCCTTTGAAGAAATTCAGGAAACATAAATAAAGCCTGACATTTTAGTTAAGCACCTATTTTGCAATATATTTCAATGATTCAATCATTCAATTATTAAGCCATTAATATTAATCAATAATTCCTAGAATTGCAGGATTTCGAAGAGAACACTGCTCACCTATTTTTCAAGCAGTAGCAGTAGTACTCCTCTAGAGACTAATGATAACTCTACACAATACAAATAGTACTCCTCTAGAGATATCATGAGTGATCCTGGACTGCGCAAACCAATTGTTGAGTACCCATTTGAGATTAGAGATCAAGTAAAGAGGGCATATGTTTTGAGGGGTCTAACTCAACAAGCTCTTGGTTTTACACTTCCTCATAAATGGCAAAGTGGTGAATGGAGATCTTTTCAACAACATTGGCTTGGTAATTATATATGATTGGTTGGGGTATAGTGAATCAATGGATGCAGCATTTTGCTTTTATTGTTACCTCTTCTTTGAGCCAGGAAAGCCTGAAAAATTTGACCGGGAGTAATGTCTTTGCAAAGGTTGGATATGAGAAATGGAAAAAGGCTTTCGAAAAATTTGATAAACATGCTGCTTCTCAATCTCATTGCAATTCAAGGCCTAAATGTGATGACTTTATGAATCAAAGGACAAGTGTGGCTCGAAAATTTGAAAAGCACACTAAGGATGAAGAAAGTCTATACAAGATTCACTTAACATCTTCCGCAGATGTTGCAAGATTTCTCATAATGCAAGGTGATGCTTTCCATGGTCATGATAGCACTTCCACACAACAGCATCTGCAACATCAGCCTGGTCTCCAAACCCAGAACTGGCATGGAGAGTACATCATTGCCAAGCTCCACATCCTCATCCTCAAGCACCGCGACGACACCGACAGCCCCAGCCTCCACACCTTTTGTTTGGGCACGACCACGTGGGTTTGAAGGGACGTGACCAGCAATTTTTGGGACTAGTTCGACTAGGCATCTTGCACTGCATTAGCTCAATCAATGTAAACTGGCTGGTTACTACTGAATCACATGATGATCAAGCATTCAGGCTTCGGGTAGATATATGAGATTCCTAAAGCTAATAGAGTGCCAAATTCCTGAAGCTAGCAACACCTAAACGTTAAAGATAACAAAAGATACCAACCCGGCAATCCTCCCATATATCACCCCTTCCAAGCTGAATTAATAGCTGATACATACAAGGCCATGACCCCCACCAGAGCCTAGTAACTGATGTTTCCATCACTTCCCTCACACTTGTTGCCTTCTACGTTGTTGACGCCAGATTTTGACACGTATTGAATCGGCGTCAGGAGGAGAAGATTGGCCGATGAAGCGGATCTGAAAGCTACAGTAAGGAATCGGCCGATAGAGGTAACAGTTGAAAATCGGCCGATTGGTGGCGCAGCCTATGCCAACAGGATAGGATTATTCCAGAAGATCCTGGTCAAAAGCTGGTCAACAAGGCATGCTAAGTCGGCCGGAAAGCAATTGAAGAGGTCCTGATTGGATTAGGAAACGGCGGCGGAAGATTCTGCGGGAGTCCGTTTCCTATTTAAAAGTTATTATAGATATAGTAGTTTTCCTGTTTTTTAATAAGGTTGTAACAAGTCGTAATCGACCAGGAGTCCTAGTTTCAGGGTATAAATAGGAGTCGCTAGGGCTTCGTGAAAGAACAACACATCAATCAACAAAACACTTCTACTTTTTACCAGTACTTTACTTTCAAGTCGGCGACTTCGCCAATATTTTCTTCTTCCACGAGTTCGTACGGATTGGCAGGGCTGCATCAACCTGATCTCCGGCCAATTGGTAGGTTCCGCTTACCGAGTAATATCCGAGCTTTAACTACGGGCGCATCGCTGTGGTTTCGTTTGGATTTATTCACAAGTTATCGATATTTACTAGAATTGCAAGTTTTACCTGTTATTCTAGTATTATCACCAGTTATCCAGCTTGAAATCAGAGTAATCGGCTTCGTCATTATTCTCCTTCGATTCATCACCATACAGCCGATTAGATCTGTTTCAAGTGTTGCTTCTATAGTGATTGTTTAGATTGCTCTAGCAGTTCTTTTTACAATTACTATACGATCATCGGCTGACCCATAGCCGATCATCTTTACAGCAAATCGGCCGATTTGCCGCCGACGCGCTCCTTAGGACAGATCGGAAATCCAGCCGATCGACGCGCCTGGAATTTAATACTCTATTTCCTTGTCAATCAACAGGTCAGATTGACTGGCACGCCGCGCGAACCGCACCAGGGCGATAACCCGAACAGGAGCTAAGCAGATTCTCCCGGGTCGTGTGTCCGACGCTGAAGACCCATCGGCCGATTCCTACCCGGCCGATTTTAGCGCCAACAAACTTTTGGCACGCCCGGTGGGACCATCCAAGACCTGATATGTCGAACAACGCGGAAATCTCTGACAGCAACATCATTGGGGTCACAGAAGCTGATCTCAAGGACGACCAGAGGGAGGAATTGGCCAAACATCTGGAAGATTACAAGAAGATGTACCTCCAGTCGTTCAGTCGTATCAGAAGCGGGGAAGCAGTTAAGAAGGCTCCTATTCCAGCACCTCGCCACATCACCATTGCTGAAGACTCGGGCAAGATGTCAGAGATGATTCAACAGTCCGTGTATCAAGCATTCATTGACCAATCCTCGGTGATGAGCAACACGGTGTACAACGCCGTCGTCAACTCTCTGGCCAGCAGAGCCGTTCAAGGTTATCAGGGACCGGCATATGCCCCTCCAACTACTCTGCCGGCCAGAAGCTTACCGTACACATCCCAATCAGCTTCTCAGCCGATATTGACGCAGCGCGAGGGATACAGCTCTCCACCACTTCCGGCGTCTCCAAGATACAGCGGTGCACCATGTCTCCCATCGCGAGCGCCGCTTCAACCCGTTCAAATGGCTTCTGTGCAAGCACTACCTACGAGCTTAGTGCCTTGGGGGGCATCAGCCACGGCATATTTCCCCGAGCCAGTGAACGGGCATGGCACTTATCCGTTTCAGGTGCCGTACCAATCGGCCGCCCGGCCGACGGTCTCCCAGTACCAGCCGATTTTACCAGAAATCGGCAGGGGGGCAAGCACTGTGGAAGCATTCAGAGGCACGGTGCCAACAACGACGTACGAAGGGGGTGCGGACGCGTTTCGCCAGCAGTTATCGGCCGCTCAGCAAACTTCGCCGATTCATCACCTGGCCGAACCAGCCCTTCAACACGTGCCCGCGCCGCGAACAACTGTTCATCAGCAGCAGGTGGACTGGACGGCAAAAATAGCAGAAGTAATCCAAGATCAGTTTGGACTGAAGCCGAAAGTTCAAACTTATACTTATAAAACGCCGTATCCATCGGCCTATGACTCGTTGCCGTTCCCGCACCGTTACAAGGTTCCTGATTTCACCAAGTTCTCAGGGACGGATGACACATCCACTGTGGAGCACGTCAACAGATTCATCATCCAGTGCGGAGAAGCTGCCACGCAAGACGCTCTGAGGGTACGGTTATTTTCATCATCTCTATCCGGATCGGCCTTCCAGTGGTTCACCACTTTACCGCCAAATTCTATCGTCACGTGGGCCGATCTGGAGAAACAATTCCACAAGCACTTCTATGCAGGAGTACACGAGATGAAGATTTCGGATTTAACCAGCCTCAGGCAGAGGAGCGATGAACCAGTGACAGGGTACATACAGAGGTTCAGGGAAATCAAGAACAAGTGCTACAGTCTGGCTCTGACCGATGCACAGTTGGCCGATATCGCTTTCCAGGGCCTCTTACCGCAAATCAGAGAGAGATATGCAGCCCAAGAGTTTGAGAGCTTGAGTCAAATCATCCACCGATTGTCAGGGCAGGAGGTCCGACCGTTTGAACAGCGGAGGAGCTTCCAGAAGAAGGTGGCATACTTGGAGGGATCTGAATCTGACGCGGAGGAAGAAATCGGCCTGGCGGAATGGGTAAAAGGGAAAAAACCAATATCCTGCCCCTTTGGCAAGAAGGAGCCAGAGACATTCGGCTTTGACACGTCAAAGGCCGATAAAATTTTTGATCTACTGCTTCAGGAGGGGCAGATTAAGCTGTGATAACATCACACCATCCCTACGGCCGATCAACTTAAGAAGATGAAATACTGCAAGTGGCACAACGCTACTTCTCATGACACCAATGAATGTAAAGTCTTCCGCCAGCAGATACAATCGGCCATTGAACAGGGGCGGCTCAAGTTTGAGACTCTAAGCCGATCGGCAAACCCGATGAAGATAGATCAACATCCCTTCCCGGCCAACACGGTCAACGCTGAAGGAACCTCAAATCAAACCAAGGTGCTGACGTCAGAATCGGCGAGAAGAGGCGGTGCTGTTGACTCCAGGAAGCAGATCACGGCGGAAGAAATCAGAAGGAACAGGCGAGGGCCAGAACGACCACACAGGCCTGTCACCTCCCGATTTCTACTAAGTAAATATCAGCGGCGGCAAGAACAAACACAACACCAGGAAGAGATGATACGCCGGCGTGAAGATCACTGGCAGTGTCCCTTCTTCATCCACTGCTGGGAGAACGATATCAGATTGCCATCTGCCGATAACTGTCCGGAGTGCAACGGATCAAACCGCAACGATCGCCCGAAGCCACACTCTAGGGACAGAGGATCCGAGCCGATCAACAGAAATCGGCGCGAAGAACGGCGCGTTTCGGTGCATGATCGGCTGGGGGGCAGAGTTGACCAGTACGGCAGGTCAAAAAGCAAGATCGGCCAGCAAGATGGACTGGGGGCAGGATCAGCGCACGCGATCGGCTGGAAGAGATAGCCGATGATAGGGTGTCAGACGAAGATCCCCTAGGTAGGGAACCAGATTGGGAACATGTCAGATCATCGACCAAGCCAGTGAATCCAAGGTGGTGTCCTGATGGCCTATCCAGATCCCAGAAGCGAAGGATCCAACGCCTACGTCAGTGGGAACATCAAGGAAAAGAACAGAGACAAGTGCCAGAGAGGAGGAATGTGAAATCTCGAATTTGGCGCCCAAAGAAAAGCGATCAAGAAACGGATAACCAAGAATCGGCAGCCGAGATTGATATGGTTTTCATACTACCGATGGAGTTCATGGCGCCAAGCGATCGGGACAAAATGACAAAAACAGAGGAAGAGCAAATGGCACAACTGGTATTAGAGCCGATGATGGCTATGTTTGAGAAACCAGGAGAAGAAAAACGGCAGCATCTCAAAGCGCTATTTCTCAAGGGCTATGTCAACGGGAGACCTGTCACCAGACTATTGGTAGATGGAGGCGCGGCAGTTAACATCATGCCGTATGCTATGTTCCGCAAGCTGGGCAAGGGCGATGACGACCTCACCAAGACAGACATGATGCTGAAGGACTTCGAAGGCAACGTGTCACCCGCCCGCGGGGCATTCTGCGTCGACCTCACCATCGGCAGTAAGACCCTCCCTACTACTTTCTTCGTCATTAATGGCAAAGGGTCCCATAATATGCTGCTTGGTCTCGACTGGATACATGCAAACTGCTGTGTCCCATCTACTATGCATCAATGCCTTGTGCAATGGGTCGGCGACAGTACAGAGATAGTCGCTGCCAATTCTGTCTACAGCGTTGCAGCGGCCGACACACAACAGTGGAGCTGCGAGCACGTCAAGTGTATATCTGGCAGGACTTGGGACACTAACTTCCTGAGAGTGTCCGATTTCGGTCTACAGCCGATCCAAGCAGTCGGCTCCGAAGATTCAGAATAAATGGATCAGCTCGTCCGAGAAGATGGGAAGCTGGGACACGGGTTCACGTCGGCCGATTTGTTAGAGATGGTAGATTTGGGAGATAGCAGCAAATCGAGGCCGACGTACGTTAGTGCCAATTTGGATTCTGAGTACAAATGCAAATTGATAAGATTATTGAAAGAGTTCAGGGATTGCTTTGCTTGGGAATACCACGAGATGCCAGGACTAGACCGGTCTATTGTTGAACACCGGTTACCTATAAAATCAGGATATCGGCCGTATCAGCAACCTGCACGGCGGTGTAACCCCAAGATTCTACCTGACATAAAGGCCGAGATTACAAAGTTGATTGAGGCAGGATTTATTCGGCAGTGCCGCTACGCCGAATGGATTTCTAACATTGTGCCTGTATACAAGAAGAATGGAAAGTTGCGCGTATGCATCGATTTCAGGAACTTAAATCAGGCGACGCCAATGGACGGTTATCCGATGCCAACGGCCGATATTTTGGTGGATGCTGCCGCAGGCCACAAAGTCATAAGTTTCATGGATGGAAATGCCGGATACAATCAGATATTAATGGCCGAGGAAGATATTTCGAAAACGGCTTTTAGGTGCCCAGGCCATCTTGGTTTATTTGAATGGGTGGTTATGACTTTTGGCTTGAAAAACGTCGGCGCTACATATCAACGAGCCATGAACTACATCTTCCACAAACTCATTGGTTCATCAGTGGAAATTTATATAGATGACGTCGTGGTCAAGTCGAAAGGTCACCAGGATCACCTGGCCGATTTACAGGAAGTGCTAGAGTGCACAAGGAAACATGGGCTGAAGATGAACCCAAACAAGTGTGCGTTTGGTGTATCGGCCGGACAATTCTTGGGATTTATGGTCCATGAGCGTGGGATAGAAGTTAGCCGCAAGACTATAGACGCCATCAACAAAGTAGTGGCCCCACAAAATAAAACTGAATTGCAGTCCCTCATCGGCAAGGTCAATTTCATCAGAAGATTCATATCCAATCTATCGGGACGTATTCAGGCCTTTACCCCTCTGTTGAAATTAAAACCCGACCAAGAATTCACATGGGGAGAAGAACAACGCAAGGCACTGGAGAATATCAAGCAGTATCTGGTTTCACCTCCGGTGTTAGTCCCACCA
Source organism: Panicum miliaceum (assembly GCA_032594955.1). Taxonomy (NCBI): domain Eukaryota; kingdom Viridiplantae; phylum Streptophyta; class Magnoliopsida; order Poales; family Poaceae; genus Panicum; species Panicum miliaceum. The sequence goes on from CM064059.1 coordinate 36,231,403, forward strand.
CAGCCTGGTAAGCCGTTCAAGTTATATTTATCGGCTGATGAGCAGGCTATTGGATCGGCGTTGGTACAGGAGTTTGAAGGGAAAGAACGAGTGGTATACTACGTCAGCAGAAGGCTTTTAGACGCCGAAACAAGATATTCTTCGGTGGAGCGATTATGCTTGTGCTTGTACTTTTCATGTACTAAGCTCAGGCACTATTTGCTATCGGCAGAATGCATAGTCGTGTGCAAGTACGATGTGGTGAAGTATATGCTATCATTGCCGATTTTGAAGGGGCGGATTGGAAAATGGATCCTGGCTTTGTCAGAATTCGATCTAAGGTACGAATCGGCCAAAGCCGTCAAAGGTCAAGTGATGGCCGATTTCGTAGATCAGCATTGTGGACCAGAAATTGCCACCGTTGAACCAGTTCCATGGACTCTATATTTTGATGGTTCTTCGTGTGGGGTCGGATCAGGAATCGGCGTCGTTCTTGTGTCGCCTCGGGGGGCAACTTATGATTTCTCTCTGCCGATAGAAGCTTCTGCAACTAATAACCAGGCGGAATATCGAGCTGTTCTGAAAGGCATCCAATTATTAAGGGAAGTCAGAGCTGATACAGTCGAGATCTTTGGGGACTCCATGCTCATTGTGGATCAGTTAACAGGACGATCTGAGTGCAAGGATGACATCTTGAGGATTTATTATGAGGATTGTCTTCAACTTGTGAAAGGATTCAAATCTGCAATAATTGAGCATATCCCCAGAGATTATAATGAAGAAGCCAACAGACTAGCTCAACATGCTTCTGGGTATCGGCCGATTCAGGGAGCGATGACGCTAGAACTCGCGGCCGATGACTGGCGGAAGGAGATCGCCGATTACTTGAAAAATCCATCCCAAAAGGTGGATCGGCGAACACGTTTTTAGGCTACAAAGTATGTGTTGCTTGAGGATGACTTATTTTTTCGGACGATTGATGGAGTTCTTCTCAAATGCCTGGGAACAGAAGAGGCAAAGGTTCTAATGGGAGAGATCCATGAAGGCGTGTGTGGAGCTCATCAATCGGCTCACAAAATGAAGTGGATGATCAGGAACAATGGATATTACTGGCCGACCATCCTTGAAGATTGTTTCAAATATTACAAAGGATGCCAAGACTGTCAGAGGTTTGGCAATGTGCAGCGCGCACCAGCATCGGCTATGAATCCAATAATTAAGCCGTGGCCGTTCAGAGGTTGGGGAATAGATCTCATCGGGCAGATTCATCCTCCATCTAGCAAAGGGCATAAGTTCATATTGGTGGCTACAGATTATTTTACCAAATGGGTGGAGGCAGTTCCTTTGAGGAACGTGACATCAACCGATATGATTGAGTTTGTTAAAAGCCATATTATATATCGATTTGGTATTCCTCAAACCATCACAACTGATCAAGGGACAATGTTCACTTCTGGAGAATTCGGAGAGTTCGCCGCCGATATGGGAATTAAATTATTAAATTCTTCTCCATGCAATGCTCAAGCCAATGGCCAAGCAGAATCGTCTAACAAAGGGATAATCAAGCTAATCAAGAGGAAGGTAGAAGAGCAACCCAAGAAGTGGCATATGTCTTTGGCTGAATCTTTATGGGCGTACAGGATGGCTTGTCATGGGGCCACTAAAATATCCCCTTACCATTTGGTTTATGGCCATGAAGCGGTCTTACCATGGGAGATAAAGACAGGGTCAAGACGCATATCGCTACAGGATCAGTTAACGGCCGATGACTATTCCTTTCTCATGAAAGATGAACTTGACGATTCGGCGGGTTTGCGGTTAAGAGCTCTGATTAGCATAGAAGAGAACAAGAAAAGGGTGGCCAGATGGTATGACAAGAAGGTCAAAGTCAAACAGTTCTCTCAGGGAGATCTGGTATGGAAGTTGGTGCTGCCGATAGGATCTAAGGATCCCAAATTCGGTAAATGGTCACCCACTTGGGAAGGGCCGTATAGAATCGGCCGATGTGCTCCTAGAAATGCATATATTCTGGAGACAATAGAAGGGGAGGAATTCCCAAGAGCTCTAAATGGACGATATCTGAAGAGGTACTATCCAAGCATTTGGGTAGATGCATAACTTACAGCAGGATATATCAAGGTAACATGGCCGATTCCTCGTCGGTTTTCTGGTTACACATCTGGTGAAGGGAACATTGGGATTCATTATCGAATGGAAATCACAGATTACATGGCCGACATGGTATAAGTCGCCCTTAGAATAAAAATACTACTGGTTACGCCTGCGTTGGATTTCTCTTTCGACGCGACCTAGTCTTATCATGAGGGCGGGCCTTCTCCTCTTCCACATCTTTCATGGCGACTTCAGTCTTAGCTTCAGCAAGTCGGTGTGAAGATGAAGAACTTTCGTCAGAGGTTGGCATTTGTTCAAAGCAGACGAGATCCATATAATCCAAGATTGGTCGGATATTGGCAGGAGCATGATCTTTGAGTTCTTCAGAATGAGCTTTTATCAAATCTATATCAGCTTGCGACAATGGTTTGTCTGAATGCACGATTTCGATCGCTCTTTCCAAACCAGGGTTAAGATGGTTCAGCTGAAAGAAAGAATAGACAAACATGTTGGGACCAAGTAAGATATCTCAGGAAGGGATGGAGAGAGAGTTGATACCTGGTTAACGGAAGAGGAGGATCGAGAAGACATTTTAATGTTTGACCAAAGACGGCGAGAGTCAGGATTCAGAAGGAAAAGAAGACGAGCAAGGTGAGCATTTTTGGAAATAGTACGAAGAGTCGTATTTATAGAAAGGAAGAGACAAAGGGTTGGCAAGACGTGTACCGTCGGAGTAAAGGCATCAGTAAATGTAAAGCTGCCAGGGGAGACGGTCAAAGTCTGAGTCTACACGCCAACATAATGTTTATCCTGTTACCGGATTCCATGTCATGCAGCTGATTCTAGAGAAAGGATCAGATGCAGAGGAAAAGGTAACGCAATTGATTCTGAGGTTTACTCCTGTCACAATGGAGAAGCTTAGAGAGAAGGATTAAAGAAAGAGTTTCGAAGAAAAAGTTATATTTTACTCCGAAACTGGGGGGCATGTGTTGCGCCAGATTTTGACACGTATTGAATCGGCGTCAGGAGGAGAAGATTGGCCGATGAAGCGGATCTGAAAGCTACAGTAAGGAATCGGCCGATAGAGGTAACAGTTGAAAATCAGCAAATTGGTGGCGCGGCCTATGCCAACAGGATAGGATTATTCCAGAAGATCCTGGTCAAAAGCTGGTCAACAAGGTATGCTAAGTCGGCCGGAAAGCAATTGAAGAGGAACTGATTGGATTAGGAAACGGCGGCGGAAGATTCTGCGGGAGTCCGTTTCCTTTTTAAAAGTTATTATAGATATAGTAGTTTTCCTGTTTTTTAATAAGGTTGTAACAAGTCGTAATCGACCAGGAGTCCTAGTTTCAGGGTATAAATAGGAGTCGCTAGGGCTTCGTGAAAGAACAACACATCAATCAACAAAACACTTCTACTTTTTACCAGTACTTTACTTTCAAGTCGGCGACTTCTGTGGCAGAACCACCTGAATTAATCCGGCTCAAGTGTATTAACCATCACCATTAAGGCATTCTCGGTTAACCTTACACTTCAAACGGAGTAATCCACTGGTCTGTCGGGTATAACCTCCCGATACAACCACGGTGAGCGGATCGAGCGCCATACATACAAACGCTCATGCGACGATGAGCCCAGAGAATACCACATTCCAGCAAATATTACAACATTAGCATAAGTGAATATTACAGACCAAGTTTTGAGTTTAGAAAGCAAATACTTCAATTATCATAAATAAGTTCTTCAGAGTTTAAGTTGCAGCGGAAAATAAAACAACGGGAGCTACTCGACGATACATGATGTCTCGATGAAGCCCGTACGAGACATCACTCGGCATTATCTCCGTTGGGCGGGGGCGTATCCCATTCCACCGACCAACCAGGGGGAAGAGTACAAGGCCAAGTCAACCTAGCAATCAAATCTTCGAAGGTTTCACCTGAAAACAAGCCACAAGCAAGGCTGAGTATACTAATACTCAGCAAGGCTTACCCGACTAATGGGGTATACTTAGCCGACTCCTAGACATGCGAGGCTTTTGGCTTGAGGGGTTTGTTTTGCCAAAAAGCATATATAGTAGGTCCTTACTTTCAGATTTTAGCTCCAAGTTCTAGCTTTCTTTAACCATTCTAGGTAAGCAACTATCCAATATCATACATGGTGAAGCATTAAATTTTCATCCAACCAGTTTATTCATCATCATTGTTCCTCTTCTTACTCTGTGGGTAAAAGTGGTTAAGCAGTCTCAATAGCCGCGAGAAACGGACGATTCGAATCGAATTTCTTAACCTTGCAAGGGAAACCTAAACACACGTCACGTGGTTACTCCCTAGAGTCACACGTGCAACTTTTCCCTTCAATTCCCGCTTCACGGAACAGGCCCACCGCCCTCGACTACACCTCCCCATGGACCACGGACGCAGGCGGGCCATGGCGGCTGATGCACCCGCCATTAGCTAGATGTGAACGAATTCAAGACAGTGGGGAGTATATTCCGGCCTCGGTTCAATCCAGTACTAAGCTTACCAATTACCATATTCTCGGCATGTGGTTAGTACGTTCAAAGACTTAACCATCACTTACCACACACTGCGGCCTTAGCATTTTTCACTAAACAGACGGGCCTCAATCATCAACATAAACATCGTACCATAGCCCGTCCGTCGTCCTTATGATTGCAGCGTGTAGTAAACAATCAACTCCTAATTTCTCGCGAGTGACAGGAAATCACTCGACTTTTACCGAGTCCTATTAGCATAGCATTCTGTCGAACCTTGCATCTAGTGTTCAGAGCATGGGTACCTAAGATCATGCAACTAAGTTTTCATCCAACTCCTATAAACTTAATGCACAAGTAAAGTAGAGTAATAAGTTGCATGAGTTTAGAAAATAGGGTTCATGCTCCGGGGCTTGCCTTCTTGCGAAAAGTTAGTCCGGGGCTCTTCCGAACTTGGGCTCGGGTCTTCGGCAACTTCAGTTAGATTCACTTGAGCTTCACGCTGCTTACTCTCGGACGCGGGCACCAACTCGTACGTTCCGTCGGCGAGAGTCGTTGTTTCTACATGAATGCACAAGTTTAAGTAGTGGTGATGTTAAACGACATGATTTCCTTCACGATAAAGTTGCAGTTTGTAAAACACGAGTTTGTTGTGGAGTGAGTTACTTCATCAATCGTGGGCAATCGTTAATATAGTTTATCTTAATCTATTTAACTTTATGAAAGAAGAAGGGGTTGTGTTATATTGAAAACTTAGTTTTCTTTTTAAACACAAACATGAGTTGAACACAATTACTAATCTAGTTATCTTCTGGTAATAAAATTTTTATTCAAAGTACATTATGTAGAGATAGGATCACTGTAAAAATTTCAGACATTTTTGTGTAGCATGTTAAATATGAAAAATGTAATACACAGCCACTGCTAGAATCTAGTTATTTTTATACAGAACAAACCATGCAATTATTGATGCTGCAAATTTTACAGGGTGTTGCTATAACCATATTTGTGCTACTGTAAATTTTTCAGATTTTTGTTGTACATGATTTAGAGCATAATAAATGGGACAAGCTACGCTCATGTTATTAAAGATTATTTTCTACAGGAGGTTACACAGGGTTTCTATGTTTGAAACTTTTTGTACATGTTGAGCTACTCTATTGTGTTTCATAGTAAAAAGATGAACATTTTATAAGGGCTTTACTAACTATTTTGGATTAGTGAAGTTTTCCTACCACAAATTCATATGAACAGGTTACATATAGTAAAAATGTTTCTAAATTTTTCTATGGCCTCTAGGTATCACTACAACAACACAGAAAAAGTTTCATGACATTAAACATCACAGAACAGCAGGAAAAATTAGTTCTATCACTTTATGGCATAAAACAATGTTGGACAAAAAGTGTATCTAGAGATGGCTTTTGGTCCTGATCTTTTTACACAGTCCTAAACATTAAGCAAGTAACTCACTGCCCAAAAATTAGAGTCAGCAACGATCTACAACAGTGGGTACAAAAGAAGTCCATTAAACCTTCCATTTAATCTAGAGCAAAATATATTGAGAATCTGAGAAACTTTATGTAACAAAAGTTGTAGAGTTTCTTATAAGTATTCCAGAACAGTTGAGTTTGCATTTTTCTGAATTTTCTACGATTTTATACGAATTTTACAAGTTCACTGATTTGGTTAAAACTTTCTTTACAGAGGGGTCCCTGAAAACTAGCAGAAAACCCCCTAGAAAGATTTGGGCGTTTGCAATGTAGTCCCTGGTCGCAAATCACGGCGGGGAGCATCCTGTCTGGCCGAATTCCGGCGAGCTGGGTCGCCGGCGGCGAGGGCAAGGTGGGGGAGGAGCAAGAGGAGGTTGGGGGCTACCTTTGGGTGGTCACGGTTGGGGCGGAGGCGGCCTGAGCAGGGCTGCCCACGGCTACCGGGGGGCGGCGGCGGGTGGAGCTCTGCTCCGGCGAGCTCCGGCGAGCTGGGCGGCGGGGCTTGGGCTGGGAAGCTTCGCGCGGAGGTAGGAGAGCGATTTTGGGGCCTAGCTCGGGTCGAGGAGGGGCGGAGGAGGGAGTTCCACGGCGGCGGCGTGGGGCGGAGCTCGGCTCTGCTCTGCGGGGAAGAAGGAGGAACAGGGAGAGGAGGGAGGGGCGCTGCGCCGGGCTTTATAGCCGGTGGAGCTCGTGGGGGTGGGCGTGGCACGGCCGGGGCGTGGGGTGGAGGGACCGGCGAGGCTGGGCGCCATTGGGGGCGGCCGGCGGTGACCAGTGGCGCTATTGGGCAGGCGGCGGTGCACGGGGTGCTGTGTCGCGTGCGACTACGCGGGCAGGCGACTGGGCGAGCGAGATAGCGGCGTGGGCGTGCTACTGGCGAGCTGGGGCGGCACGACGGGCACTGGTGGAGGGGGCGGCGGCCAGCGACTGGGCAGCACGGTGGCGCACCGGGGATTGGGCAGAGACACGGCGTGGGGGGGAGGAGAAGAAGACGCGGCCGCGGTTGGGCAAGCGGGGGCGGTGCAGCAGGACGCCGTGGGTTGGCTCGGCGCCTGGTGCCGCGCAGGCGTTGGGGGACAGGTGGCCGGCGGCGGTCGGGCGAGCGCGCGGCGCAGCAGAGGAGGGAGGGGTGAGCGAGGGACCTAAGTGCAAGAATTTGAAAAACTTCAGGGGGCTGTGTGCAAACAGGGCGTTTTCTCCTCTTTCTGATTTGAATTTCAAAAACTTTTGAACACGAAAGTTGTTCAAAATAAAAAGTTCTACAACTTTGGTTTCAGGCAAAATCTCATTTGGCTTATGGTTTGAAAGTTAAATTTAAATGTTCAAAAGTAACCAATGTGCTCAAATTAAATTTGAATTCCAACTGAACTCGTTTTAATCCTTTCCACCCTTTCATTAGTTGGTTTAATCATAGAGTTAGGCTAATGACATTGATTTTGGAAATGTAATTACCAGGGTTGTCACAGCCTTCCCCCCTTAACAAGAATCTCGCCCCGAGATTCGGTAAATCTTAGTGTGGACATGGGTGCACATACCAGTGGTTGAGATAAGAAACCCAGGGAAATGTTGGTTCAGGTAGCTCTCCGTTTCCCAGGTGGCTTCTTCTTCCGTGTGGTGATTCCATTGTATTTTATACATTCTAATCACTTTCCTCCTAGTCTCTCTCTCTTTTTGATCCAAAACCTTAACTGGGTGTTCGACATATGAGAGGTCGGGTTCCAACGATATTTCTTGTTGTTCCACAATCTCGGTGGGGACTCGAATACACTTCTTGAGTTGAGATACGTGGAAGACAAAATGGGTGGCCGTGAGCTGAGGGGGCAGTCGTAATTTGTAGGCTACGGGTCCGCAGCTCTCAATGATTTCGTAGGGACCAATATAACGGGGAGCTAGTTTGCCTTTGATTCCGAATCTTCGCACTCCCTTGGTGGGTGAAACTCGAAGGTAGACATGATCGCCAACTTCGAACTTTAGGGGCTTTCTCCTTTTGTCAGAATAGCTCTTTTGTCGGGCTTGTGCGGCTTTAAGATTTGCTTGCATTACTTTTACTTTCTCCTCTGCCTCGATTACCAGGTCGGGTCCAATTATTTGACGTTCTCCGGTTTGTGACCAGCTCAAAGGAGTTCGACACCTTCGTCCGTACAGTGCCTCAAATGGTGCCATTTTCAAACTCGTTTGATAGCTGTTGTTGTACGAGAACTCTGCTAGGGGTAGGCATTTGTCCCAATTCTTGTCATAGTGGATGACGCAAGCTCTCAGCATGTCCTCAAGGATTTGGTTTACTCTTTCCGTTTGTCCATCAGTCTGAGGATGGTATGCTGAGCTGCGAATCAGCTTAGTGCCAAGAGACGTTTGCAGTTGTTCCCAAAAGCGTGCTACAAACTGAGGACCACGATCGGAAATGATTGTCTTAGGTATTCCATGTAGGCAAACAATACGATCGAGGTAAATCTCGGCATATTTCTTGGCGGTATAGGTGGTGTGTACCGGAAGAAAATGTGCCGTCTTTGTGAGTCTATCAATGATAACCCATATGGAATCATGCTTCTGGGAAGTGTTTGGTAGTCCAACGATGAAGTCCATACTTATGTCTTCCCATTTCCATGATGGTATAGGTAACGGTTGTAGTGTACCGGCTACCTTCAAGTGGCTAGCTTTTACTCTCTGGCACGTGTCACATTCCGAGACATACGTAGCAATTTCTCTTTTCATTCTAGTCCACCAGAAGTTTTGCCTTAGGTCTTGATACATTTTGCTACTGCCGGGGTGGATAGAGAATTTGGAAAGGTGTGCCTCATCAAGAATTTGCTTGCGGAGTTCACGCTTCTTCGGAACGACTATACGACTTTCGAACCATAGAACTCCCTTATGGTCCTGGCGGAAACACTTATACTTCTCCTCACCTAGAGAGAGTTTTTGTTTGATGATCTTGATTCTTTCATCATGTAGTTGTGCCATGACGATTTGGTCGTGAAGAGTGGGCTCAACTGAGATGTGATTTAGAGTGCCTTGGGAAACCATTTCCAAGTTAAGCTTCCTCATGTCTGCACATAATGTCTCATGGTAGGACTCCATGGATAAGCAATGGCAATGGGACTTGCGGCTTAGTGCATCCGCGACTACATTAGCCTTACCGGGGTGATAGTGCACTTCAAGGTCATAATCTTTGATTAATTCTAGCCATCTTCGTTGTCTCATATTCAGATCGGCTTGTGTGAAGATGTACTTGAGACTCTTATGATCCGTGTAGATATCGCACTGTGTACCCATGAGATAGTGCCTCCATATCTTCAGAGCGTGAATGACGGCTGCGAGCTCAAGGTCATGCGTGGGATAATTCTGTTCGTGGGGCCGAAGGGCTCGTGAGGCATATGCAATCACTCGATTCTCTTGCATAAGCACACATCCTAGACCAGTACCTGATGCGTCACAATACACATCGAATGGCTTGGTATTATCGGGTTGAGCTAACACAGGTGCGGTAGTCAGACGCTCTCTGAGAGTGTGGAAGGCTTCTTCACACTTCTCATTCCATACGAACTTTACTTCCTTCTTTAACAGTTCGGTCATGGGCTTAGCAATTCGAGAGAAATCCGGGATGAAGCGACGGTAGTAACCGGCTAAGCCGAGAAAACTGCGAATCTGATGAACAGAGGTAGGGGGTTTCCAATCCATCACCTCTTGTACCTTGCTGGGGTCAACAGCTATGCCTTCGCTGGAGATCGTGTGACCTAAGAACTTTACAGTATCCAACCAGAATTCACACTTAGAAAACTTAGCATAAAGCTGATGGTCCCTGAGTCGCTGAAGAACAACGCGAAGGTGCTTGGCATGCTCTTCCTCATCCTTGGAATAGATAAGGATGTCGTCGATGAACACTACGACGAATTTGTCCAGTTCGGGCATGAATACCGAATTCATGAGATACATGAAGTAGGCAGGGGCATTTGTGAGTCCAAAGGACATGACCAAGAATTCATATAGTCCATAGCGTGTGGAGAAGGCAGTCTTGGGAATATCGCAGGGGCGAATCTTGATTTGATGATATCCTGAACGAAGATCAATCTTGGAGAAGACTCTGGCTCCAGCTAATTGATCGAAGAGTACATCGATACGAGGAAGTGGGTATTTATTTTTAACAGTTACCGCATTGAGAGGTCGGTAGTCAACACATAACCTCAAACTGTCATCCTTCTTCTTTACGAATAGGGCTGGACATCCCCAAGGTGACGCGCTAGGGCGAATGAAACCTTTGTCCAGTAGTTCTTGGAGTTGAATTTTTAGCTCAGCCAATTCTTTAGGGGGCATCCTATACGGTCTTTTGGATATAGGTGCAGTGCCTGGTTGTAGTTCAATAACGAACTCAATATCCCTATCTGGTGGCATTCCGGGTAAGTCATCCGGAAAGACATCGCCATACTCGCATACCACTGGAATATTCTCTAGGTTGGTCCCGTCCATCACGAAAGCGCAAGAATTTGTGCACTCCCGTAACGGTAGGTAAAGTGTAGTGGCTCCGTGACCAGGTGAATTTATCTCAACGGCTCGGGAAGAAAGGTCCAGTGTGACTCCATGCCTAGTCATCCAGTTCATTCCCAAAATAATATCTATGCCGTCAAGGGGTAAAAGAACAAGGTCTGTGTTGATGACTTTACTTCCCAATTTTATCGGTACCAGCCTTATGATTTGGTTGGAAGCAATTTTTCCACCCGGTGTTGATATCATATACGACCCTTTGGTGTGCCAAACATTCAAGCCTACTTTTGCACCAAACTTTGCACTAATGAAACTATGTGATGCACCAGAATCAAATAATATGACTGCAGGCTCGTTATGGATGGAGAATGTACCCGTCATTACAGGTGCTCCTTCAGGAAGTTCTGCAAGGGTGGTGAAGTTGATCTGCCCTTGTTTGACCTGGAGGGTCTGCTTCTTGCCTTTGTTCTTATTGTTCTGGTTAGAGTCCTGGCCCTGATTTGGCAGCCTGGGTTGAGGGCATTCGCGAGCGAAATGACCGGAACTCCCGCATTTGAAACAACGATTTGCGGGGCTGGGTCGAAGAGGCTGTTGCAGAGTGGGCCTCGGACCATTCTGTGGAGGCATCGGGGGTCGTACCATGCCTGGCTGCTGCGGGGGCCTGATAATCCAACGCCCTGGCTGAGGGGCCTTCGGTGGAGCTGTAGGCGCAGCATTTCGCACCAAGCGATACCTCGGTGGCTGAGCACCCGAGGGTCCAGCTAGCGCCTTTCTCTTCTTTTCAGCACGATGAGCCTCAATACAGTCCTCTTGAGTGATGGCCATGTTGACTAGCTCATTATATGTATCGGCTTTGACAAGATTCAGTCGTTCCTTGAGTTTAGTACTCAGACCTCTACGGAAACGATCACGCTTCTTGGCATCTGTGTCTGCGTGATAGCCCGCGTATTGGCACAGATTGTTGAAGGCCTGAGCATACTGAAGTACAGTGTGGTTATCCTGAGTGAGAGCTAAAAACTCATTTAGCTTTCTTTCTATGAGACCTTCGGGAATATGGTGTGCCCGGAACGCAGTCTTGAATTCATCCCAGGTGACAATGTGATCAGCGGGGAGCATAGCAAAATAGTGGTCCCACCATAGACGAGCCGTACCGCGAAGCTGCTGCGCGGCAAAGCGGGCCTTGTTTTCATCCGAACATGGGGCCACAAGTAGAGAAAACTTGGACTCGATTGTGCGAATCCAAGCGTCCGCATCCAAGGGTTCCTCCGTCTCGTGAAACAAGGGAGGCTGGGTCCCTAGGAAATCCGTGTATCCTGCAACTTGGGGGTGGGGGACATTTTGCCCACCCCGCTGGTGGTGTTGCTGTCCTTGCACGAGCTGGCGAAGCAACTCGGTTTGAGCGGCCATTACTTCAACCAAGCTGGGTGGTGGCGGCGGCTGTGGTTGTGATCCACTTGCGCTAGCACCAAAACCATCCGGGTTACCACGGGTTGCTCCAACCATCTGAAAAGGCGAAGGTTCTTCATTAGCAACGTGATCCATGTTGCTTCCATGACTCAAAAAGATCTAACGCGGAATAGTAGACTTCCAAAAGGTCCTGGATGGAATCACGGGCATAAAAACTGTCTGCCATAAGAACCTTATAACTCCTGGTAGGTTCATCCAAAGTTCCTCATATTTTGGCAGTGGATAGGGAATTTAGGGATGTACAACTTTGATATTCAGTTAAGATGCTAAATTGATGGCTAAGATGGTCAAACGATTCGCTCTTCGCTTCGCTGGTTGGCTGTTTTTCAGCAGAACGAGTTATAGTATCTGGCCTATAACTTCAAAAGTTCTGGTCCAAAAATTCTCAACTTTTACCAGAGCATTTCTAAGGTATTTGTGCACCACTTTTCTATTCAACACTTTGGCTGGATTAGGCTCTAAGATGGCTGTTCCCTTAAGGTCTTACTTCTCGGTCTACCCAGAATTTTCAGTGAACAGGGGGCCAATATTTCGTGCACCAGGGAAAATCTACCCAGCCAAAATTTACCAAATTTTAACAGCAGCTACTGGGATAAATTTGGAACAAGTTTTGTGTTGTACTCATTTGCAGAAGACTGTAGGAAGGGGGCCTAAAAATTTAAGAGGCAGAAGTGCTTATTCTGGGCAGAATTCTGACATTCCGTGGTTTCTGTTATTTCTTACTATCCATGAGTTCAGAATTTTTGATTTTTGAACAGGGGATAGAACACGAAATTTTGAACAATTCTTTCCACATGAACTTTACCAGAAAAAGGTCATTTTCTTGGGTCAATAAATCTTTCTTTTCGGTCATGGCAGATTTGTGATAGATTCGCTAGATAGTCCTTATGCAAACCACGCTTAGATACGCAAGAACCTTTCCACTCTCACACAACGCATTTTTGATTTCAGATACACATGTTTATGATATATGCACGTCCTATTCGTCCTCACAAATAAAACAATTGCCAAATAGCTTTGGTCTTACGATGATAGTCTCGGTGGCATACACAATACGGCTCTCGCTATAATAGCTAGTCGAGTCTTTCTAATCGTTCCTTAACTTATCGTAATCGCGGTTAGTGTACCTGCAGAAAATCGACAAGCATATATATATCATGAACCTTTCATGCCAGCACTCATGAAAGCGTCCGTAATCATTACCGTTTACTTATAGAAACGATATCTGTACAATTCCCGCCGTACAGACGACGTTAACATACGCTATCGAGATAGCGTATTCACGGGGGTACCGTCATGAGACGGGGGTATGAACAGCGATCGCCATACCCTGCGCCGAACCTTCTACTCCCAATATGTTCAACTAACAGTTGGCATATTGGCAGCACCTCAAGTAAGCCACTGCTTGAGGGCAGCGTTCGGTTCGCATCACCGACAGGAAGGCCAAGCTCCCTCAGTTGGCTGAGGATCCTTACCTTCTTACCTTAGCGACGAGTGCGTCGTTACAGAATTTAGGGTCGGTTGTGCATGAAAGTAAGTTTTGACAGAAAGTAATGTGCTGGAAGTCAGTTGATAAAATATATAGAAGTTAGATAGCCACCTAGTAACTTTCCCATAATCTCTTAGGGCTTTACGAACTAGGCACCATCCTTAACGTACCAACGCATTTCGCAACACAACCTTCTAGTCAAGTTTTAGTAAAATGAGTTTTTAAGGCTTGTAGCATTCTCTGGCGTATGTATTTCGGCTTTGGTGTCCGCTGTTGCCAGCTGTGGCACCAGCTACGGCTCTGATACCAGCTGTGGCAGAACCACCTGAATTAATCCGGCTCAAGTGTATTAACCATCACCATTAAGGCATTCTCGGTTAACCTTACACTTCAAACGGAGTAATCCACTGGTCTGTCGGGTATAACCTCCCGATACAACCACGGTGAGCGGATCGAGCGCCATACATACAAACGCTCATGCGACGATGAGCCCAGAGAATACCACATTCCAGCAAATATTACAACATTAGCATAAGTGAATATTACAGACCAAGTTTTGAGTTTAGAAAGCAAATACTTCAATTATCATAAATAAGTTCTTCAGAGTTTAAGTTGCAGCGGAAAATAAAACAACGGGAGCTACTCGACGATACATGATGTCTCGATGAAGCCCGTACGAGACATCACTCGGCATTATCTCCGTTGGGCGGGGGCGTATCCCATTCCACCGACCAACCAGGGGGAAGAGTACAAGGCCAAGTCAACCTAGCAATCAAATCTTCGAAGGTTTCACCTGAAAACAAGCCACAAGCAAGGCTGAGTATACTAATACTCAGCAAGGCTTACCCGACTAATGGGGTATACTTAGCCGACTCCTAGACATGCGAGGCTTTTGGCTTGAGGGGTTTGTTTTGCCAAAAAGCATATATAGTAGGTCCTTACTTTCAGATTTTAGCTCCAAGTTCTAGCTTTCTTTAACCATTCTAGGTAAGCAACTATCCAATATCATATATGGTGAAGCATTAAATTTTCATCCAACCAGTTTATTCATCATCATTGTTCCTCTTCTTACTCTGTGGGTAAAAGTGGTTAAGCAGTCTCAATAGCCGCGAGAAACGGACGATTCGAATCGAATTTCTTAACCTTGCAAGGGAAACCTAAACACACGTCACGTGGTTACTCCCTAGAGTCACACGTGCAACTTTTCCCTTCAATTCCCGCTTCACGGAACAGGCCCACCGCCCTCGACTACACCTCCCCATGGACCACGGACGCAGGCGGGCCATGGCGGCTGATGCACCCGCCATTAGCTAGATGTGAACGAATTCAAGACAGTGGGGAGTATATTCCGGCCTCGGTTCAATCCAGTACTAAGCTTACCGATTACCATATTCTCGGCATGTGGTTAGTACGTTCAAAGACTTAACCATCACTTACCACACACTGCGGCCTTAGCATTTTTCACTAAACAGACGGGCCTCAATCATCAACATAAACATCGTACCATAGCCCGTCCGTCGTCCTTATGATTGCAGCGTGTAGTAAACAATCAACTCCTAATTTCTCGCGAGTGACAGGAAATCACTCGACTTTTACCGAGTCCTATTAGCATAGCATTCTGTCGAACCTTGCATCTAGTGTTCAGAGCATGGGTACCTAAGATCATGCAACTAAGTTTTCATCCAACTCCTATAAACTTAATGCACAAGTAAAGTAGAGTAATAAGTTGCATGAGTTTAGAAAATAGGGTTCATGCTCCGGGGCTTGCCTTCTTGCGAAAAGTTAGTCCGGGGCTCTTCCGAACTTGGGCTCGGGTCTTCGGCAACTTCAGTTAGATTCACTTGAGCTTCACGCTGCTTACTCTCGGACGCGGGCACCAACTCGTACGTTCCGTCGGCGAGAGTCGTTGTTTCTACATGAATGCACAAGTTTAAGTAGTGGTGATGTTAAACGACATGATTTCCTTCACGATAAAGTTGCAGTTTGTAAAACACGAGTTTGTTGTGGAGTGAGTTACTTCATCAATCGTGGGCAATCGTTAATATAGTTTATCTTAATCTATTTAACTTTATGAAAGAAGAAGGGGTTGTGTTATATTGAAAACTTAGTTTTCTTTTTAAACACAAACATGAGTTGAACACAATTACTAATCTAGTTATCTTCTGGTAATAAAATTTTTATTCAAAGTACATTATGTAGAGATAGGATCACTGTAAAAATTTCAGACATTTTTGTGTAGCATGTTAAATATGAAAAATGTAATACACAGCCACTGCTAGAATCTAGTTATTTTTATACAGAACAAACCATGCAATTATTGATGCTGCAAATTTTACAGGGTGTTGCTATAACCATATTTGTGCTACTGTAAATTTTTCAGATTTTTGTTGTACATGATTTAGAGCATAATAAATGGGACAAGCTACGCTCATGTTATTAAAGATTATTTTCTACAGGAGGTTACACAGGGTTTCTATGTTTGAAACTTTTTGTACATGTTGAGCTACTCTATTGTGTTTCATAGTAAAAAGATGAACATTTTATAAGGGCTTTACTAACTATTTTGGATTAGTGAAGTTTTCCTACCACAAATTCATATGAACAGGTTACATATAGTAAAAATGTTTCTAAATTTTTCTATGGCCTCTAGGTATCACTACAACAACACAGAAAAAGTTTCATGACATTAAACATCACAGAACAGCAGGAAAAATTAGTTCTATCACTTTATGGCATAAAACAATGTTGGACAAAAAGTGTATCTAGAGATGGCTTTTGGTCCTGATCTTTTTACACAGTCCTAAACATTAAGCAAGTAACTCACTGCCCAAAAATTAGAGTCAGCAACGATCTACAACAGTGGGTACAAAAGAAGTCCATTAAACCTTCCATTTAATCTAGAGCAAAATATATTGAGAATCTGAGAAACTTTATGTAACAAAAGTTGTAGAGTTTCTTATAAGTATTCCAGAACAGTTGAGTTTGCATTTTTCTGAATTTTCTACGATTTTATACGAATTTTACAAGTTCACTGATTTGGTTAAAACTTTCTTTACAGAGGGGTCCCTGAAAACTAGCAGAAAACCCCCTAGAAAGATTTGGGCGTTTGCAATGTAGTCCCTGGTCGCAAATCACAGCGGGGAGCATCCTGTCTGGCCGAATTCCGGCGAGCTGGGTCGCCGGCGGCGAGGGCAAGGTGGGGGAGGAGCAAGAGGAGGTTGGGGGCTACCTTTGGGTGGTCACGGTTGGGGCGGAGGCGGCCTGAGCAGGGCTGCCCACGGCTACCGGGGGGCGGCGGCGGGTGGAGCTCTGCTCCGGCGAGCTGGGCGGCGGGGCTTGGGCTGGGAAGCTTCGCGCGGAGGTAGGAGAGCGATTTTGGGGCCTAGCTCGGGTCGAGGAGGGGGGGAGGAGGGAGTTCCACGGCGGCGGCGTGGGGCGGAGCTCGGCTCTGCTCTGCGGGGAAGAAGGAGGAACAGGGAGAGGAGGGAGGGGCGCTGCGCCGGGCTTTATAGCCGGTGGAGCTCGTGGGGGTGGGCGTGGCACGGCCGGGGCGTGGGGTGGAGGGACCGGCGAGGCTGGGCGCCATTGGGGGCGGCCGGCGGTGACCAGTGGCGCTATTGGGCAGGCGGCGGTGCACGGGGTGCTGTGTCGCGTGCGACTACGCGGGCAGGCGACTGGGCGAGCGAGATAGCGGCGTGGGCGTGCTACTGGCGAGCTGGGGCGGCACGACGGGCACTGGTGGAGGGGGGCGGCGGCCAGCGACTGGGCAGCACGGTGGCGCACCGGGGATTGGGCAGAGACACGGCGTGGGGGGGAGGAGAAGAAGACGCGGCCGCGGTTGGGCAAGCGGGGGCGGTGCAGCAGGACGCCGTGGGTTGGCTCGGCGCCTGGTGCCGCGCAGGCGTTGGGGGACAGGTGGCCGGCGGCGGTCGGGCGAGCGCGCGGCGCAGCAGAGGAGGGAGGGGTGAGCGAGGGACCTAAGTGCAAGAATTTAAAAAACTTCAGGGGGCTGTGTGCAAACAGGGCGTTTTCTCCTCTTTCTGATTTGAATTTCAAAAACTTTTGAACACGAAAGTTGTTCAAAATAAAAAGTTCTACAACTTTGGTTTCAGGCAAAATCTCATTTGGCTTATGGTTTGAAAGTTAAATTTAAATGTTCAAAAGTAACCAATGTGCTCAAATTAAATTTGAATTCCAACTGAACTCGTTTTAATCCTTTCCACCCTTTCATTAGTTGGTTTAATCATAGAGTTAGGCTAATGACATTGATTTTGGAAATGTAATTACCAGGGTTGTCACAACTTCGCCAATATTTTCTTCTTCCACGAGTTCGTACGGATTGGCAGGGCTACATCAACCTGATCTCCGGCCAATTGATAGGTTCCGCTTACCGAGTAATATCCGAGCTTTAACTACGGGCGCATCGCTGTGGTTTCATTTGGATTTATTCACAAGTTATCGATATTTACTAGAATTGCAAGTTTTACCTGTTATTCTAGTATTATCACCAGTTATCCAGCTTGAAATCAGAGTAATCGGCTTCGTCATTGTTCTCCTTCGATTCATCGCCATACAGCCAATTAGATTTGTTTCAAGTGTTGCTTCTATAGTGATTGTTTAGATTGCTCTAGCAGTTGTTTTTACAATTACTATACGATCATCGGCTGACCCATAGCCGATCATCTTTACAGCAAATCGGCCGATTTGCCGCCGACGCGCTCCTCAGGACAGATCGGAAATCCAGCCGATCGATGCGCCTGGAATTTAATACTCTATTTCCTTGTCAATCAACAGGTCAGATTGACTGGCACGCCGCGCGAACCGCACCAGGGCGATAACCCGAACAGGAGCTAAGCAGATTCTCCCGGGTCGTGTGTCCGACGCTGAAGACCCATCGGCCGATTCCTACCCGGCCGATTTTAGCGCCAACATACGTTTTCCTTGGTTACTCTTGGCCTCTTCGTTTGCTTTGTGCATGAAGCGCTGGACAATGTCTTCTTTTTGCTGGAGTGCTTTTGATGAGGACATCACCATGCTGGATACACCTAAGATTTGGTCTTCTATGAGTTACAAGTCGTCACCAACTTGGTCTTCACGTCCGGTTCGGACTCAGCCAACCACCCTGAACGGAAACGCCGATATCTCCTTCATACAATGTCGAAACGAGGCGTTCTTTGATACGTCCGAAAGAAGACAATGAAAGCTTTCTTTTGGTTCTGGTCCGAGCTCCTTCGTGGATCATTCTGTGTGACCACGACAAGGTACCGCGTCACCTATTTTGGGCCGAGTCGGCCTTGTATCGTGTCGGGCCTTAAGCCCAGGTTGAGGACGCCCCCACCTGGTCGCCCTCAACCCTAGGACGTCCCCCTTTCGGTATAAACTCAGTAGCAACCGCCACATTAGGGTTGAGTTTTGTTTAGTTCTAGTTTTCCATTGAGAAACAGACATCTTTATTGTAACTGTGACGTCGAGTCTTTTTACTGTGAATCAGGGCGCCGTTCTTGTTCTTCACCACTGTGGCGATTAGTCATTTTGTGATAAGTGCTTGAACCACATACTTGCCTTTGCATTATACACATATGCAATTTCAGATTGCGTGCTTATACTTTTTTGCTTGTGTATTAACCTTCTTGGCGAGGTCAATCAAGTTGTGCTTTGTTGATAACCAACGGAGCAGCAGTGTAACGGTTGCAGAGGTTCGAATCGTGATTGATTAGAAGCCCGGATCACCAACGTCGTGACTCCACCAATCGAATTTACCATACCTATCGGAAGATCAGGCTAGTGGTACATCAGCTTCGGCGGTTCTTCATCACTTTCTCCTTCAGATGACACAAAATCTGCATCATTCAATAGTCTATTTGCAAGTTTTGTTAGTCCTACATCATCACTGCTTTTCGCTTGTGCCATAAACAAAGCCCTACCTTGAGGTAGTTGGGCATCAATGCGAAACATGCCCACCAGCCATTCAAATAGGAAGACTTTTACGGCGCACAATATGACCATATACTACTGTCTAAAAAGGAGTTGTATGTAAACATCGGACGGTCGAGATTTATCGATACCACTGAAACATTGATTAGTAGTATGAGGTAATATATCTAGATAGTACATGTAGTATAAGGGTAATATGGGGAAAATTATTTCACCACAAGGATTCACCCCTGATGCAACGGCCTAAAAGTGTTGCACTATGCCAAAAATGGTTGCAATAGATAAATTGCAAAAAATTATAAAAATTATCCTTAATTTATATTTAGTGACTAATAACAATCTTAACCCTTCTAATGGATGGTTGGATCTTTTCTATACTAACAAGTGGTAGTATTGTGCGCTGTAAAAGAGACCTCAAATGGTTCATCTTCACGGGGAAGGTAAGCAAGTAAAGGATCTCTGTCTCACATTTGAGCTTTCCCTTGTATCCTTTTGTTGACCGTCACAAACATTGAATCCTTAAATTTCTTATGTTGAACCCAAGGTGGCTTCTCTCTATGGATCTGAAAGGGGTCCAAGAAGAGCATAGCAGAATTTTTTAGTTCCAAAAATGAAAAGATGATAAGTTAAAGAACTACTGGATGAATGTTTGAAACTAGCTTATCAGTTTGTTACCTTTGCAATCCAACTTGGCTCATAGGCCACCGAGCCACAAGTTAATCTTAAAATCCTCAGTGCCATTGTGCTCAACTCCTTTGCTGCAGCACCATGCGATTCCCACCAGATAACTATACAAAGGAGAATAGTTACTTAAATATCACATTAAAGAAGAAAGTGGATGGCAAACGAATCAAAAAGCACCTAGATAATATTTATCCATAGAAAATTACCTGGTTCAATAGTCATTTGAGCATGAATGGCATGAGCTGCGCAAAAACTCTCTGAAGCAGTACGGTAAAGCATCAGTTGATTCACAATTTTCTCTTGCATAGACTGATCTTGGTACATCCTGTGTGTACACTCAACAAATGCATCTCTGAAGATTTCTGTCTTTTCAATCTCATTTATGTTTCGATAGTAGAATAAGGGATTCAAATAGTATCCAAGTAAGTGCAATGGTTTCTTCAGGTAATAATTGATTCTGAAATCTATATGGCTCCATATTGGTAAATAGTGCTCTTCCTTATTTTCAAAGCGGAAGGCAATTTCCCTTTTAGCATTCTCAAGTTCACCGTATATGAACCCCATATAGGATCTGCCATTGGCCATCCTCCTTAGAATCCCCACTACTGGCCCAAAGCTGTTTATAACATACAGCACCCTATCCCAGAACTCATTGCTTACTACTAGATTATAGAATCTCTTGCCCACCGCTTCCTTCGACCATTTGCTATCCTCCCATTCTTTTGAATAAACATAGTCTTCAACTCGCTCCTCTTATCATCTCCTCAAGTTCAAGCAGCAAGTGGTGTAATAAGTGATCCCAACATGAACCAAATCCCTCTGGTTGGTGAACCGCCTCATCATGTCCAACAAATTCGATTGTCCATAAAGAAAGGCAGTAGTGACCTTGCCTTAGCAATTGTTCGCTTGATCAAAGGAATATGCCCTATGTCTTCGAGCATCATGCCAATGCAACTTACAGCACAGTGAGTCCAAAATAAGTTGGGTCTCTTGGCCACTACCATTTCTGAATTTGTGTTTGTGATGATCTGCACCACATTTTTCTCTCCAACTTCTTCAATACAAGAGTCAACTAGTTGACAGGTAAATGCTTCATCATACTTGCCTGAAGGCAGCTCGATGGAACGAAGGAAAGAGACACCCTGCGAACAATGGACTGCCAAGTTCAACAAGCGCCTTCCATCATAACCCATGTTTAGATCAACCAGAATAGAGCATTCTTCCAGTGCCCAAGATTTCTTCAGTGCTTCAATTGAACGATTAATTGCTAAAACTTGTTGATTCAATAATAGCCCATCAAGCTCATGCAGAGAGGGTCCATGTAAACCAAGGCCGCATTGTGCAATTGCTTCTAACATTAAGTCAAAACTCCCAAGACAAGCAGTATTAAAAGGAATCCCAGCTTCATTGAACCATGCTGCTAAACACTCAGTGGCCCTTCTCTTCTTTTCCATCTGTTCTGCAGTGTGGATAGCTTGTATATTCTCTCCTTTCTTCATTGCTTGTTCTTTAGTTGGCACAGATAGCATATCAGTTTGTCCTGCACTATCTTGATTCTTAGATTTGAGATCATTATCTTGTGATGTATTTCCATAGATGTCATGGTCATCATCGCCCATTCTGCATTATGCATTCTTTAAGTCATGAGTAATTTCATTAAAGAACATTAACAGTGGCGAGTATCTACAGCTTTTCAATCAACATTTATAGCTCCCCAAGAAGGTATCTGTATATTCCTATTCTTATTTGCAAGCAAACTAGCCCTTACACTTGACATCTTGACCTTTTCTGTTTGCTATGTTGCTTGGTATAATAAATTGAGGAAAAAAGCAAACGCGGTTCATGAAGAATCAAGTCTACCACTGATCATTATAGGTGTGAACTTTCAAAATAAATTCAGTTTATTTCAGGTACATACGAGGTTGCAAATCATGATCAGATAGTGTAAATGGACTCGATGGTGCTGCATAGTCAGCCAAATCACAAATGCATCAAGGCAACAAATACTAAACAGACTTGGCGAAAATGTTGATAAAAGAAGATATAACATCAATTAATGAACACAAGTTGAATAACCATTTTGCATCATTTTGTAGCATACAATAGTTTAGATGCCAAATCTCAAAGCAAATAATCCTCATAGACCATGGTAGTACAAGCTGCAATCATTTGCGATGTTAGTCATAGTCAAGTAGGTAGGAAGTACCTCTACCGTGAACTATTGATAATTTTAGTGACAGCTAAAGGCACAGTTATATCCCAATTTCTGAAGACCAGGCCAGGTATAAGCTCCATTATTTACTAACCAACCTAAAGAAAAAATGAGCAAGGCCTACAAAAATAGACTACACGTTTGAGCGTAGATGGTACTCAACTCCACCCTGCATTCCCCCAGATCAGAAATCTTCATGTCCCCAAATATACGAGCATAATAACCCTTAGCTGGGTCCATGGCACGCATATATAATCCAAGCACCAAGGGCCTCCCTCAAACCCTCGGATGTATCCGGAAACCCCAAAATGCTTACACGCCAGGCAGGGATTAGCAGAGGACAGACTAACAAGCATCGGGCCCAAATTATTAATTAATAACCCGATCAAATCCGCATTCCAAACTGAACTAGCGCGCACGGGAGAAATGGGGAAAATGTGACATCAATTCTAAAGCAATCCGTGCAAAGAGCAAGAAACGGCGAAGGAAGATGCCAACCTCGAAGAAGAACCGGCGCCCCCTGTTCTCGGCTCCTCCACAGGTAAAGATCAACCGTGGCGAGCAACCAGCGGCCGGGCCGACAAAATCACTGAGCACGGGATCGGGAGGAATCGGGGTGGAGCCGTGGAGGGGATGACCTCTGGGGCGCGAAACGCGGAGGCGGCGGCTACGGGGAAACGGAGGTGGAGGTGGTGACGGCGGTGGGAGCGAGGCGGCGAGGGAGCTAGGGTGGTCGGAGCCGCCCGGAAGTGCTCTTGGTTTCCCGCCGTTTCGGCGGCAATGGATTGTCCTATTTCCCGCCGCTGCCGCTAGTGAGGAAAATAGACAGCTGAGGCCGCGGCGACTCGTGGGCTGGACTCCCACTCCCAGGGTCGATGGCTGCTTGATTGGGCCCTAGGTTCGGTTCTGGGCCTGGGCCAGGCTGGAGATTCAGTCCAACAAGCCGAAGCTACACAAAACTAGTACTGTAGTGCGGATCCTAAGCCTTTCCCTCCTTCCTCCCAAGTCCCAACAAGCCGAAGCTACACAGAGACGCAAGCCTTGATCAAGTGCTGCTGCCAACATGCTTCCACTCCTTGGCCTCTTCATATTTTGGGCATGGCGTGAAGAAGTGGTGAAACGACAAGCATGCAACTGCAGAGTTGAACAAGTTCAGAAAGAGATAAGCGTCTCATGGGTTCAAACGGACAAGATTTACATTTAATACATGCCAGCAAAAACGGTCCATGCAAGCGTCCACATATGAGGTCAAAAGAGCCAAGGAATCTTAGATCACATAAAAGTTGTGGGTGATTGACCTGCAAAATCAATTTGTGGGGTTCTAAAAAAACAACTTATCAGTTTTTTTTCTTTTTCCCTAACAAAAAAGGAGAGACAACATGAAGCTCTGCAGGAACAGAGGGCCAAAAAGAGGCTTACAAGTCGGGTTTCAAAGGATGCTAGCTAAGCCAGTCTGAACACCACTTCAGTGTGCATATCACCAGGCAATTACCAACTAAGCATGCTCGATAAGTAGCTCACTGAATGTCAAACTGCATGTCTACGAGACTACGAATCACATGATGACACGGACAAAGCATCCAGACTTCAGCCAGGACATACATTAGGCAACAGTCCAACATAGGTCAGAAGGAACTCCATCCTAAGAGCTTCTGGGTCACAAAACAAGTCAACAGCCTGTACATCATAACCAGAGCTTAGTAGCTGATGTTTCCGTCACTTCCCTCGCACTCGTGGGCCAACCGTGGCCTCTTCACTCGCTTTGAGCATGAGGCACCAGATGATGCCCTATTGTTGCCTGGGTGCCTTGGTGGCTCTTCATCACTATCCTCGTACACTTCATCCGAGGTCATACACTCATCGTAATCCAATAGTTGTTTCGCTTGCTTTGAAAGTCCTACTTCCTCACTACTGTTTGCTCGTGCCGTACATAAAGCATGGTTCCCAGGTTGTTGAGCATCAGAGCGGGACATGCCCACTAAGCCACACAAAAGGTTCATCTTCGTCAGGAATGTATGCCAGAACAGGATCTATATCTTTCATTTGAGCTTTCCCTTGTATCCTCCTGTTCACGGTCACAAACATTGAATCCTCAAATTGCTTACATTGAACCCAACGTGGCTTCTGTTTATGAAGCTGAAAAGAGATCACAAGAGCAAAAGTTCATAGTTACACAAGTGAGATGATAATAAGTTGAAGAACTGGCAGATGAATACTTGAAGTAGCCTTATGACTATGTTACCTTCTCGATCCAACTTTCCTCATATGCCAGCAAACCACAAGTTAATCTCAACAACCTTATTGCCATTATGCTCAACTCCTTTGCTGCACCGATGTGTAATTCCCACCAAGAAACTGCAGACAGGAGCACTGTAACATTAAATATTGGAGTAGAAAACAATCATTATTGCAAACAATGGCAAACCCAACAATACCTAGAGTTTCTTTCCGAAAGAAACGTACCTGGATCGGCAGTCATTTGATTACTGATGGTATGTGCTGTCCCAAAACTCTGCGAAGCAGTTCTATAAAGATCCAACTGATGCACAATTTTCTCTTGTGTAGGCTGATCTTGGTATATTTTACGCGTACACTCAACAATTGCATCTCGGAACACTTCCACATTTTTAATTTCATCTTTATTTTGATAGTAGAAGAATGGATTAAGATAATAACTAGCTAGGTGCAATGGTGTCATGAGGGCATCACGTAATCTAAAATCTATCTCCTTCCATATTGGCAAATACTGCTCTTCCTTGTTTTCAAAACGCAAGGCAATTTCCCTTTTAGCGTTTGCAATCTCACCATATATGTACCCCATAGAGAGTCTACCACCAGCCATCTTCCTTAGAACATCCACTAGTGGCTCAAAACTGTTTATAGTATATAGCACGCCATGCCAAAACTCGTTACTAACTACTAGCTTATAGAATTTCTTGCCCACAGCTCCATTAGCCCATTTGCTGTCCTCCCATTCTTTGGAAATAAACAGAGCCTTCAACTCAATCCTCTTATCATAAAGACTCTTCAGGTTCAAGAGGCAAGTGATGTAATCAGTGATCCCAACATGAAGTAAATCCCATTGACTAGTGAACTGCCGCACCATGTCCAACAAATGTGTTCGGCCATAAATGAAAGCAGCGAGTAACCTTGCCTTAGCAATTGTTTTCCTGATCAAAGGAGTGCAACCTATGTCTCCAAACATCATGTCAATGCAATCTGCAGCGCAGGCAGTCCAAAATATATTGGGTCTCTTCTCAGCAAGCATTTTTGCTGACCTCATATCCGAAACAATGTCTGTGACAACCTGCACCACATTGTTCTCTCCAACTTCTTCAATACAAGAGTCAACTAGTTCAAAAATATATGATTCAAAGTCTCTATCTGATGGTAGACGGATGGAACGAAGGAAAGACACTCCCTGCGAGCAATGGACTGCCATGTTTAAAACCAAAGATTCATTATCACCATACCCAATGTTAACCAGAATAGAGCATCCTTCCAACGCCCAAGATTTCTTCAGCACTTCAATTGAATCATTAATAGCCAAAACTTGTTTCTGCAATAATGGCCCATCAAGCTCATCTGAAGATGGAGCCTGTAAACCAGGGCCAAATTGTCCAACTGCTTCTAACATCAAGTCAAAACTCTTCAGACAAACAGTATTAGAAGGAATCCCAGCATCGTTGAACCATGCAGTAATACATTCCATAACCTTTTTCCTCTTCTTTTCCACCTGTTTTGCACCGTAGGTAGTTTTTGCATTTTCTCGTTCCTTCATTCCTTGTTCTGTAGTTGACAGAGAAGGCATAAAATTGGTCGTTTAATAAACAGAAGCTACAAAAAGCTACATAAAAAGAAGTTACTAGCATGAACAAATGTATTATGACAGGTCATAAAGCATGTTGAATGATAATTAAGTATCATTTTTCTCTGCTTGTATAATTACATGGAAAATTGTAAACAATCCTTACGGACCATAGAAGTGCAAGCAGCAAACTTTTTTATTCATTTATTCAAAGTCATCTCGTTAAAAAACACTCCTGCCATGAACTGTTGATAATACAAAAGACAGCTGACAACACATTAAAAATAACATTGTTTCTGAGGAGCTGTACAGGTGTAAGCTCCACTATGTACTAATTCACTAATAAACTTAATACGAAATAACAAGGCCTATAACAGTACACATCATCTGCGGGTACTACTTCATTCTCATGCATTCTCTCAGACTTACTGTGCACAATGTTCAGTCATAAAGGATCTCAAACAAAGTCCAAACATTCCAACCGTACAGTATACAATTGCAATGAAGCAACAGATAGGTTATAAAACTAAAATAAGTCATCACTGGGGGACAAAATCAAACAAGTGTGCCCAGCCCTGTAATCAGCATATGTGCTTCAGTTGCCTGTGATTGTTGTAAGCAATTATGAAACACAACAGATTGACTTGGAAACTAATCTCTATAAAAGCTAGACAAACAGGCTAACTTTAGTACATTTAACTGACTAGCACCATTGAAGGGTTCTGGCAGGTCAGAAAACAAGTTGGATATAAATTTCCATCAATTGCCAACTGGTTGCATTCTACCCTCTGTATTACAGTCTGTGGCTATGCAACCAATGTTTTCCCTTGTTGTTGACAGTTATCTCGGAACATAAACAGAAAAGCATGATCCATTGCAACACTATCCCACGGGTCCTGCTACTCCCATCTGCCGCAATTTCATTGTCCTGCGGCCCACGACGCTTGCGTTTTCCCCCCAAACGCTCACACACATAGTCCAACCGTCAAGGTTTCTCGGTGCAAACCGGTCAAAATCCCAAATGAAGCACCCCAAAAATCCCAAAATGCACGTCCTAATCAGCATCCGTAACTAATCCCGACCACAACGGGGAGAACACAGAGACAAAAAAGAAAAGAAATCTTTTGCGAGCAATCCGCTCAAGGAGCAGGCAATGTACGGACCAACCGGGAATAAGAACCGGCACCTCCGCTCAAGGAGCAGGCAGTGCACGAACCCACCAACGGGGTTTCGGGAAAGCAGGGAGCTGGCTCACCCTGGAGGCGTCCGCGGCGGCGTAGGTGGCGGCGGCCGGAGTAGGGTGGACAGAGTTGGAGAAGCCCTTGGGTCGCCTGCCGGCTGCCGCGCTCGTAGGGAGGCAGGCAGGCAGCAGAGAAGCCACAGGACTGCGGCTGGAAATGAACGAGGGCGCCGTGGCCTGGTTGTTGGGCTGGGCTCGTTGTTGGATTGAGAAACTGAGCCCAGTGCCCCAGTCCAAACATAGGGCATGTCGGTGTCTCAGAATTTTGCTTTCGTGATATTATTATTATCTAATGATATGCTCCTCGGTTAGAATCTAATTCTAGTCATTCAGCATTCTCATGAAAACACGTACTTATTGGCCTACGGAGAAAACAATGAGCAAATTCTACCATGGCAACACAATATCCAGTTTTAACTGTGATGTATTTTTGAAAATGTACAAATTGCGCCAATTTATATGGTTGTTGATGATACATTGGTGTTCTTCAAAGCGACAGCTGACCAGGCGTCACGGGTTAAAGAGCTGCTGCATCGTTTTGAAACATGTACAGGACAGAAACTGAGTCCGGCTAAGTGCTCCCTTTTAACAAGAGAAAACTTAGATGAGGAGTGTAGGGAGCAAATCAGATTAATTCTGGGAGTGGAGAAGGTTGATTTTGAGCCGAAGTATTTGGGTTTACCAACCCCAGATGGCTGACAAAAAAGGGAGAGGTTCCAGCCACTTCGTGAACGGTTCAGACAATGAATTTCAGCTTGGTTCGAAAAATTACTGTCAGCAGCAGGTAAAGAAGTGCTTATTAAAGCAGTTGCCCAAGCAATTCCTATCTACATCATGAGTGTTTTCCAAATGACCAAAACCTTCTGTGAGGAATTAGCTCATGGTGTTCGTAATTATTGGTGGGGGGATGGTGATGGAGTGAGAAAGACACATATTGGATGGTCTGGGACAAATTCACTAGGAGTAAGTCAAAAGGTGGATTGGGTTTTAGAGACTTTCAGATTTTCAACCAAGCATTGCTCGCTAGGCAAGCATGGAGACTAGTGGAGTTCCATGAAAGCCTGTGTGCCCGTCTCATGAAAGCAGTCTACTATCCAAATGGCGACCTTTGTGATACTGCATTCCCTGTTCATGTCTCTCCGGTTTGGCACTCTATTATGTTTGGCCTAGAGCTGTTGAAAAAGGGGGTTATCTGGTGCATAGGCAATGGAGAAAAAAAATCAAGATATGGCGACATAATTGGATCCCAAGAGGTGTATATCTGAAACCTGCTAGGAAGCGTAGCTCTTGCAGACTAAAATGGGTGTCGCAACTCTTTGGTCATGATGTGGAAAAAGTTACAAAGATAAAGATCCCCTGGAGCCCCATGGAGGACACGATTGCATGGCATTATGAGAAGACCGGTTGCTTTATGGTCAGGAGTGCTTACAGATTGGGATTGCAAATCCGTGATCTGGAAAGTGGTATACCGGGATCCAGCAGCAGGTCTGATGGTGTCAGACCGATTTGGAAGAAGTTTTGGATGCTACCGATATAGCAGGTCTGAAGGGGGTTATCTGTGAGGTTTGTGGCAGGGAGGAGGAGGATGAACATCATGATGTGATTCGTTGTAATCTTGCTACCTCCCTTAGGGCTGAAATGCGCAAGGTATGACCCCTACCAGGGGAGGAAGCACTGGTTAATACGGGCCCTGAATGGTTGCTGGAGTTGATCAGCAATCTAGATGGCCAATCGGCTGGGCGTCTTCTACTCCTCTTTTGGAGGTCATGGTTTAACTGCAATGAAGTAACATATGGGAAAAACGTCTCCCTGCTTGCTTGGGTCAGTGAAATTTCTCACAAACTACAATAATAAATTATTTGCTATCCGACAATAGGGAGCTTGCTGATGTGAAGGGGAAGAAACCTGTACACCAATTGCCGACCAGCAGCCATGATGGGCCAAGTAGGAGGGGGAAGAAATGTTGGGAACCTCCAAAGCCGGGCTGGTTAAAAATTAACATTGATGGGTCCTTCTCGGAGTCTACTGGTAATGCAGGGTTGGGGATTGTAATTCAGCACCATCAAGGAGCGGTAAAACTCTCTGCTTGGCGAGTAGTCTTTGGGGCAAATGATGCAGAGGAAGTGGAAGCCATGGCGTGTAGGGAAGGCTTGAACCTGGCAGCAGAATGATTCCAGCCGCCGGTAGTACTTGAGTCAGATTGTGCAATGGTCATCCGTTATCTCAAGGAGTCGAGGACAATGAAGCCGACATGCTTCTCTATCATCCAAGAGGCTGTCAGGATAGCGAGCATACTCATTGAACTAGAGTTGTGTCATGTAAAGAGTGATAGAAATGTTGTAGCAAATGAGCTAGCGCAAATGGCAAAGCGATTGAATCACAGTGTTGTGTGGCGTGATCGCTTTCCTAGCTATGTTGAGCAGGTTGTTGCTCATGATTGTAATTCTTTATGAGCAATTAATAAAGATCTCTCTTTACTCGCAAAAAAATATGTACACTACTAAGCTTTCTCTGATAGACAGGGTAAAGTGAGCTGTAGCTTAGGTATACCGAGGGCAAAATGCAAATTTCCATTTCTTTTCATCATATCGGTGGAAATGCTGAGGTGGAGGGAGGAGAGAAGAGAAGTGGGTTGTAAACTTGTAAGAAGAGAGAAGAGAAGAGAAGAGATAAGAGAAGTGGGTCGCAGATTCGCCGCCGCCGCCGCCAGATCGCCAGATTCGTTGTAATCTAGCTACCTCCCTTAGGGCTGAAATGCGCAAGGTATTTCCCCGAGAGAAGAGAAGGTACACTCGGAGAGCCAGACTGAAGTCCAGATGAATTGGTTGACGGGATGAAAAATATGGCTATGGATCAGAATATTCCTGACTTAAATGCCCAGCCATCTGCATCTGCTGCAGGGAAGGTGTCGGGGCTGAACTCTTTTGTGGATTCCAGTGGGACTTCTGAGAGCTTTATGCTGGAATCGAAGGTTGCAGACCACCCAAGCATGCTGGAGAGACTAGCTGCGGCCAAATCTACAAAGGCCGGGCTAATGGGGACAAGTGGACGTCGGTGGGAGTTCGAGGAGTAGCAAAAGATATAGAGAAACCAAAGCGCAACAAGAAAGCTACACAGGCAAACATTGCAGCAACCATCCAGGAGCTAGAAAATTACGGACTGTTTCCAGAGGGCATGCAGGCCAAGAAGGAAGATGCTTTGGTTGATGACACAGATGGCAAGGCGATGGCGAAGAATGGAGAATCCCCTGCAAAGCGCAGCAGACGATCCCCTTCGCTTGTGACAACCCTGGCGGGAGCTCGGGATGAGCCCCATCAGACGCAATGAATGCTTTGGCTTGGAACTGTCGGGGGTTGGGGAACTCCCGGATAGTTCAGGAATTATGCAAATTTGTCAAGTTGCACCACCTCAAGCTTGTCTTCCTATCAGAGACAAGAATGAGTGCCAACAGAAGCAAGAATCTACGTTGGAAGCTATCTTAAACATTGTTTAGCAGTAGACAGTAATGGTTTAAGTGGTGGTATTGTACTTTTTGGGATGAGGATATAAGTGTTTCCCTGCTCTCGCAGGGTGAGCGTTACATCGATGTCTTGGTTTGCGATGATCC
Source organism: Panicum miliaceum (assembly GCA_032594955.1). Lineage (NCBI taxonomy): Eukaryota > Viridiplantae > Streptophyta > Magnoliopsida > Poales > Poaceae > Panicum > Panicum miliaceum. Next base: position 36,262,398 of record CM064059.1, read on the forward strand.
GACTGAGGCTCCTTGGCGGGCAACCTTTGTGTATGGTGAACCTCGTGTTGAAAACAGAAGAGACATGTGGGAACGTTTGCGCTCTATTTGCGGGGTGTGGTCTGGTCCATGGATGGTTATGGGCGATTTTAACGAAGCCATGTGATACTATGAGCACTTCTCGGAAACCCGCGACTGGAGAGACAAATGATGGACTTCAGGGAAATTCTTAATCACTGTGATTTGCATGACTTGGGTTTTTCAGGTTTACCGTGGACGTACAATAATAACCAAGGCGGGGGACGCAATGTTAGGGTCAGGCTGGATCGAGTTGTTGCCAATACTGCTTGGTCGATGGTGTTTCCTGAACCTAGCGTGCAGCATCTTACTTCGTCGAGATCGGACCACAAAGCCTTGCTACTTATACCACGTCCAGATGTGCTGGTTCCACGGGCACACATATTCAGATACGAAATTATGTGGGAGAGGGAGGAGGAGCTGGGCACGATCATCGAAGCAGCTTGGAAAAAACGCAATCCGGATGCATGAACATATAAACCCGCAAGACATTATTGATCTGCTTGTGCCAGTTGTTACAGACCAAGCAAATGAGAATCTTTGCAGGGAGTACAGTGATGAAGAAATAGGGAATGCACTGTTTCAAATTGGACCGCTAAATGCGCCGGGCCCCGATGGGCTGCCAGCACGGTTCTTTCAGCGCAATTGGGGATTGGTAAAAGATGTCATCCATGCTGTGAAGGAATTCTTCTCTACCGGAGTCATGCTGCCTGGGGTTCATGATACTTGCATCGTGTTAATCCCTAAAGTCCCTCGTCCGGAACATCTAAAATATTTCCGGCCAATCAGTTTATGCAACTTAATCTATAAGGTGGCGTCGAAATGCATTGTTAACAGGCTGAGGCTGCTCTTGGAGGACCTGATTTCTCCCAACCAAAGTGCTTTCATCCCCGGGCATACGATAACAGATAATGCTCTTATTGCTTTCGATTGTTTACATGCTATCAACTCTAATGCAGATGAATGAAGTAATTTTTGTACGTACAAGCTGGATCTTTCCAAGGCGTATGACAGAGTCGAGTGGTGTTTTCTTCGCAAAGCGTTACTGAAACTGGGCTTTCAGAGTACAGTACGTTTCAATGGTGCCATGACGGCACCTTTTACACCTACTCGTGGTCTACGGCAAGATGATCCTCTTTCACCATATTTATTTCTGTTTGTGGTGATGGGTTGTCTACTTTGATCAGAAACAGAGTTAGTACAGGTGCCTTCAGGAACTCAAAATTTGCAGGAAAGCACCAGGCGTTTCACACCTCCTTTTTGCTGATGATACACTTCTGTTTTTCCGTGCTGCGCCAACACAGGCTGAGGTGATTAAGGAGATATTGCTGACCTATGGCAGATGTACTGGACAGTAGATTAACCCCGCAAAATGCTCTATCACGTTCAGTGAAAGAAGCCCCACAGATATGCAAGAGCAAGTCCGAAATATCCTGCAGATAGAAAGAAGGTTTTTGATGCAAAATATTTGGGCTTACCAACGCCAATGGGAAGAATGAAGGGTGCTCGCTTCCAGCACCTGAAGGAACGCCTGAGCAAGGGCTTAAAGGACTACACTGAAAGGAACATGTCCGTGGCTGCAAAAGAGGTACTGATCAAAGCGGTGGCTCAAGCTCTTCCAACTTACAGTATGAGCGTTTTCAAGCTGCCGTTGGGTCTTTGTGACGATCTGAATAGCATTATTAGAGATTTCTGGTGGGGTGTGGAAAATAGCAAAAGAAAAACAGCGTGGATCGCCTGGGAAGAATTGATTCTGAAGAAATGCTGCGGGGGGATGGGTTTCAAGGATCTAAGTCTATTTAATCAGGCCATGCTGGCTCGTCGAGCCTGGCGTTTGATCCAGTTCCCGGATAGCCTCTGTGCACGGTTACTAAAGGCTAAATTGTAAGATTGGGTATAATGCGTGGATTATATTGCTTGAGCCCATTGGGCAGTATATACAAAGTACAGAGACTTGGAGGTTAAGGCACCTTCCCGATACATATGGCAGTCCGGGATTACATATCCTAACCTACCAAATATATTCTAACATCCCTCCGCAGTCGTAGCGGTAGTAACACGAACGGACAGACTGGAGAACAATGGACTCAACTCCCACGATCGGAACGCCGGTGCGAATGCTTCGACTGGAGTAGCTCATGCAGATGATAGCCCTTTAGTGCTGAAGTAGCCGAGGTCGAGGTGGACATGGTCGAAGCCGTGGAGGAGGGCGCGGATCCAAAGCGTCAACGTGGGCGCACGAGTACACAAAATCAGCAGCTTCTTGCCGATGATAGCAGCAGGACGGTGAGTGGCGGATGGCGATGGTAGACGAGGCAGCTGAAAAGCGCTCGGGCATCTTCCTTCAGCAACATCGGCGGCAGTGTCCGCGCGAAAATAGGAGTAGGCGCGGACTCGGATCGAGTGCCAGCTTGACGAGGACTAGCAGTGGGCGGTGACACCGGCAATAATGGCTTGACCATGACTGTCGATGCTGCAGCATGTGAGGGCGCACAACAACAACCTCGTTCTCGGGAGTGTCGACGGTGGAGCGGCGACGAACGGCAAGGCCACGCAAACCGATCTTTGATCGGAAAAAGGAAAAAAACAGCAGCAACGGGACAGAACTCCGGGTACAATCTCGAGTGCACCTAGCTGGATGCCCCCTATCTTTATCCCCATCTCTTCCCATCGGGAAAGAACAGAGAGGGAGCGGAGGATCAAGTCCTGCTCAGGCCCAGTAGGCGAGCCTTGCGGGGCAGAGTGCGTCCCGAGAAGCACCTCTCTTTAGTGGCGTGGTGACCAGTAGCCCAAGAGCCACCCACGCAGCCGTATCCGCGTGCTCAAGGCAGCGACAGAGGCGGCACCAGGGGAGGAACGGGCTGGCCGACCCGACGATGCGGAGGAGAGGGCTGGCAAGGGAGGGCAAGAGGGGCGAAGCCCCACAGCGCTGCGGCCCGGCGACGACGTCTACCACCGGTGCGGAGGCCCGACGGCCCCAACGGCGCGGTGGCCTGGCGTCCCCACTGTTTCCACCGTAGCCGTGTACTCGCGCTCAGAGCAGCGGTGCGGCGGCGCTGGTGGGAGGGGGAGCGCGGCTGTTGCGCGGAAGGAGCGGCGATTCCAGATGCAAAGGTAGAGGGAACGACAACGCGGAGGTAGCGGCAGGCCTAGTGGTGGGCCCCTGGCAACGCGGTGCCAGACGAGGATGACAGGCATTGCAGCCATGTATGCAATCGGCGAGGGGAAGGGGTAATCCCCTTCGCTGCTTAGGGACCACGATGGCGCGGTGGATCAGAGGCATCCGCTGTGCATCCTACAAGGGCACTGCCCCGGCGGAGATCGATCTCCTCGGGGGCGGCACGAGGGTAGCGGAAGCCGGAGGCCTAGAGTTAGAACCTAGACTCATGATACCATGTAAGATTGGGTATAATACGTGGATTATATTGCTTGAGCCTCTTGGACGGTATATATAGAGTACAGAGATTTGAGGGTAAGGTACCTCCCTGATACATATGGCAGTCCGGGATTACATATCCTAACCTACCAAATATACTCTAACATAAATACTTCCCTAGAGGATGCCTCGTTGATACTGCATTCTGCTCTAACGCCTCTGCAACCTGGCAAGCCATCATGCATGGACTGGATCTGCTAAAGCAAGGCATCATCTGGAGGGTGGGCAATGGAAGTCAATTCGCATTTGGCGCGACCCATGGATACCGAGAGAACTATCGTTGAGAGTGACAACACGCCAAGGAAGATGCAGATTGAAATGGGTCTCTGAGCTGCTGGATCTCGATGGCCGGGAATGGGATTTTGACAAGCTGATCCACATCTTCAATCCAGAAGATGTGGAGGAAATCTCAAAAATTAAAATTCCTGCCCCTTCGTCGGAGGCTTTCATCGCACAGCATATGGAAAAGACGGGTATTTTTACTGTCCGTAGCGCTTACAACCTGGCCTTGAGAATTAAAAGAGGGCAGGATCTGCAATCATCGAGCTCTGCTCCAGATGGCGAGAGGAGGTTATGGTCAGGAGTATGGAGTGGACAGGTCCCTCCTAAGGTCAACGTCTTTATATGGAAGCTGGCCAGGGATAGCTTACCGACCAGAAGAGCGAAGTTCATACTACGATTGGAGCACAGCGACATATGTCCCTTGTGTGATCGCGAGCCAGAGACCAGCTACCACGCCACAGTTACCTGTCCATGGGCCAGGAATCTACGATTGGCCATGCGAGAGCACTGGAGACTGCCGGAGGAGCAATTCCAGTACACGGGACCTGATTGGTTACTGCTGCTTTTGGATCGCTGTTCAGCTGCTGAACGGGACCTCACAAAATTGTTGTTATGGAAGACGTGGTCTGTAGACAACAATATCACACATCAATCAGGACCCATGAGCATACCTGAAGCAGTACATGCTCTGTGCGCAATGCAAGCTACGCTGGCAGATATTCTCTCAGGAGATGCACCGGTTGCTGGCAAAGGGAAGCTTCCCTGTTCATCATCCGACAATAGGAAGCAAACCAGTGCTGGGTCGAAGGAGCTTGGGCGTACAGCTTGGGAACCTCCTCCTGCGGGATGGACAAAAGTTAATGTGGATGGATCTTTTGTTTCTCAATCTGGTGAGGCAGGTATTGGCATCATCGCGAGGGACTGCAAACGCCAAGTGATCTTCATGGCTTGGTGTGTTCAATTCAGATGCCATGACGCTCTAGAAGCGGAAGCTCAAGCTTGTCTCAAGCTTGTCTGGAGGGGTTCCGTCTAGCAGCCCAATGGGCTCAGGGACCGGTTATTGTAGAGACGTATTGCGCAAGATTAGTTCAAGCTTTGGATGTGGTGGAAGTGTTGGAATTTATGGGCTTGGCCCATTTTTATTTTACAATAAAAGAATTAAAAGCCCACCTAGGGAGTAATGTGTTTTATCCCGTATGGATATTTGAGGAGGATCTCAACCGACTTAAATGGTGGAACATGTGTACACCACTTGTGAAGCCGGTAAGAGGAGATTGGTGAGCCACACGCGAGGCGCGCTCGCATCGCCTTGTCGGGCCGAGGTGAGATGAGCAATGTTTTGCTATTGAATGCAATAATTCTGAGTCATAAAATATTGATTCATGGCACCATTAACTAACACCCCTTCGCTGCCACCACTATTAGCACTGGACCTACCTTGGGGTATAATTTGATACTCCTCTTTGTTATTGATTTCATCATAAATTCGTGCTAACTTTGAACACGTACACATGCCTTGTTTTACTCACCATAGTCATGAAATTATTAATAAATTGCATGTGTAATTTTGGAATTAAAATGTGCCTGAAAATGCCTAATTATCTAACAATCCAAAAACCTGATTATGTTTATAGGCTTTCGGTCTCTACTTTTGCTGCATCTATAAGACCAAATGTTTTTTTATGGTTCCAACTTTAATCGTTGGAGTGAGCGGGTGATGTTGTGGTTGACGGCGATGAACATTATGTATGTGGCAAAGGGGAAGCCCGAACAGTTGACTCCAGAGGAATGGAGTGCATTCGACGCTGCCGATAACCTTTTCCGATGCTGCATCATAGGTGTTGTAGCTGAAAACCTTGTGGACTCATACATCTGTCTCAAAACGGGGAAAGAAATATAGGATGCTCCTGAGACTGAATATGGAGTTTTCGATGCCGGTAGTGAGTTGTATGTCATGGAACAGTTCCTTGACTACTGGATGGTTGAAGACCGTTCTGTGGTGGAATAGGCCCATGAAATACATACGCTGGCAAAAGATCTCAGAAATTGTAGCAAGGAGAACCCATGTGTGTTACCCAACAAGTTTGTCGCTGGAGGTATTATCTCCAAGTTGCCACCTTCTTGGAAGGATTTTACTACTTCACTGAAACACAAGAGACAGGAGTTCACCATCGATGGACTCATTGGTACTCTTGATATTGAAGAGAAAGTGAGAGCAAAAGACACACGTGGAAAAGCAGTTATCAGTGCTAGCGCCAACTTTGTTCAAAAGAACAACTCCCACAAAAATAAGAAGAAGCCACCGCAGACACAGAACCAAATGAAGACTAAACAGACAACCACGTTTAAGAAGAAGAAGAAGAAGGGAAATTGCTATGTATGCGAGAGTCCGGACCACTTTGCTGGGAAGTGTCCACTTCGCAAGGGCGTGAAATCTGCCAAAATGGTCATTAGCGAGGCTGGAGGAACATCGGGGTACGGTAATTTATTACCTACAGTTCTTTCAGTATTTTATTTACCCGAGTGGTGGGTTGACACTGGGGCTAATATTCATGTGTGTGCTGATATTTCCTTATTTTCTTCTTACCAGATCGGAGGGACAACCTCCTTGTTGATGGGGAACGGATCGCATGCGCGTGTTCTTGGTGTTGGTACAGTCAATCTGAAGTTTACTTCGGGCAAGATCGTGCAGTTGAAGAAAGTGCAGCATGTCCCCACCATCAAGAAGAATCTAGTCAACGGCTCTCTACTGTATAGATATGGTTATAAATTAGTCTTTGAGTCCAATAAACATATTTTGTCTAAAAGTTTGGAACATTTGTTGAAAAAGGTTATGATAGCGGAGGCTTATTCCACTTTTCTTTGGATGATTGTAATAAAGTTGTGAACAATGTGGTTAACGTTGATGAATCTAATGTATGGCATCAAGGCTTTATCACGTTAATTTTGGTTGTATGATGTGGTTAGCAAATTTGAATTTAATTCCGAAATTTACCTTTGTTAAAAATTCTAAGTGCCATGTATGTGTTGAATCAAAACAAACTCGCAAGACTCATAAGGCTGTGGAGGCGAGAAACTTGGCGTCTTTAGAATTAATTCATTCCGATTTGTGCGAGATGAATGGCGTGTTGACAAAATGTTGTAAAAAAATATTCATGACATTGATCAATGATTGCACTAGATTTTGTTACATCTATTTGTTGAAATCAAAAGATGAAGCTTTGCATTACTTTAAAATCTATAAAGATGAAGTAGAAAACCAACTTGAGAGAAAGATCAAAAGAGTTAGGTCGGATCGTGGTGGCGAGTACTTCTCAAATATTTTCACTTCATTCTGCGAGGAACATGGTATTATTCATGAGAGGACGCCTCCGTATTCACCTCAGTCAAATGGGGTTGCCGAAAGAAAGAACCGCACTCTAACTGATTTGGTTAACGCCATGTTAGACACAACAAGACTTTCTAAGGAATGGTGGGGTGAGGCAATATTGACTGCATGTCATGTCCTAAACCGTGTTCCTACAAAGAATAAAGAGAAGACACCATTCGAGAAATGGGAGAAGAAAAAGCAAACACTTTCATACTTACGTACATGGGATTGTTTGGCAAAGGTTAGTGTGCCAATAACCAAGAAACGTAAGCTTGGACCTAAAAAACTGTGGATTGTGTCTGTCTAGGTTATGCTATTCACAACATTGGTAATAGATTTTTAATAGTAAAATCTAGAGTACCTGACATGCATGTTGGTACAATTATGGAGTCCAGAGATGATATATTTTTTGAAAACATTTTTCCCATGAGAGATGAAACAAGTTCATCTAGGCAAGAGATTATCGAGGAGGATATCTCTACCGAGCCGATAGTGCACAATGAATTTACACCTATGGATCATCCTAAGGAGGATAGCAATGAAGCTCCTAGAAAGAGCAAGAGACAGAGGACTGCAAAGTCTTTTGGTGATGATTTCATTGTATACATCGTGAATGACACACCTACGACCATTGAAAAGGCATATTCATCTCCTGATGCTGACTATTGGAAGGAAGCAGTGAGGAGTGAGATGGATTCTATTATGTCTAATGGTACCTGGGAGGTTGTTGATCGTCCTTATGGGTGCAAACCTGTAGGATGCAAGTGGGTGTTCAAGAAGAAGCTTAGGCCGGATGGTACTATTGAAAAGTACAAGGCTAGACTTGCGGCCAAGGGTTATACCCAGAAAAAAAGGAGAGGACTTCTTTGACACTTATTCACCTGCTGCTCAATTGACCACAATTCGAGTGTTACTTTCCTTGGCAGCCTCCTATGGTCTTCTCGTTAATCGGATGGATGTGAAGATAGCTTTCCTAAATGGAGAGTTGGAAGAGGAGATCTATATGGATCAACCAGATAGGTTTGTATCAAAAGGTCAAGAGGGAATGGTGTGCAAGTTATTGAAGTCTCTATATGGCCTCAAGCAAGCACCTAAGCAGTGGCACGGGAAGTTCAATAAAACTTTGACATCTGCCGGCTTTGTTGTTAACGAAGCTGACAAATATGTGTACTATCGCTTTGGTGGGGGTGAAGGAGTGATATTGTGCCTGCATGTGGATGACATACTAATTTTTGGGACAAACCTTAACGTGATTAAGGAAGTCAAAGACTTTTTGTCTCAAAGTTTTGAAATGAAAGATCTGGGAGAAGCTGATGTTATCCTTAACATAAAGGTGGTAAAGGAAAGCAATGGTGGGGTAACTCTTTCACAGTCTCACCACGTGGAGAAGGTTTTAAGGCACTTTGGATATAGTGACTATAAACTTGTCTCAACACCTTATGATGCCAGCCTGGTTCTGAGGAAGAACAAAAGGATAATTAGAGATCAGCTGAGATATTCTCAGATTATTGGTTCATTGATGTATCTAGCTAGTTCTATGAGGCCTGATACCTTTTTTGCTATGAGCAAACTGAGCTGGTTTGTTTCAAACCCGGGAGATGATCACCGGAAGGCTCTTGAAAGAGTAATGCGCTATCTAATAGGCACAATGGACTATGGAATTCACTACACCGGGTACCCTAAGGTACTAGAAGAGTATAGTGATTCAAACTGGATCTCTAATGCTGATGAGATAAAAGCTACAAGTGGATATGTGTTCACAATTGGAGGTGGCGCTGTTTCTTGGAAGTCTTGCAAGCAGACCATCTTAACGAGGTCAACAATGGAAACAGAACTCATAGCATTAGACACCGCCACTGTTGAGGTTGAGTGGCTTCATGAACTCTAATGGATTTGCCGATAGTTGAAAAACTGATACCGGCAATCCTAATGAACTGTGATAATCAAATTGTGATTGTCAAGGTGAACAGTTCAAAGGACAATATGAAGTCATCAAGGCATGTGAAAAGACGGTTGAAATCTGTCAGGAAGTTGAGGAACTCCAGAGTTATAGCCTTAGATTACGTTCAAACGGCTAAAAACCTGGCAGATCAATTCACAAAGGGTCTTTCACGAAATGTGATAGAGAATGCATCCATGGAATTAGGCTTGAGACCCACGTGAGTCATTCTACAGTGGCATCCTATTCTGTGTGATCAGAGATCCCATGAAGCAGGATGGTGAAACAAACTATAGTATGATTGAGAGAAGAGAATCTTTGTAAAAGGCTTGTTCTAGGTGAAAGATGCATTTCTCTTGTATTCCGTATGGTAGGATGGCTTATGCCTTAATGTGTTCCAAGTGGTTTCTTTGAAACAAGGGAGTTATTTCTTTGAAACAAAGATGTTGTCCTACAGAACATCTTTAAGGAATACACCTATATGAGTCTAACTACTGGTCATAGCCTATAAGATTTGGGTGATCTCTAGAAACTCATGAAATGCCTGGAGTATGACTTATAAGCTCCAAACCGCGGGGATGCTTATGCAGCCTAGTATCAGTGTAGGGCTTTGGTAAAGCTTGTTTGCACAATACTGACAATTCAAGGCATAGTCCATTGTACAGTTGTGAATAAGTGTAGCCTTAGTTCTAGATGGAAGTTCAACTTAACAGTCTCCATCAAAAACTGGTATATCAAAGATTACAGTGGAGTTGAGAGCATTTCTAGTGTTGCTTGAAATTCATGGTGGGGATTGTTGGAATTTATGGGCTTGGCCCATTTTTCTTTTACAATAAAATAATTAAAAGCCCACTAATAAATGCTAGGGAGTAATGTGTTTTATCCCGTATGAATATTTGAGGAGGATCTCAACCGACTTAAATGGTGGAACATGTGTACACCACTTGTGAAGCCGGTAAGAGGAGATTGGGGAGCCACGTGCGCACGCTTGCTTGCCTCGCCGGGCTGAGGCTGAGGCTGTGGGCGTGGGCATGGCGCGGCTCGGCTCGGTTCGGCTCGGAGCGGAGCGGTGCGGTGAGAAATGTTTTGCTATTGAATACAATAATTCTGAGTCATAAAACATTGATTCATGGCACCATTATTTGACATTCATCAAGGCCATTAAAATGTCCAGGTTCGTTGAATCTAAGGCACCTCTCACCTTATAAACAAGCCCCTCCTCTCATTCCAGACAGACAACAACTCACTCAGGTACTCCTGCTAAGGAGACCTCTCCCTTCTCCCTCTGTTTTCTGTTGTTCCCACATCCCCATCGCTGGCGCTGCGTGCACATCTCCGGCGAGAGTAGGTGCCTTCGGAATCGTTGCCCGCTGAAGGTCCCGCACGGTATAGCGGGGCAATCAGGTTTTTGGGGAGCGTCTTCACGCGACTGCTTGCCCAAAACCGTGATGTCTTCACCGGTGCACTGTTAAACGTCCCTGCGCACGACGACATCGCCGTCCCCGACTCCTTCGCTGCCACCAGTACACCTCCCGTCCGTCGTTGCCGCTCGTACACCTTCATCGACTACTACCACTACTTCTGGTTCAAGGGACTCACTGCGAACATCTTTCTGCACCGAATTCACTCGACTACTTCAAGCAGGCCAGTGGAGCATGTCTGCTCCAGCTGGTAACGATGCATCCGGTACCTCCAGCGCTGGACCCACCTTGGGGTATTGGTTTCATCGTTAAATTCATGTTAACTTTGAACACGTGGACATGCGTGAAATTATTAATAAATTGCATGTGTAATTTTGGATAAAATATGCTTGAAAATGCCTTAATTATCTAACACGAAGATCGTTCCACACTCAATTTTTTGCTTGCGGAGACCAAGGAACAGGCACGGCTGTTGCCGGAGTGGCGTGTTGCCAAGGTAAAAAGAGAGTGTAATCTAGTAGCACATGAGTTAGCGCCATTTAGCTTGGAGGAATACTCATACAGCAGTTTGGCTAGGTCAATCGCCTGCGTGCGTTCAGGACCTCATCAAGAATGATTGTAACCTTTCGATCTAATCAATAAAGCTCTCTTTTACTCGAAAAAAGAACCAATAAACTTTAGTTTACTGTAAAAGAGATAAATGGACCATGCATTTAATGATGAAGAGCTAACTGCTATACAAATGGGCTGAGAAGTAGGCTGTAAAAATTCTTACAACTATCAGCAGCTGGCGCTGTATTATTAACCTTGCTCTTAGCCTCAGTGGCTGCTGATAATTGCCTCGTAACCGGCACCTACGAGTCGGTACGGCTTATTTGATACCAAGCTAGCTCGGTTCAATTCGTTAAGACTAACAAGCAGAAAATCGAGTTTAGCTTGGTTTGTTCGAAAAGGTTGAGATGGCTCGTTTGGCTCGCTAGTTGGGCATTATTCAACAATAGCATGCAAATAATTTTTGAAATTATAGCTTATAATGATATTATGAAAATAAATAACAGAAGTCGATAATTTGGAATACTATAGGCGTTTGGAGCATCAAAATAGATTTACTAGTATTGTATTTGAATTAGAAGTTGAATGAAAAATTATTTTAGCCAATAATAATACCGCTATACAAATAAAAGATAAGTTCGGTATTGTCGTATTTATCAAGTCGAGCCGTTCACGAGCCAGCCTGTTAAGAAACTGAACTAAAATTAAGATTTGACTCGGTTCTTTTGAGAGGTCGAACCGAGCCAAACCTATAAATGAGCCGAGCCGGCTCGTGAGCATCTAGCTTTTGTGCCATCCCTACCCGCGACATTGTTGATTTTGAAAAGGGATAATAACAATGCTAGCCGTATCCGATACATCTGGCTCGAATCTAATACAAAACCATGATATCGAGGCGTGCAGTTTAGTTTGCAGCTGGCCACAGCCAAATAAGCAACAACAAAACTCCAGGACGCATCAGCTGAGGGCCCAAAGTGAATCCTGCACGTACATTGGAGCCAGGCAGGCAATGGAAGCTTCATCATTTTCAGACAAAATCACGCGACAATGTAACAGCCAACCTTCGTCTCATCTGAGCTAACTTACTATATATATGAATGCATGTATAATTAGCTAGCGTGCATGGAATTATATAGGCATGATGATCAGCTCTTAGTGAGGGAAGCAGCAAGAATCGACTATGTCATGTGTGCAGCAGCAAGTCGTCGAGTCGTCGGAGATGGAGTCGGAGACGGAGAAGAAGGGGGCCATGGTGCGGCTGCACGTGGTGGTGGTGTGCTCTGTCGTGGGCTTCCTCGGCCTCGTCCTCGTCATCCTCGGCGTCGCCAGCGAGGCCGCCACCGCGCAGGCGCTGGTCCCCGATGAGCTGGACATCGACGGCTTCAACGTCAACTGCGTGTACCGGACAACGCCGGCGCTGGGCTGCGGCATCGTGGCGGCACTGCTCGCACTCACGGTTCAGATCGCCGTCACCACCACCAGCCTTCTTTGCGGGTGCTGCCGGACATGGGAGCTCCCCACAACGGCAAGGCACATCGTCGGCATCGTCCTTTCCGTGGTCTCGTGGTACATATATCTTTTGAAAAATTCAATTTATGACCATCAAATTATCCTATAGAGTTTGGGTATATTTGAACATTAAATTATAAAAAAGGGATAAATTTGATCCTCAATCTAATTTTAAAGATGGTTCGCATATATGTGTATTTTCTAAAGTAATAAAATATGGGTTAATCTCTAAAATCTGCTAGTGTTTTATTTCTCTTAGACCCTTTTGTTTGCCCATAGATTATCCTAGATTATGATAATCTTATAAACTATGGAGAAGGTGCTTATTTCAAATTATAATATGTCCTTTTAGCAAGATTATATAATCCTATAATTATAAACTAGATTATATAATCTAGCAAGGAAACAAACACGGCCGTACCCATCGTCTATATAAATTATCCTATATTAGATTAGGAGATCGAGGAAAAGGATACATCAGAGTCTGAGTACAGTAAGATCTCGAAGGCGCGCGACACCAACCTTTTAGATGCCATGCTCCCTCCACTAACATAAATCCTATTTAGGCATTGGATGGCTAGCCTTGTACTTATTTTGATCAATAATAAGTTTGAACAAGGTAGGGGTTCAAAATAAATAATAGTTGCAACTAGGACTAATAAAACACTAGCAAAATGAACAAATAAGATCTCAAATAACTCTGAATAGAGCACCAATAGGGACACTATACTTTTTGATTTTTTGGTACTATTTCATTTTTATGATTTTAAATGAACTACATAATATTAACCAAGATACTATTTTTTAAAAAATGCAGATATATCAAAACCACTTTTGAAACTAGATAGAGGGCATGTTTTTGTCAAGTTTTTTAGCCCCATAGTCCAAGGTATCTAGTGTCGGTGTTTTACTAGTAAGCCTACCGAATGGATACCCCGAGGTAGTAGATTGTAGGCAGGGTGTCGCCAAGATCAGGAACTCAAAGGTGCAAGCAACACAAGATTTAGACAGGTTCGGGCCGCCGAGTATCGTAATACCATACGTCCTGTACGGTGGTTTTTATTGCCTGAGGTTGTAGATATGACCTAGTTTAGGCTTAAGGTGTATGAGGTACGACTTGTCCCTCATGTTCGGTCGATCTAGGTACCCCGCCCTCCTTTATATACTTCAGGGGCGAGATTATTAGTCGGTTACAAAGTAGTAGTTCTAGTAGGATAACAAGGTAGGAGTCCTAGTAGGGTAACAAGGTAGGAGTCCTAGTAGGATAACAAAGTATGAGTCATAGTAGGATTACAGAAGAATCCTAGTAGGAGTCTATCTTCTTCCTCCTTGCGGGAACTTGGGATCTTATCTCTGACAAGCCCCTGAGCTCTTTGTAGTCAAGTTTTGCAGGCTTCCGAGTACTTTTAAGGCATTTCGAGTACTTCTGATCTGGTATATACCTCAATCAGAGCATGTCCTTCTAAGTACCTTTAGGCTGCAACGAGGCTACGAGGTGCTTAAGCCCCGATCAGCTTTTTGTCTTCAAAATAATCTTCACATAAGATCATCTTTTGTATATGGTGCGATAAAAAATCGCACTCCATATATATGGAGTAGCCCCCGAGCCTTAGGTTGAATCGAAGAATCAGATTGAGGGTTAATAAAATCTTGAATCTTCTTTCTTCATATTGAAGAAAATCAACTGTTGGGGGTAGCTTATCATCCCCTAGCCTTGAAATCATTTGAATAATCAATTCAAATGTCTTTAGGGATCTTAGTCTTCATGTAAATCATCTTACGAGTAGCTTCGCGGCGTCCAACCCCGAGCTTATGAGCCCGGTGAGCCGTAGAAGCCAAGTCGAGTAGTTATAGGCGCCCAGCCTCCGAGCCTTGGAGCTAGCCTGAGCCATTGGAGATGTTCCGAATAGTCGGCGAAGCTGTAGGGGTAACGCTGAGTAGTTATTGCCCAGCCCCCGAGCCTGGGAGCTAGCGAAGCCGTGATGGCGCACCGAGCGGCCTGGAGAGTCGTTGCTGCCGAAGCTCGATCTGAAAAAAGACAATGCAAGCATTATGTAGTATAATGCAAAGATACCGAAATTTATTTGGTGTAAAAATAAATTTTCTGTGTCGAGATCTTGTTTAGGCCAGGTAAATCTTCCGAGTAGTCTACCTATTACGTTTAAGTACCTAATCCTATTTGAGCCGTTGCTCATAGCGCGTATGAGACCTTTATCCCATGTATGCGTAGAGGCGTTAGGCATGATAGAAGAGCTAAGGTTTTACGGATCAAAGCATGTGCTATCCAAGTAATTAGCGACCGTTAAGAGAAGTCAACGAATGCAGAAATAAGAAGTCGATCTTGCGACAAAGAATGCACGTTGTGCATAAAGTAGCTAGCGAGTGCGCGGGTTACGAGTAAAGTAGTCAGCTAGAGTGCGTGTTACGACACATATATCCGTATGGTGTAGCCACTACGCTCAGTACGTCAAACCCGTGGCCGTATCCTCCGTAATTCGATATACCAATCCCGTGGTGAAGCCTCTGGAACTCAGTACACAAAACCCGTGGCCATAGGCTTTGTAATTCGGTGTACCAAGCCCATGGCTATCGGTCAACATACCACAGAAGTAGTCGGCGAAGTGTAGCTCTGGAGTGTAATTCCTGTTGAGAGGCATACACAGGTAAGGAGTTGGCGCATTGGCCAATCTTGTGGAGAATAAGTTGAAGAAAGGAATAAGTGACTTAGCTTGTTTCGTGGGCAATTCGTCGATGAAGCTGACTAGCCAGAGTCGATTCCGACTAGTTATTGGCCGCGCGGAACTCATCGCCAAGTAGTTTAAGGCCCATCCCCGGCTAGTTTCTAGTCGAGACGTAGTAGAGGTCAGCAGAGGCTAGGCACTTGATGGATTCAAATCCGCTCGAGCAGTCCAATCTGAACGGGAGTGGAAATCAAGTATGATCTGGACTCGTACTCGTGGCCTCCGATCAGGTTGGAGAGTTGAATCTCGTTGAGATCATCAACGAGGTCGTAGATGTCGTGATGAGGAATTGTTGTAGATGCCTTCTTCTCCATGTTGGGCGCGAGGTGATGTCGGAAGCCTCCTGCACTGTTAGCAACACACACCCAGGAGCCGAAGATGAAGGTCGCGCCCTCTTCGAACGCGACGATGTTTGAAAGATGCCATCGAGTTCTATAAGGGATCTTCGATGAACACCTCTAACTTTATTAGTTTTGACTCTTTTCATGTAATAAGGTAGCCGAAATCAGACTCTCGCGATAGTTCAATAGTTGCAGATGGGCTTTTTCTATGTTTTTGTGCATAATTGTACATATAACTCTTTTCTAAGAGGTATAATATTTTTTATTTACTTTAAGTCAAACTTTATTACTTTTGACTTATTTGAAAAATATATTAAGAGATACAATCCAAATAAATGTACTATAAGAATATATTTATATTTATGGTTGATCTAATAATATTAATTCGATATTGTAGCTGCTTATGTATTTTTTCTGTAAACTTAATGGAAGTTACTGGTGCTTTTCTTAGTATAAAACTAAGACTACATTTTACATTTTAAAACGGATGGAGGATGCCGCCATAATTAGATGACAGGAAATTTGACTAGTTAGCAGTTGTTTTTCAGAAAAATTATAGTGGACCAAGATGAGTTTTTTGTTTTTTTTTATAACAAGCCTTTTAGTTGTTTGCCTCGAGCAAAACCGGTGCGTAGCGATAGATCTAGTTTGTGGCCCTCCATCTTCTAGCCTGCATGCCCTGCAAATGCCCATCACCACGCTCGTGCACTGCACTTTCACTGTTTCACAGCACTCACCGCCCGTATGGTAGATGCGATCATTGTTATTCATGTACGTTTTCTTCACAGCTTAAGACATATTGGTTAAAGCATTAAGCTTAATACGGAATTGGAGCCATAAGTACAGCTGGAAACCTTAATTCTTCGCCATATGTCATTGGGGTAAACTGTAAAGATAATAATCCCCATTGAACTATATATTTTTGCAGGATCATTGTGATTATAGTGGTGGCACTGTTCCTCGCGGGCGCCGCCATGAACACGGACCAAAAGAGGCAGCTCACCGCCGACAAAAAGTGCCCCGTCGACCCGGGTAGTGCATTGTTCGGGGCGGCGACGGTCTTCTCTCTCGTAGCCACCGGCTTGCAGATCGCCTCGTATGTCCTGCTCCTGGCGACACCGAAAGGCTCCACGAAACCGCTGGCCACGCAGCAGCAGACGGAGGTAGCCATGGGGCAGCCGGTGCAGCTGGAGCCGCGGCAAGATGCTGATGAGGTGGTCGCCGGTGGTGACCCGCCGCCGCCCTCAGCGCCTCCGTTGTCTCGAGCTACAGAACCTACGAGCAAAGTTTGAAGCCTATGGAGGACGTTCGCTCCAGGTGTTCGTAAAAGGGATAAAGCTGCGTGCAATGCCAACTTCTTATATGTGCCATGCATTTTCTTAGAATCTGGCAGTAGCTATATATGGATTTCGATATAGGTGCTCCAGACTACAATTTTTTGTTATCTTTATTTAACTTGGAATAAATAAATTTTATGATGGAGTAGAACATTTTAATACATCATGCACATATAGGTAACAGGTATACCTGAGTGGTCCGCCAAGGCACTACAGTGACAAGCCTGAATCAGCTTTTGCAGGTAAGGGCAAGACCGACGACCTCCTCCTGAGTTTTTGCCATCTGAGCACGATCGGCCATATGGCGCAGCGCCCTAGTAACCGGAATCTGCAAGCCCTCTATGTAGGCAGCATACGCTAAATTTTCTGATACTTCTTCCGGGATTCGACCTTTGATCTCGTTGAAAAGTCGTCGAATCGGCGATGCATCTTCTACCAATCGGCCGATGTCGTCTTGAAGGAGAGTGCGCATGCTTTCGAGCTTGGCGCGGACATCGTCGGAGGTGGAGCTCGATGGAATTGGGTGTGAAGCAATTTCTTCGTCATCGGCCAAGGAGACGGCAAAAGAGAAGATGCTGTTGTTGGGGGTATCTTGCTCCTGTGAGGAAATAAAGTAAAGGGTAGGCAAGCAGTGAAAGAAAATCGGTCGATTCTGATGGTAAGTTTGTTACCTCCTTAAAGCGAATTTCTCTTGCCAGCGCCGTTGGAAGTGTCTCCCTTGTCTCAGGGACTGGTACATTTGGCTCGTCGGAAGAGGAAGATTCAACGATTATTGGCGCTACACTTGGACCAGCTTCCTGAAAAAGACATAAAAGAAGATCCTGTGAATATGCTATGGGAAATTGAAGTAAGATGGTGACAGAAATTTGCCATGCCTCTGTGGATCTCCCGGCCGATGCCTGTTGTGGGTTTGTAGTTGGCATACCCAAATCGGCCTGCATCAAGGTCGGTTAAGTTTTCTGAGAATTAAGAATTTAAGGTAAGAGATCGTTTACCTCGATGATAGGAGCTGTTGGAGTCTCGGTTCCCACTTGGGACGTGGCCGATTGTTGCGGAGACTGCGGTGGGATAACTTGTGCAGCCTGGCAGAAGGATAGAATTAAGAATTTAAGGTAAGAGATCGTTTACCTCGATGATAGGAGCTGTTGGAGTCTCGGTTCCCACTTGGGACGTGGCCGATTGTTGCGGAGACTGCGGTGGGATAACTTGTGCAGCCTGGCAGAAGGATAGAATTGATGTCAGTGGAAGATTTGGAGAAATATATGAGATAAATAAGATTACCTGAACAGCTTCTACTAATAGTGATGCTGCAGCTGCCCCGACTTCAGCAGTGACTTGGGGATCGGCCATCTCGACAACCGGCAAAGATAAAGGAATTGGAGTCTCGGCTGGTGTCACCACTACTTGGTCGGCCGATCCGATGCGGGAAGTCTCGGCCGATACCACTGCCATCTGGCTGGCCGATCCAATACGGGGAATTTCAGCCGATGCTATTGCCGTTTGATCGGCCGATCCAATGCGAACTCGCACCCGACGGCTGGTTATCTTTGATGTTGGCCTTTTCGGTGCTCGCTTCGATCGGCCAGTGGAGATATCTTTGACAGTTGGAGCGTGGAAGCCGATAAGTGGATACGGCGTGTATTGGTGATGACTATCAATCGGCCGGCCGCTTCGGCTCCGCATCGCGGGGATATGGCTTTCAGACTGAAGAGATGAACATGAGTTAATAACAAGATGACAATGTAGAAGAAAATAGTATTGGAATCGGCTGAGAAAAAGGACATACCGCTGCATTTGGATCAATGTTCTCTGGGTCCAGAATGTTGCAGTAAGACGATGGAGATTTATAGAAAAGGTGTTGCTTCCATTCTGCCCACCATAATTTGAATTGCTGGGTGGCAAAAGAGGCAACTGACCAATTATTCAGGTCAATAGTACTGGAATCGGGTACTAGATCGCACAGCCGACTATAATCAAGACTTGAGGTCAGACCATCTCTGAATTTCGCCTGACCGGCGAAGTAGACCCGAATCGGCAGTTGGCCGAAACCCAGTTGCCTTGCCGCAGCCGATGGATTGTAGAATTCGTAGGTGGGAGAGTCCTTTCCTGAGAATAAGTTGGCTGGCAGAATCCCCGATTTGATCAAGACATCCATAAGCTCTCTGTCAAAAGTATGAGTGGAAAAGTCGTAGCATATGGGTAATTCGAAAATCGGCTCTAATGCCTGATATGGGTACCAACTGATCGTTTCTTCACTAAGGCCATTGTAAAAACATCTGAAGTACTCAGCTGTGCGGGTAGCAGTAAATTGGCAGCCGGGGAACACCGATACCGCTTCTCCAAAAGATCTGCAACGGCGACGGACTGATGGATTCTCCTCTAACTCGATATTGGGGAAGGTTTTTGTCTCTATCCGTTGCTGAGAAACCTTGCTCATGTGTAAATTGAGCCAGAGGGTGATGAACCACCAAGGACCACCAGGGTTCCCGATCGGCTCCCCCTTCGACAGCTTGGTGCCGATTTGGTGCATCAGGTAATACGCCGATCCCAGCAAATGTTTTCCAAGGGGGATGGCCGATCCTTGTGATAAAGCCTCTGCCAAAGCTTGAGTGTTTGAAGAGGGGCCAACTGCTCTGCCACAGAAGAAATGCTTTTCCAGCCACATCATCAAAAAGGCAGTATGCTCCCTCTGTGAAACTGTCCCGGTCTTCATGTTTTTGCTAATATATCCTTTCCACCCGCCGATTCCTTTGGTCTCCAGCCGATGTGATGGCTTGAACAGATAATTGAAAGGGGTATCGGCGGAGGAGACATCGAGACCGGTCAACAGTAGAATATCGGCCAAGGTCGGGGTCATAGGTCCGCGTCCGAAAAGGAATGCATTAAGTGCATCGGACCAAAAATAAGAGGCTGCCATGACCAGAGGTTCGTTTCTTTCCATCTGAGACAAAGATAAGTCTATGCACTGGCCGATTTTTAGTTCTTCCCACTGAACCTTCCAAGATCCGGCTACCCTCTGGTACCATTCTCTCCACCCGGGTGTTTCATTTAGCCAGGATCTGAAAGTGCCTACCCAGTGATCTAAATCCATAGATGATTGCTTAAAAGAGATCCTATGGGTTTCTAAGCTGATCAGGTTCGTTGGATCGGGGTTCCCCATAGGGCCCAAACAGATGAGGTCAGGGGATTCTGAGAGAGGAATAGTGATTCGGTGCCTTAGTGCCTAAAAAACGGGAAAGGGGAAGAAACTGAGAGAGGGTCCGGAAAATACTGAAGCAGTAAAAAGGCGAAAAGGAGAAAATTTCGAGCATTTACCTCTGGGATGGAGGTCATCGTCGCCGATGAGACCGCTGGGGAAGCCGCCGATTGGGCCACCACCGCCGAAGGAGTTGCCAATGGAGCCTCTGTAGATGGAGCAGTCGCCGATGGTGACGCCATTCGGGGGTTGGAGCAGGCCGCGGATGAGATCGCCGGAAAGGGGGAAGCGCTTGGAGATCGAGAGAGCTTGGAGGAAGACGAACAGTGGTTCGATGGAAGAGAATGCTAGATTCGTGGGGAAGGATAGGCGGAGAAAGCCAGTACTTAAGAAAAATCAGGGAAGCGAGGGCAAAGATGGTATTTTTACCGCGCCGTCTACACGAGTTCCAGAGGAGCGGTCGTTTCGCGCGCTCGGTTCGAGGAAATTGCAATCATTGTGCCGCGGAACAGAAGGAGATTTTACTGCGCCCGTTTCGGAGGAAAGGATTAAAGAAAGAGTTTCGAAGAAAAAGTTATATTTTACTCCGAAACTGGGGGCATGTGTTGACGCCAGATTTTGACACATGTTGAATCGGCTTTAGGAGGAGAAGATTGGCCGATGCGGCAGATTTGAAGGCTACAGTAAGGAATCGGCCGATTGAGGTAACAGTTGGAAATCGGCCGATTGGTGATACAGCCTGCGCCAACAGGATGGGACTATTTCGGAGGGTCCTGGTCAAAAGTTGGTCAACAGGGCACGCTAAGTCGGTCAAGGAGCAATTGAAGGGAATCCTGATTGGATTAGGGAACGGCGGCGGAAGATTCTGCGGGAGTCCGTTTCCTTTTAAAGTTTTTATAGATATAGTAGTTTTCCTGTTGTTTAAATAAGGTTGTAACAAGTCGTGATCGACCAGGAGTCCTAGTTTTAGGGTATAAATAGGAGTCGTCAGGGTCTTGCAGAAAAACATCAATACATCAATCAACAACAATATTTCTACTTTTCCAGCAATTTACTTTCGAGTCGGCGACTTCGCCAATATTTTTCTTCCTTCACGAGTTCGTACGGATTGGCAGGGCTGCATCAACCTGATCTCCGGCCAATTGGTAGGTTCCGCTTATCGAGTAATATCCGAGCTTTAACTACGGGCGCATCGCTGTGGTTTCGTTTGGATTTATTCACCAGTTATCGATATTTACTAGAATCGCAAGTTTTACCTGTTATTCTAGTATTATCACCAGTTATCCAGCTTGAGATCAGAGTAATCGGCTTCGTCATCGTTCTTCTTCGATTCATCATCTTACAGCCGATTAGATCTATTTCAAGTGTTGCCCCTGTAGTAATTGTTTAGATCGCTCCAGCAGTCCTCTTTACAATTACCACACAGTTATCGGCTGATCCATAGCCGGTCATCTCTACAACAAATCGTCCGATTCGCCGCCGACGCGCTCCTCAGGACAGATCGGAACCCCAGCCGATCGACGCGCCTGGAATTTAATACTCTATTTCCTTGTCAATCAACAGGTCAGATTGACTGGCACGCCGCGCGAACCGCACCAGGGCTATAACCCGAACAGGAGCTAAGTAGATTCTCCCGGGTCGTGTGTCCGACGCTGAAGACCATCGGCCCATTCCTCTCCGGCCGATTTTAGTGCCAACACGAATAACAACGTAAGAATAACTTTACCAAGAGCTTACCAAGGGACGAACCCAGATACTTACTCAAATGGATCGTATCCGTTCGAGGTACAAGGTCGGAGAGAGGCCAACAAGTCCGGCCTCCACACTTCCTCCTCACACACTCACTATCCTAATTTTACAAAGGGTGGTGGAGTCCCTCTACTTCTTCTTCTCCAGAATATGTTGTTTTTTGATGAGGGAGAGAAGAGCCTCCTTTTATAGCATCAAAGGGCACTTCCTGCCATCTTTATGCATGGAAACCTTAGCCACGGCCTTGAGGAACCGTAGGGGGTACTCCACGTCAAAATGCACCTGGACGGGAGTCCATCTGGGTTCGGCCGACCCCAGGTGTAGCCTCCCCGGCTCTGCCTTCCTCTGGCTAGCTGACATGTGGGCCCTGGCGATGATCCTTGGTGATTTGTGCCT
Source organism: Panicum miliaceum (assembly GCA_032594955.1). Taxonomy (NCBI): domain Eukaryota; kingdom Viridiplantae; phylum Streptophyta; class Magnoliopsida; order Poales; family Poaceae; genus Panicum; species Panicum miliaceum. The sequence goes on from CM064059.1 coordinate 36,284,724, forward strand.
CGGCACGCCCGTTTGGTCTGCCAGGTGGGCCCTTCTTGTAAGTGTGATGCAGGATGCGATCTTCTATATGTTTCTTGTGTGTATGATGTGTGTTTTTCCTTGGTTTCCACTCATGTGTATCTGCACATCATAATTCAAAAAAACTTGTGGAGTTGGTTAGAATAAATCCCTATAGCTAAGTTTGGTGATTAATTTTATATTAAATGATCCAGAAGTTGACGGTTGATTTTGTGACTTAAGCACCGTCAACGGCTCCTCCCCCAAGCTAGCTTACTACCCGGCGCCGAGGTGAAACCCCTACGACGCGTAGAAAGCCATGCGATCCTCTTCTTGCTTCCTAAGCATGGCCATGATGCGTCCAAGATCCGCATCCTGTCAGTGGTGCTGACGCGTGGTGTTGTCGATGTGTTGGTTGAAGGCGCCTTGGAGCTCCTGCTGGTCGTGCTCGATGTCGTCCACTTGGATGTTGATGTCGTGTATTCCTTGGCCGAGCTCATGATAGCCTCAATCCGAGAATGAGCGGCGGGCAGCGAAGAGTGGAGGTGCTCCGCTTGAACTGGAGCTGGCACTATGGGCGGCCTAGTTCGCCATTGCGGGGTTCTCCCATGCGGCACTTCCCGCGCTCTGTCATGATGACGCTCCGCCTGCCACGTGGTAGGTTGTAGTTTGGTCCCAGCCGGGGTGATATCCGGATGAAGACCTGGATGCACCCCCAGATGGAACATACCCTCCAGCGTACCCGTGGTACGCGTATGGTGGCTGCGGTGGCATGTCCATCGCGGCATTCCGCGACATGCTCCAGGTCATCCTCCCAGACATGATGCTTCTGCGTGCAGCTTCCATTAGCTGCAGCTCATAAGTTAAACTCTGGCACTTATATAAATGATATCCCGAGTTAGGAAGTGGGATCTCATTTACATAGCCGCGAAAGAAAAACACAAGAGAGCGGTCTGCAGCATGTTTCAAGGTGTGACCAAAAACCAAATAATTTTCGTCAATCATTAATCGCGGGGAGTTGATATAAGAAATAGGTGCCCAACTCAAAACGTCCAAACCCTCGGTGATACGGGTGATTAAAAATGTGCACTCAATGGGTCCAACCATCTCAAAATTTTCTAGCCATCGTCGGATCATAAATTTCACGGGTGCAATTTTGATTTTGTTGACAATGGCAAAAAGAATGCGCAGTTCATGCTCCCGAATAGGCCTAACATACTCCCTTGGAAAACACGTAATGGCCACCCACTTACGCATCAGTTGCAATGTCGGGTTTTGGATACCGTTGCAACGTGGTTTTCCAAGGGTAGTTTCACTAGAAATGGATTGCTAAAAGCTTTGCTTTCCAAAACCGCGAGTCGCTTTTTCAACATCAAGGGTGCAGCGGTGGTGAAAACCCAAAAGTGTGGCAAGATCTTTCCATGAGACAGAGAACTCATGACTGAAAAACTGGAAAGAAATTCCGTTTTCTTCCTCAACAAGGGTGCAAATAAATTGAATGGTTAAGTCACGGGAACCCAATTCAGAAATATTCGCAAAATCAGTCCATCCCACGGCCTTCCAAACATTGGCAAAGTCGATATCCATACCTATTTTCTAGAGGAGCTCGGGATCGAAGATTCTTGTATGACGGAACCTGCGGCTCCACAGCAAGTTGTACCCCTGGAACTCGCAATCACCTCGGATGTTGAGGTGGGTGTCGTCGTGTTCTTCTTCTTCTTCCTCGGCCAGCTGCTCCAGGACTTGAGGATCGGGCTACTGAAGTTGAGGCTCGGGCTGCTGGGATGACGTTTCTTCGGGCTCTCTCATGGGGCTCGGCACATAGCTGCTGGAGTAGTGCGAGCTAGAGCGACAATGAGAGCAACTGGACCTCGAGCCCGTCGCCTTCTTCAGTGTGTCCACTACCTTCTTGCTGAACTTCTTCATGCCTGCAAATGAGAGCGAAAGAACACGCACAAAAAGTTCGAAACGGGTTACATGAGAGTCAGAAAATCAAAGTTAGCCGTCCGAGAGTTAGTAGTCCTTGCAGGGCATGGCTGCCTCCACAACAAATCGTCCTTGTGGATAATAACACTCCACAAAGTCGTTCTTGTGGGTGAGATCGCACCACAAAATCGTTCTTGAAAGTTAGAAATGAAATTCATCCACATTCATGCATGCACTACCTTCCAAATACTCATGGCTGAAAATTTCTGCCCATAATGCCCTTGGATGAAGCTCCAAATTCAGATTTTATGAAGGATGCAAATGCAAAAGTTGAGGGAATCAAATATGCCAAGGCTTTAAATGCCAAATGATGCAATTGCACATGCAAAATTCGAATTGAAATTCTCAAAATTCAAACATGCAACGAGTGAAATCAAATATGAGATAACTACTAATTTACCTGTCGGCAAGGTTTCAATATATTAAGTCTTTTGAACGAGACATTTTTATTTATATTCCGTCAATTTGAATTTTGAAATTTTGAAATTTAAATTGACCTTTGACAGAAATTTCTTACTTACCGCATCTCTCCAATCGTCGGAAAAATTCTTACCACAATGTTGTGACATAGGTCTTTGGGGATGTCGCTTACTCTTCTCGAATGGGTTCAAGAATAATTGTTTTGATTTTGACCGTCCCGTACTGATGACCCTGAGAAGTGAATAAATTTTTCACTTACCGAGTGATTGAATTCTGATGATGTGGCTGATCCATCGGTCATCATAGTCTCCCCTGCTGCTGGTAATCAGGTAACAGCGATGGAAAAACCAAATTCGAAGAAACACGCTGTTGACGCCGGATTTTGACACGTCTTGGATCGGCGTCAGGAGAAGAAGATTGGCCGATGCGGCAGATCTGGGAACTACAGTAAGGAATCGGCCGATCGGGGTAACAGTTGAAAATCGGCCGATTGGTGGCGCCGCCTATGCCAACAGGATAGGATTATTCCAGAAGATCCTAGTCAAAAGCTGGTCAACGCGGCATGCTAAGTCGGCCGGAAAGCAATGGAAGAGGTCCTGATTGGATTAGGAAGCGGCGGCGGAAGATTCTGCGGGAGTCCGTTTCCTTTTTAAAGTTATTATAGATATAGTAGTTTTCCTGTTTTAAATAAGGTTGTAACGAGTCGTAATCGACCAGGAGTCCTAGTTTCAGGGTATAAATAGGAGTCGCTAGGGTTTTGCAAAGGACAACCAACATCAATCAATAAAAACACTTCTACTTTTTACCAGTACTTTACCTTTCAAGTCGGCGACTTCGCCAATATTTTCTTCTTTCACGAGTTCGTACGGGTTGGCAGGGCTGCATCAACCTGATCTCCGGCCAATTGGTAGGTTCCGCTTATCGAGTAATATCCGAGCTTTAACTACGGGTGCATCGCTGTGGTTTCGTTTGGATTTATTCACAAGTTATCGATATTTACTAGAATTGCAAGTTTTACCTGTTATTCTAGTATTATCACCAGTTATCCAGCTTGAGATCAGGGTAATCGGCTTCGTCATTGTTCTCCTTCGATTCATCGCCATATAGCCGATTAGATCTGTTTCAAGTGTTGCTTCTATAGTAATTGTTTAGATTGCTCCAGCAGTTCTCTTTACAATTACTATACGATCATCGGCTGACTCATAGCCGATCATCTCTACAGCAAATCGGCCGATTTACCGCCGACGCGCTCCTCAGGACAGATCGGAAATCCAGCCGATCGACGCGCCTGGAATTTAATACTCTATTTCCTTGTCAATCAACAGGTCAGATTGACTGGCACGCCGCGCGAACCGCACCAGGGCGATAACCCGAACAGGAGCTAAGCAGATTTTAGCGCCAACACACGCGGAGCCATTGCATTGAAGCTTGACGATGCAATCGGAGCTAAAGTATTTGCTGAGAGTTGATCTTTTGAAATTATGAGGCCATATCACGCTTTTCTTAAGGTCGACTCGGATTCGTCGTGAAAATTCCGGCAAATCAAATTCAGTTGAATACTACCCTGTCTTCACAAAAAGAGAAAACAGAATGGTTGTCCTACTAGAACATTGGCTGCCAATCATGAATAAAATCTAGATTATTAATAAGTTCTTTCAGCCTGTGCCTTCCCCGGCAACGGCACCAAAAATGTTTGTTGGTATTTCTTAATATCATGAATAAATCTGCAAGCGCACGGAATACTGTTGTAGCATTTTACCTACGAGTAATCTCGGGTGTTGAATTTATATTTCCGCAGGGAAGGCGGTGGTATGAAGAAATTATTAAGTCTAAAAAATTATCTTGAGTGTATATCCAAAGTCTGAGTAGGGGTAATGATAATATGGTTGGGTAGGTAGCGTGACACAAGATATATCCATTTTATATAGAATAACTAGGATTAGAGAGAGATAAAAGAGGGTTCAAGGGTAAATTAGATTATATTCTTATCTCAGCTAGCATAGCTCATACTTGCATTCATACACACATACACATGCTTAGGATTGCGCTCTAGCCTCCCAGGCACTACCGGGAGAACCGCATATGACTGGCAGAGGAGCCACCAGCCAACTCGGCTACTGGGAGGATTACGCTGGACGGACAGGGCTGTCACCACCGGCCGCCTAGCTCATCTAACCGTGGGATAGGACCGCATTCAAATGTAACTTTTAATCCAAACACCATGTTTGCATTAATGATTACTACTCTAGCCTTGCGCAAGAACATCTATCTCAATCGGGAGTCTTAGTTCTAGAGCACCCGGTTAAGGGGATGAAACCGTTGCCGTGGCACTAGATGTGTTACCCGAGTAAGCATGCAAGGTATATGATTCAAGTACTAACCATGAAAGCATCACATACTAACCATAAGCATATGAACCAAAGACAAGCCATGATATGAAAATAAACTTCATTACTCAACTCAAGTCATTACATAAAAGAAAAGATACAAGACCATACCAAACTCTTCACGAAGACTACAAGACCTTGAAGAACTACTCTCCACCTACACTCCACTAGAATAGAGAGATTTACAAATAAGGAGAGGACTACATCTTGGTGTGTTCATTTAGGACCCCCTCCCCTCATATTTATAGGCTTGGACAGGGCGGTCTCGGCCGGCAAATGCGTTGAATTCACCAGGAACCAAATTTGAGGAGTCATCATGGAGCGCCACGTGGCGGTTGTAGGCGAGGGAAGGCAAGGTCGGTTCGACCGATCTAGTGGTTCGGTCGAACTAGACCTGCCCCCAACCGACTTCATCTTGTGATGGATCACTGGCTGGTGGGCCCTTGTGTTGATTGTTGATGACTCCACTAATGTTGGGGTGGTTTGCCTCGGTTGTAGGCCCTTCAATCCATGTGATGCTTGCGTGGCGGCATGTGATTGGTCGGCGTATTTTCCTTGGATTAAAGGGTATGTTTCTCCTTTATTTTCAGCCCAATTTCCGCATGCAAAGATTTCTCCAATGGTGTGTGGAATATAGGGGTTTTATTATGGATATGTGTATTAGAAATGCAAATCCTTCCTTATTCATGACCAAGTTGACGCCTAATTTTAGCACTTAACGAGCATCAACAGCAATTGTTTATCCCCTATGGACAAGTTTATTTGGAGCTTATGGTAGGGAAAATTGAGAAGGTATACTTGCATCAAGTATTTTGCAAAGTCAAAAATCGAACCCAAAAGAGTATGCAATTCATACAACCTTGACCGAGAGGTACATGTGTGTGGTAAATGGATGGTATGTGGAATGGAAAGTGGAGACTCCCTTTTGTATGCTCCCTCTTTCCTTTATTTTATTTTTGGACATGGCTATTTCTCTTTTCTACTTGGACCTTCATGTGTCCATATATTTTTTTCAATACTTGGATCTTCATGTGCCCAAATTTTTTTTCGCATAGCCCATGTCTATTCTAACTAGAAAACTTGGAGAGAGGTGCCACAAATTTTGTGGAGTTTTTACTTTGATGTATGTATGGGTGGCATGTTTTGCTAACTCCCGGTGTGTAAGTATAGCATATGAATGTGGTGTGTACGTGACCTCGATCATAAGAGCATGAAAAGAAACTCACAAGGGTCACAAAATTTGTGAACACTCAAGGTGACAACAAGCAGCATGTGTATAGGATCTTGCAATATCGATAACATCCGTATGACTTTGGTAGTAATTTGTCATCATTGAGGAACCTTTCATTTTGTTATTTTGAAAGATGAAAATTTCAGATATAAAGTTTTGCTTAGAATAAGTTCATAGCAGCTCTAATTCATCCTTTCATATCTCCCAACATCTCCCAACAGTTTAGACTCAGATCATGCACTTGCAACCCATAGAATTTCAGGTTCATGGTAAACTTTTGAAGCCAACAAACTCAAAACTTGAAGAATACTTAGCTGCAAACTGGGCATAACGAGAGCCAAAATAGAGCAATTGTTCATCATCTCAACTGGGAGAACTAAAATATTCTCATCGCACATGGGAAGCAAATGGAAATCAAAGCAAATCTTTTTGTTAATTTTATCATATTCAGTTTTTTAGATGGAAAAGAAAAATGCAAATGAAGAGTGCAAGAGAAAAATGCAAGAGAACAATGTAAATATACATGTTACCTTCTAGAGGCTTCTCCCCAAGCTAGCTTACTGACCGGCGTTGGGGCCATACCCCTGAGCCTGGTTGCATCAGGCTGGGGACGACGGAGCTAGCGTGAACTCGGCTTGGGGAGCGACGATTGTTCTTGTGGAGATCGGATAATTTTTTTTCTACATGATTTGCGTGCACAATTTTTGTGTCACAAAATGTTTGTGCCTAAATTTTTGTCACATATAAGTTATCACTGAGAAGAGTGAGTTATGCATAAAAGTTATGTGAAGAAGCTCTCATGATAATTTTTCAAAATATTGCATACTAAAGTTATCATCAATAGGTAAACCACAACAATTTTAAGCACAAGTAATACGCAAAAGTTATACACTGATAACGTATCGTCAAAACTTGTACTAAAAATAATATGAAAAATTTTGTCCGACAAAGTTATATACAAAAACTACGCGTATAAGTTTATAACTTCCTACAATAGAAAAACGGGGAAAAATAAACTTTCTAGGATTGGGAAGTCGCGGTGGCTGTCGGATCGGTAGCTGGCTGGGAAGCTTCCTGGCGAGCGCGCGTAGATTAGAAATCCCCCATCAAGAAGAGTCATGGAGCATGGTTCCCAGTGCGGTACGGTGGACAGCCCTGCGCTTTCGCCGGAGATATCTCAGTAGACACCTCGATCGAACTCAGCGTATTTGGTGCTTCTGACGGCCTCAAGTTCTAATTTTATTTGCTAATGTTCAACGCAACTAGGCCTAGGAACGTTCGGGGCTTCCTCTCAGCTGTTGATGCCCTATGTTCACCTCTTTTTGGACGTGTTCCATCGGATGGACTCCAATGCCACACATGCATAATCGATGTCCACTCATTTATCTTTCACGTCAGTTTTCTGTCAATTTGAATACATGCATCTGCCTGAGAGAACAACAATTAAGATCGGTGTTGGTAGAGAGTACCCTTAGGAGGGAAGAAGCAATACAACAGCTCGAGAAGGCAATGAGTACACGCCGAAGGCTAAGAAAGCCTTCGGCCAAAGAACTATAGATCTATTTTATATTGGATCAGGCGTCTCATCAGTTACAGTTACAAGGGTATTTATAGGGGACTGTTCACCTACCCCTACTGTTATTACACTTTTTTACCCCTCAACAACTATATTCCTTAAATATTCCTAGGGTACATGGTAATTTCCTAGTGAACCCCTACTTTACAGCTCAGCATGCGCCTCGGTTCAATTGGACGCCATCAGCCTTCAGCCCGAAGGCTGTCTAAGGCTTCGGTGACACTTCCGACTACTCCCTACCGAGGAGGTCTTCGGTAGCTCGGAGGCGGCCGGCTTTGGCTTGATCGACTTCGGCTTCTACCCTTCGGAGGAATCCAAAGGTGGCATCCCCAACAGTAGCCCCTCAAGGACGATGGTCCTTCCTGGAAGGTCCGAGTCCTCGACCTCCGGCTGCGTGCAACGCAGCCTGAAGCGCCACCCTTCGGATTCGCGACGCCAAGCCTCGTGAAGTGAGAGGATCCACTTCGGTACTGCAACAAGGATTACCGGTGGGCGGGGAAATTTCGAGAAAAATACTCTGCTGTGTTATGGGACCAGATGACCTTCGGTAATTCATCGACCCATTTGCCCTTCAGCTGCTCTGTGATGTTTTTCTCGATGCGTGTGAAGATGATGCCATTGGCCCTTTCGACCACCTCGTTGGACTGAGGGTGGTACACCGAAGCAAAACACAACTTCTTCCCCAGTTGCTCGCAAAAACCCCTGAATGCTGCACATTCAAATTGTTTCCCATTGTTCACAGTGACTTCCTTTGGTACGCCGAAGCGGCACACGATATTCTGCCAGAAAAATTTCTACAAGGCTCCAGTTGTGATGTTCCGAAGGGGTTTGGCTTCGATCCACTTTGTGAAATATTCTACTACCACGGCAGCGAACTTGTAATTGCCTGGAGCCATCGGTAGGGGGCCAACGGTATCGATGCCCCATCGAGCAAGCGGCCAGACCGGAGGTATAAGATGGACTTCGTCTGGGGTAAACTTGCTGTAAGGAGGGCACGTTCAACTTTAGTATGCAATTTTTCAAAATATTGCATACTAAAGTTATCATCAATAGGTAAACCACAACAATTTTAAGCACAAGTAATACGCAAAAGTTATACACTGATAACGTATCGTCAAAACTTGTACTAAAAATAATATGAAAAATTTTGTCCGACAAAGTTATATACAAAAACTACGCGTATAAGTTTATAACTTCCTACAATAGAAAAACGGGGAAAAATAAACTTTCTAGGATTGGGAAGTCGCGGTGGCTGTCGGATCGGTAGCTGGCTGGGAAGCTTCCTGGCGAGCGCGCGTAGATTAGAAATCCCCCATCAAGAAGAGTCATGGAGCATGGTTCCCAGTGCGGTACGGTGGACAGCCCTGCGCTTTCGCCGGAGATATCTCAGTAGACACCTCGATCGAACTCAGCGTATTTGGTGCTTCTGACGGCCTCAAGTTCTAATTTTATTTGCTAATGTTCAACGCAACTAGGCCTAGGAACGTTCGGGGCTTCCTCTCAGCTGTTGATGCCCTATGTTCACCTCTTTTTGGACGTGTTCCATCGGATGGACTCCAATGCCACACATGCATAATCGATGTCCACTCATTTATCTTTCACGTCAGTTTTCTGTCAATTTGAATACATGCATCTGCCTGAGAGAACAACAATTAAGATCGGTGTTGGTAGAGAGTACCCTTAGGAGGGAAGAAGCAATACAACAGCTCGAGAAGGCAATGAGTACACGCCGAAGGCTAAGAAAGCCTTCGGCCAAAGAACTATAGATCTATTTTATATTGGATCAGGCGTCTCATCAGTTACAGTTACAAGGGTATTTATAGGGGACTGTTCACCTACCCCTACTGTTATTACACTTTTTTACCCCTCAACAACTATATTCCTTAAATATTCCTAGGGTACATGGTAATTTCCTAGTGAACCCCTACTTTACAGCTCAGCATGCGCCTCGGTTCAATTGGACGCCATCAGCCTTCAGCCCGAAGGCTGTCTAAGGCTTCGGTGACACTTCCGACTACTCCCTACCGAGGAGGTCTTCGGTAGCTCGGAGGCGGCCGGCTTTGGCTTGATCGACTTCGGCTTCTACCCTTCGGAGGAATCCAAAGGTGGCATCCCCAACAGTAGCCCCTCGAGGATGATGGTCCTTCCTGGAAGGTCCGAGTCCTCGACCTCCGGCTGCGTGCAACGCAGCCTGAAGCGCCACCCTTCGGATTCGCGACGCCAAGCCTCGTGAAGTGAGAGGATCCACTTCGGTACTGCAACAAGGATTACCGGTGGGCGGGGAAATTTCGAGAAAAATACTCTGCTGTGTTATGGGACCAGATGACCTTCGGTAATTCATCGACCCATTTGCCCTTCAGCTGCTCTGTGATGTTTTTCTCGATGCGTGTGAAGATGATGCCATTGGCCCTTTCGACCACCCCGTTGGACTGAGGGTGGTACACCGAAGCAAAACACAACTTCTTCCCCAGTTGCTCGCAAAAACCCCTGAATGCTGCACATTCAAATTGTTTCCCATTGTTCACAGTGACTTCCTTTGGTACGCCGAAGCGGCACACGATATTCTGCCAGAAAAATTTCTACAAGGCTCCAGTTGTGATGTTCCGAAGGGGTTTGGCTTCGATCCACTTTGTGAAATATTCTACTACCACGGCAGCGAACTTGTAATTGCCTGGAGCCATCGGTAGGGGGCCAACAGTATCGATGCCCCATCGAGCAAGTGGCCAGACCGGAGGTATAAGATGGACTTCGTCTGGGGTAAACTTGCTGTAAGGAGCATGCTTCTGGCAGTTGGGGCACGTTCTAACCACCTCGTCTGCATCTGCCACTGCCGAAGGCCAATAAAAACCCTCTCTGAATGCTTTGCCAACCAATGCCCTCGTGCCAATGTGAGAGGAGCACATGCCGAAGTGTATCTCATTGAGCAGCCGCATGCCTTCTTTTCTTGATATGCATTTGAGGAGTGGTGCACACACGCCCCTTCGGTATAGGTCCTCGTTGATGATGGTGTAATTTCTTGCTCTCGTGGCCATTCTCTTCTCTTCCTTCTCATCCTCCGGAATGAAGTGCCCACGAAGAAATGCCATTATCGTTGCCCTCCAGTCTTCGCTGGTGATTGCATTGACAAATTTTACGGGAGCTTCGTCGCTATGTATGGAAGCATGCTTCAACGTTTCGAAGAAGACATCTGGTGGTAGGGGGTTGTTTTGTGCTGCTGCCTTTGCCAACTCATCGGCTTCCTTGTTCAAAGCCCTCGAAAAACTCCTTACACCAAAGCCCAAAAAATATTTTTCCATGCCCCTAACTGTAGCCAAGTATTTTGCCAACTCCGGATGATGTGCTTTGTATGACTTGTCCACGTGCCCCGTGACCAGCTCTGAATCGGATTTAACTGTCAGTCTTCAGACAGAGATTTTCTGAGATTGTGATGTGGATCGATTCCTGAGATCTAAAGGAAAGACAGAGATTTTCAAAGGGAGAAAGCTCCAAAGGATGGTAACCAACTTTTCAGAAAATTATGCGATGACTATACTTGCAGTCAGCATGTTTTGTGTATTCATAGCCACACGTACTTCAAATAGATTTCTAGTTTACATGGACCGTATACTATGATTTCAATGCCGCAAGTGTTAATTAGTTAAAGATATATATTAAAATAATGTCGTCTGCATTTTTATAGCTTTAATTTATACTGGAGTTATGCACGAGTATGGTATTCTATGTTTACTTCCATAAATATATCTTGAATCGTGCATATTTTCTGATTATGCAGAAGACGGTTGGTCCAGATGGTCAAGGCGCTGGCACGCCCTTCAACTATACAGATCAAATATATGTGCTTTAATTATTTGAGGAAATATTTCGGTTTCTATGTTGTTTATAAAATTTACCTGGTATCAAAAAATATTAACCATGCAACTTGGTAAATTTTGCTAGAAATGTTGAAATATTTGATCTGTTTGCCCTTCCTCAAGCTACAAAAATAAGGATATGTGTCCGTTATGGTTAATGCAATATTTGGTTACAGAAACAATTAAACCTACTGGAGGAACAAATGTTCTAACTGATCCAAATGATCCAATCAGGACTCAGATGCAACCAGCTGGTTTTGTGTAGACTCAGAACTAGGTCAAATTTCTGGTGCGGAATAAAAGCATATGGTTATATATACCATGTTATAAACTGTGGACCATACCATCCCTTTCAACTTTTGTGTCCATAAAATTGGATGTAATAATCTTGCTGCTTTGTAAACATTCAGTGTTGTTTCGTGAATTTTATGTTTGAGCAAAATCTGTTCTATGGGAAGTGATATATTATGACCAGCTCTACCGTTTAGATGATAAGTTTCAAGCTGCTCCATGGCTTTGATATTTTGCTATACCTCATTGCTAAGCTGATGTGCTTCGCAATTAGAGTTGAAAACAGTCGGAATGGATCAGGATAAACATGTTATTATTTCCACTTTTACATTTTAATAGAGAACGAAATTGAAAACAGGAAGGCCGGAAATGAAAATGAATACGGACTCACCTAATATCGAAAACAAACTAATTTGAACGAAGACATGTCGATAACGATCGGGATGTGAGAAAGAAAATCGGGAACACTGATCCGGAAAATAAGAAACATTACCAAGCCAACACGACAAGTCAGCCTCATAAACATAACATAACTACATAGGTAACTATAAATGATGGCATCATGGCAACATTTATAAAGATAAAAGGGACAATAACAGAAGTTCAAAGTTCACATGTCCACAGACCACAGTGCACAAACGTCTCTGTCTCAGCCTCACTGGACCATCACCACGACACACAAGCACTAGAAGTACTGAACAGCAGAGTAGCATGCACAAATCTTGATTAAAACCTACAGCCTACAGCTCATTGGCATCATCCGCGCACGATCTTGGTCTTGGTCTTTGCCTTTGATCCAGAACGAGAAGCAGAGGGACAGCCGCACAGCAGGCCGGATGGGAGCGCGGAGGCCGGAGCGCCAAGGCCGGAGTTGGGTCATCGGGGCTCGGGAGTCGCTTCTCCAGACGGCGGCGTGGCTGGACCAGGCAACGACGTGGCAGGATGAGTGGAGACCACGGCCGGCGGCGTCGCTGGATGAATGAAGGCCACGGATTAGCCTACATGGAAGGGGATAATCCTAACTTTGTTGGGCTGGGGCTGATTTTGTTTGCATGGCCTACTGGGCTGGTTTGAGTGGGCTGGAAAAACGAGATATCCCGTATTTGTAAAAAGGTATATCCCAATAAATTACGAGAGTATCTCAAAAAATTATGAGAAATACGAAAATGATCGGGATACGACCAAAACCGTTTTCATCCCGATTTCGAATTTGATATCCAGTATTCCGCTTTTGTCCGAAAATTCGAACTCGAGCGGATCAACTGTAGAAAACGGGATTCATCCCGACTGTTTTCATCCCTATTCGTGTCGGTGATTTATATTTCATGAAGTCAATATAGTATGGTTTTGTTTGTTGTTATGGAACCTAGCTACATAGTTTGGACCAGTTCACCAGTATGTGGTTCCCACATGATGTGAAACCGTTTGGAGGATATCTGTGCCATTCGACAAATGTAGTGATATACTGATATGGCATTGCAGGCCAAGCTATTTGAAGGATTAGATTTCGACATGTGATTTTCTTCTTGTATAATGTTTTACCCGTGGTTGTTTGTCCACTGTCAGAAAATGGCGCATTCCTCGCTGGCGTTAGTACCAGCTGCAAATTGAGCCGGTACTAACATATGCATTTAGTACCGGTCCGAAAGAACAGTGCCCCGAGGAGCCATTTAGTACCGGTTAAGAACACGAGCTGGTACTAAATCAGCTCCACCGGCAACAACTAAATTCTATGGAGGCAATTTAGTACCGGCTGGTGGCTCCAACTGATACTAAATTGCCTACATGAAACTTAGTAGCGGCTGGTGGCTCCAGCCGATACTAAATTGCCTCTGCTAGTACCGGCTGGTGGCTCCAGCCGGTACTAAATAGCCCGACACATTAAAAGCCACACCTTCTTCCCCCCCTCGAGCCTGAGCACCTCATTTCCTCCTCTCCACCAGCTTGTTCATCCATGGCGCCATAGGGGAGGTGCCACCCGTTTTCTTCATTTTTCTTGGGGATTTCACTCATCCAAGTGTTCGAAAGCTTAGCAACTCTATCCTCTCTTACTTCATGATTATTTTGCTAGTTGTTATGCTTTAATTTGTAGCTAGAGAAATTTACGATTTTTGGAATGAGGAAGAATGGAGAGATTTTCTATTTATACATATATAATAGATAAAATTTATTAGATAGATTGCCACATCCTACATTTCAACCTTTATTTATGGTTAGTTTGCAAATTTTTATGCGATTTTTAGAATGGAGGGCAATGGGGAAGAATGGAGAGATTTTGAATTTGTACATGTAGTGTAGATAAACTTTATTGGATAGATTGTAATTTCCTCCTACATTTCAATCTTTATTTATAGTTAGTTTGCTATTTTTATTGAATGTGTGAATGTGAAATTTTAAATTGAATAATTATGTGAAATGTCAAATGTCAAATGTCAAATTGAATATGGTGAAAAAAAATGAAGTGTACTTTGGAATGTTAAAAAAATAGTGAATGTGGTGAGTAATTATTATCGGTTATTGGTTAGTGAGTAATGTTAAAAAAAATTAGTTCTTTTTCATTGTTATTATCGATTAATGAGTAATTAATGTTTAATTCGTAGAAATGTCTTTGCAACATGGTGCATTAGAGCGTCGTGCGTCCGCTCGGGCATCGGTACGCAATCATTTGAAGCACACCGGATATTCACTTGAGTTCTGCACTGAAGAGTGTCCTGGACTTGTTAGCGGTCATATTCGTCGTTGGATTAAGAAAGCATTTCATTATCTCGCGCTATGTAATGCAAGGCGCAAATTTGAGCATGAATTTGATGTCGAGTTCCATGGTATGGATGATGATCGCGAGTTGATGGCTCGACGTAATGCAAGACGTGAAGCTTCAGAGATGGTGGAAACTGACCGTTCGGTGTTGAGAGTTTGCGAGGCAATTCACGAGGCATCAGTCAATAGGTCTCGTGAGTAGTTTGTATTAGCATATAGCTTATTCAGTTATTGGACCTTTTAATTAAATCATATGGTGTAATGGATAATGTAGACCTTTTAATTAATCATGGTGTGTGATGGATATTTGGACCTTGTAATTTTGGACCCCTTAGTTTATTATTCATGTTGTGTTATGGATATTTTTGAATAGATTGCTATATCCTACATTTCAACCTTTATTTATGGATAGTTTGCTATTTTCTATGCAATTTTTAGAATGAGGGATAATGGGGGATAGTGGAGAGATTTTATATTTATACATGTAGTATGCATTGTAATTTTCTACTACATTATGATAATATTTTATGGGGCAGTATGGCTTCTGCTGCTGGAGGTAGTGGGGCAGGAGGGGGTGATCAGCGTTCGTCTCGCAGTATGGGCAAAACTCCAGTAGGCCCTCATGAGAACTCTAAGAAACCAGGAGCTTGGAAGAAAGCAATGCTTCGTTATTTGGGAATAGAATAACATAAAGTAAATAACCCAGGTTTAATCAAGAAAGTACAATAGAAACTAGGCATGTTCTTAATTTGGGATCCATCAAGTTATATACTCATGCACGCATATAAAGTAAATGCGTGTATATTCAAAAAATTATTGGGACCGGAATATGATCAACGACCACTTGCCTTCCTCAAAGAACTGCTGCTGCTCAGGGGCGTCTTCAAAGCCTTGGTCTTGCGGATCCTCGAACTGCACACCGTCTATCGCATCACACAAGTACATACAAGCAAACAAGTACAGTAAATAAAAAATAGTACACCACACAATGTAAACAGAATAAAACAAATTTATAAAGCTAATGTATGGTTCCAGGGGCTTATTTCTAAAAGATTTGAAATTAAAAGGGCTCTGAATGAAGAAACCGAGGGCTAAAACGAGATTAAACCTTAAACTCGGGGGTTAGCATAGAAATCTAGGGTTTCTGCACGGTAGGTTAGATTTTAGAAAAAGACGGGGCTAAAACAAAAGAAAAAGGACCTAGATCTAAATACTTTTGAACTAGGGCGGACTGCGGGTTGATTTTAAGAAACCCGAGGGGCTATTTTGCAAAGCAACCTAGGGTTGACCGGTATTGGGTTGTTTGACTTGGGACAAGATTAGATCTAGACCCTCGGATTGGGATCCGATAGCGGGCAGCGAGCAGGGCGGCTTGGGCGGCGGCGCAGGGCTGCCGGCGGTGGGTTTCGCGGCGGCGGCTCACTGGACTTGGCCATAACCGGCCGTCTGGGCTCAGTTTCGAGCACAGCTCGCACAGAAAGAACGAGGGGGCGAAGGGGAAGGCGGTGGAGGGATTGGTGAGGTAGTGTAGCGCTGGACCTAGGCGCTCGACGGTGAGGGGCGGACGAGGTGCTCCGGCGAGCAATCTCCGGTGCGAGAGGGCGAGAAAGAGAGGGAGAAGAGGACCGAGGGGTTCCACACCACCACGCGGAGCCCCGGTGGCGCACGGCTGGCAAAGTGGGGCGGCGAAGCGGCGGGTCCACGGCACGGCCGAGCTAGAGTGGCGGCGGCGAGCTAGGGCTAGGGATTTTGCGAGGCAAAAGGCAGTGGCTGCGGCTTTTGGTGGGGGTCAAAGGCACGGGGGCGGCGCTATTTATGGGGCGGCCGAGGGGGCCTCGGCGTGCGGGCCTAGGTGCACGGGGAGGCGTGCCACAACCGAACTCGGGCTCGAGTCCGAGCCTGGCGCGAGGTGGGAGAGGGGTCCGACAGGCGGACCCCACCTGGCGGTGAGAAAGAGAGAGAGAGAAAAGGGGGAGGCAGGGCAGGCCCGGAGAGGGGAACTGGGCCAGGTGGGTCGGGCCGCGCAGGGGGGAGGAAAAGAGAGAGGGAGAGAGAGAAAGAGCTGGGTTGGGCTAAAAGAAAGAAAGGAGAGAGAGGGATTGGGCCGCGCGGCTTGGGAAGGAAAAGAGGGGAAAACGAGAGGAAAAAGAGAAAGGATTTTCTTTTTGGAAATAAGAAGATACAAGCAAATCCATTTGAATTTAAATTTGAAATTTAAATTCAATTGAACTCAAACAAATGAAACAATGCAATGCAGCATGAATCCTTATAATTCTTTTTATGGCTAAGTAGATTATTTGTAATTCACAGTAAATGTTGTAGAATCAAAATAAATTGAATAAAAATTTTATGGACCCTGCAATAATCTAGCAAAATTTATTTAGGTTCCTAAATTGAAAATTAGGGTGTTACACTGCAGGAACTTCATGGTCCTCTTTTCAAGAGCATTCTCGTCTACTGTCTTATCACACATGAGCCCAACCAATCCTCCAATCCTCCTTAACTTGTCGGTGTTTCAGTCACCAGCTAGTAATTTATGCCACACTTCCCCTATCTCGATGGCTAACAGTCAAAGACAAGGATTTAGACTGGTTCAGGCAACTTCCCTATGTCCAGTATGGGGTGTGTGTGATGAGGACATCACCATGCTGGATACACCCGAGATTTGGTCTTCTACGAGTTACAAGTCGTCACCAACTTGGTCTTCACGTCCAGTTCGGACTCAGCCGACCACCCTGAACGGAAACGCTGATATCTCCTACATACAATGTCGAAACGAGGCGTTCTTTGATGCGTTGGAAAGCAGACAATGAAAACTTTCTTTTGGTTCTGGTCCGAGCTCCAGAATATTTGTGGATCATTCTGTGTAACCACGACAAGGTGTTACGTCACCTATTTTGGGCCAAGTCGGCCTTGTATCGTGTCGGGCCTTAACCCCAGGTTGAGGACGCCCCCACCTGGTCGCCCTCAACCCTAGGATGTCCCCCCTTCGGTATAAACTCAATAGCATCCGCCATATTAGGGTTTGGGTTTTGTTTAGTGGTAGTTTTCCATCGAGAAACAGTCATCATCATTGTAACTGTGATGTCGAGTCCTTTTGCTGTGAATCAAGGGCCTCGTTCTTATTCTTCACCACTGTGGCCATTAGTCCTTTTCTGATCAGAGCTTGAACCACATACTTGTCTTTGCTTCATACACATGTTCAATTTCAGATTGTGTGCTTATATTTTCTTGCTTGTATTCTTCGATTCGCTTGCGGGATTAGCCTTCTCGGCGAGGTCAATCAAGTTGTGCTTGGTTGATAACCAATGGAGCAACAGTGTAACGATTGCAGGAATTCGAATCATGACTGATTAGAAGCCCGAATCGCCAACGTCGTGACTCCACCAATCGAATTTACCATAGCTATCGGAAAATCGGGCCAGTGCTACATCAGTGCGCTTCGTGTTCCATGGGATCAAGTGTTGGTGCTTACAACAGGGCGCTTGTAAGTGATGGGTGCATGTGAGTGTAAAAGGTTTCAAGAGAGAGAAGAAGAAGGCCCATCTCCACCTTATATAGTCCGGTGGGCTGGGCCACAATGCGAGAGTAGTGTTCCTCTTCCCCCGGGGTCGGCCCCCGAGTGAGGGGTCAGGAGATCTACGCGTGTCCTAGCTAGATCCTCCCGGAGATCCCACTTCGCCTCGTCCCGAAGCGGAATTTCGTCCATCCCGTCCTATGGCGCCGCCTGTCATGGCCCCGATCGTGTCCGCTGCCCCCCCCCCCCCCCCCCCCCCCGACAAGGTATGATGGGGTCCTGCTCAAGATTCAACCGCCCCGATCCACCGGGGCGTGCTTTCCCATTGCGCCAGTCTGGGTACCGTTAACTGCGTGGTCGGGAGGCCGGGTCATCCCTTCCCCTGGTGTCGTTGGCCTGCCATGGGGCCCGCTAGCTCGGCGCCCCTACCTCGCCCTACACCTAGCGACGTTGGGAGTCAGGTACGACCCATCCCATCACTTTGGCGAGGGGCGTGGGCGGCGTGACCGCGGGTCTACGGTGTCATGATGCCCCGGCTGACCGGGGGTGCACCCACCGGCCCCGCGGTCCGTAGGCGGCTCGTCTATCCCTCTTGTCTACCGGGGCGTGCAGGCACGTCCCATCGGTGAGGCGCATTGAATGCTCCTCCATGCCTTCTCCGAGGGGCCTGAGGCGTCGGGCGCACATGCTGGCCGTCGTTGGCTCTCCCGACCCGCTCGACTCGTCATGGGTCGGCGTGGCGCCACGTGCCCGGGGTCCCTTGGCTGGGCCTTCACGCCGCTCCCCTTCCTTGATGGGCCAGCGTCGGTCCCATCCTCTTCTAAGCGGGCCGGTCCGTTCGGCTGATCTCCTTTCTAGGCCCTTAAGTGCCTTCCTTTAGGGTACCCATGGTAATTAACCTCGTCACCCCTAATTCTACTTGTGTAGGTCCAGGAGATTGAGATTGATACGATTGGTGATCTATATATGTGTAACATATGTTACTCGCCATTGCAATACAATTGCTTACACGTGATTTTCTCCGCTATCAGTTATGCTGATGCGGCCTTAAGTGTCAAAGAAACTCACATTATGCCACACTTACATGCTTATCAAGGAAGTAACAAAAAGGGTGTCACTTTTGCATGACATCTAGAGCAAGTTCAGCTGGTATCAATTTAACCAAAGCCATGTCATGTCTAGCTTATCTGGCATCCTTCAATTCAGTTTTGCAAGAAACAAAATCCTACATGGTCTGGCTGCTATAAATACTACTCTAATCATTCTTAAGGTCATCACCTTCATGTCACCAATAGCAATATCTTGTTGTCTTCAAAATATTATTCAAATACCATGCATCACACAACCAAAATTCTTGTTCTTTCTAGAGTTGCAGTTGCTGCTACTGCAGCCCCTTGTCTGCAAAACTACCTGCCAATGTAGGGAACAGGTGCGATGTAACCGTAAATGCAATCATGCATGATGCAACTAACAGCCATTCACAACCCCTTGTCTCGTGCATGAAATTTTAATTTGTACCAGCAGCAACAGCAACAATGTTTGAAAATCAATCTGCACAGGATATGAAAAACAAATCCCCTTTTGCGGAGGGAACAAAAGGTAAAAAGGATAATTAGTTGACATAACTAGTATCAGACTTATACGGCTATACCAGCCACAATGTTTGTAAATCAATAACAATATCAATCATGTCAATGCACAAACACTCTGTATTCAAAAATGGTTTGAAAAGGACCATTGACCTATATATGGTTCACTTGCTAGTACCTTGATGGAAGGATGACAGCTAAGACAACAAACACACCAAACATGAGGATGGCAAGCCCGGTGAAGTTGATGACGAACACTTCGCTCGGGTAGTCAATCAAGGGGAAGACGAACTTTGCCAAGCCGGTCTCAGCCGAGAGAATGGCCATGAGGAAGATGACAATGCCAAAGAAGATGTGCCATGGTACGTAGTCTGCCCTCATTGTCATCACAGCCCCGGGGAATACAAAGTACACGAATGCCACCAGCCACTACAAAATCAACAATGAGATCACCACGTCACCAAAGAATAAGTGAATAACTACATGAAAGCTATGATTCCTTGTGTGCTTGCTTCATATGTCATGTTTCGTTCTGCACTTGTGTAAGTGCGTGAAGTTTAGACGAACTTTTCATGAATCTTGGGCACGCAAGTATCCAAATGAACTCCACATGTTTTATAAGGCAGGCCTAAAGTCAGCCCTAAGTCTAACAAGCCCTGACGCATGTCAGAAAATGGACCACATAAACTATCTTACTTCTATTTTAGGGTGGTTGGGGGGGGGGGGGGGGGGGGGGGGGGGGGTAGGCATGTTGCCTAATTTCGTTCTGCTCACCACAAGCTGCAACACACCTTAGACAAAAGTGTGTCAAGTTGTTGAAATAAGATTTCTTGCTGTGGAACTTGCACACACAGATCTTGAATCGTAGATATATCATGAGTCATCATATTTTATTTATTTATTCTTGAAATAAGGCTCTGTTTTTTCAGTTGTAGCCATCATACCCAACAGCAAGGCATTTGCAATAACTTCACCAACTCAAATCTGTCGACCTAATCTATCAAATGTGTTCCTATGGGTAGAGTATGAGTATATGTATTTATATGGTTGAGTACGACGCCAGGCCATGAATGTGAGGGCAATCCGTAGTACGCTTTGAAAAAGGTGACTATCTTTTTTGGCTATGATGAGTTATAGCATACTCGACATATGGTACCATAGATGCTAAATAAAAACGCGTCTGTAAGATCTCGTCAACACCAGGCTGATCATCAGCATCATAGACACGTCTTATTTCTGCACGAACGTGACGAGAGCCGTGCTTTGTGTGACACCTGTGACCAAACATCCGGCAGCCACCAGTCACTAGGGGTGGCTAATGAGCTAGCTCAGCCCATTAAGGCTCGGCTCATTTTAGCTCGTTTGGTAACGATCTAGCTCGGCTCGGCTCACTAAGGTTAACGAGCTGAAAATTGTCGAGCTTGGCTCGGTTCATTGGAACAGCTCGAGCCGGCTCATTTGGCTCATGGTCCAAGTATTGTTCAACACTAATGTTAAGATACTAAGAGATATTGACCAATATATGATAATGTAGACATTTGAAGACTCAAAATAGACTTAATTAGCACAATTTTAATTTATAAGTTAATGGCAAGTTTATTTAGTCAAATAGCAATAATACATATGTATTACTAAAAGATAAATAAAATATTATTATATTTATCTATATCTATTTCTAAAGTATGTGACGTTTCACCTATATTTTTGGTTTGATCCGTCTTGTGTCATTGACAAATGAGCCTTAGTCCATCCGTATGCGAGTCGGACGAACCATCTATCCACGACTTAATCATGTAGATCCCTACAAATTAACACATGAGTAACTATACGTATTCAATATTTATAACAACTTTATCCGTAGCAACGCACGGACATATTTTCTTAGTCAAGCCTAAGGAGCTAATTGAACAGCTCCTGAGCATTTCACAAGCTACCTCGTTAAGAAAACGAGCTAAAATTGAGATTTGGCTCAATTTGTTTGAGAGATCGAGCCGAGCTGTACCGAGTCAAAACTATTAAGGATGGAAACTATTAAGGATGGGAATATTAAGGATGGGAATGCGAACGCGGATATCCGAAATATCAGATATCCGTATCCGCTTAAACATCAATATGGATATCCGTATCCGTTCAAACATCAATATGGATATCCGTATCCGTATTCGAATTTAATGTGGTGGTAAATTGGATACATCCGAATCCAATTTTTATTGGTTTTTCTCTATCCGATTCCACATCTGTATTCGATAATATCCGACAATATCCGTATCCGTTTTAGTAGAACTATTTAAAAAGTTATATTTATTTTCCATAACCAATGTTATTAATTTTTATAATAAAGTTATAAGAAGATTAAGTTTACTCGTAAATATTCTTGTTTTATCTATTTATGGTGAAGTTACTTTTATAATTTGTTATTATATATTAATTAAAATATTTATATATTTATTGAAAATACAGTTTTATTTGTAGTTTTATTTTTTATAAATTTATTGATTAAAATATTTGTTGATAAATAAGCTATTTTTGA
This sequence comes from Panicum miliaceum, assembly GCA_032594955.1. Lineage (NCBI taxonomy): Eukaryota > Viridiplantae > Streptophyta > Magnoliopsida > Poales > Poaceae > Panicum > Panicum miliaceum. Next base: position 36,306,856 of record CM064059.1, read on the forward strand.
CGAGCTATCTTTGTTATATTGTCACACTTTACGATTTTATATTCTAAAAACTATCAATAAAGAAAATAGCTAAATGTTATCCTATATATCGAGTAAATATCCAAATTCGAATCCAAATTTGAGGCATCCATTTTACATTCGTATTCGAGAATATTCAAATTCGTATCCGTATTCAAGTTAAAATATAATAAAAAATATTATCCAAATTCGATTTCATGGGTATCCAATCCTTTCACACAGCTATTTTTGACAAGCTATCTTTATTATATTGTCACACTTTACGATTTTATATTCTAAAAACTATCAATAAAGAAAATAGCTAAATGTTATCCTATATATCGAGTAAATATCCAAATTCAAATCCGAATTTGAGGCATCCATTTTACATTCATATTCGAAAATATTCAAATTTATATCCGTATTCGAGTTAAAATATAATAAAAAATATTATCCAAATTCGATTTCATGGGTATCCAATCCTTTCGCACAGCGAGCCAGCTCACGAGCCTCGAGCCAGCCCTACCGGTCACCACTGCCTCACGGCCTCACCTCTTGCGCCGCCGGCCCGCCTCTCCCATCTCCGCCCCGCTCCCTCGCCCGTCGTCAGATCCCCACCACACCCTTCTCTTCGCACTCTAGGGGTCATGGATCTGCTCCCGACGCCGACGGACGTGCCGGCCGGCGGTTCCGCTGCGCGCGGGGGCTCCCGGCCAGATTCGCTAGCCCCCATGGGCGGCGAGCAGCTCCACCACGGCGTCCGCGTCTGATTCTTCCCTCAGCCACAGCCGCACTGCTGGAGACATGTCGAGGCTCATGGCCGTCACGCTCCGCCGCGTCGAAGGATTCCTCCTGCACCTGGCCGCTTCCGTGCCAGCGTCGGCTCATCACTTCTCCAGGCAACGCGAACGCCATGCCCACAGGCTCGCATCAAAGACCCCACGAAGGTGCCATATGCCTCTAACCTTTCCTCCTGTCAGATTGTTTGGTTTTTCGTGAGATCATGCCTAGGGTTTAATCTTCTGCTCCAGTTTAAGAAGATGGTATATCTCCTCTGCTCAATGTTATGACTGTGCCATGGCTACTATGGCGATGTTTAGAAATATTAATGTTTGAGCATCGAATCATAAGAGGGGATCTGCATCAAGAAATTCTCTTTAAGTTGGGTTTAAGTTAGGCGTTGAGTTAGATATCGACCACAAATTCCTACCTGATGTTACTCTGTACTTTGGATTGTGATTTTCTGCTAAAGGTCCTTGGTTTGTTTATGAAATGTGATAATTAATTGGCCAGTATACATGTTTCCTCCTGAATTTTAAAGGTTAATATGGACTTAGCAGTGATGTCGTTTCTGCAATGGATGCAGTGGCTTGTCTCACCCAGCCGACATGCAGCGTGCTGTCTGCTGCATGCCGTCCACTTTACTGATAATCGAGATGCTTAATGTTTTGGTTGAACAATGATATTTGACTGATTTTTATTTTCTATTTAAACTGACTTTTCTCAAATGTAATTATCTTGCAACTGATGGTGATAATGAGTATGGTCCAATTCCATTGACATTGTTTTTCTTGAAGCTGATCATGTTGACTACTTAAAACCAACTAGTGTCTATATTCTTTTTGGGCACTTCTCAGTTATTCAAACCTATTTAGTGTTACCTAAACCCATCAATTCTATAGTTAAAGAAGTACTTTACCCTTGTGTCTTCTCTGACTGGTATTAACTACACCTCAAATTACACTATAGGTGTACCTAGAAAAGACTAATGATGCTTTGCATTGTCACTAATGATGCTCTGCACTGCTGTACATGGAATCAAGTCAATTTGAATACTGAAAATACATTTTCCAGTGACTGATAGGTATAATCATTTTGTTGTTCTTACACAGGTGGATGTAGAAGACTATTCGATTCAAAATCATGTTTCTTGTACACCCAGCTAGACAATACATAGCAGCCCAAGTCGACTTTGAAGTTGTTACCTGAGTCCCGGATAAGTGAGGTAATCCCAGAATCCCACTCCATTTACTGTGTGTGACAGGAAATATTTTCTTTTGCCCATTTCAGCGAGCTTCTTCCTTCAGGTGTGCTGCGGCCTCTTAAGTTTTTGACCCATAGGTTTTACTTAAGTCAAGATTTGATAAGGTACAAGTGGCCTGCTAGCTGTTACATAAAAATGTTGTTGCATGTTAACTAGTGGCCTGCTAGCCGTTATAATGGCCTGCTTAATAATAGTTTAGTCTGTGTTGGTTCTTTCTCCCCTGTTACAATGACAAACACTTTCCTCTTACCTACACCATTTCCATCTATGCACTTTTTTGAGTTTTTCAGATGACCTGGCCTTGGATGAAGAAGCGCACTGGGATTGAAAGCTGTACATATATTTTAATTCATTCTTTTTGCAAGTTCAGCAGTCTCTGTCCTAGCTTTTAGTTCATTGTTTCTACATTTATATCAGATCAATAAATCTCCAAATTTCTAAATTCTGGATGTTCAACTGTAATCACTGATACAGTATCATTTTCCTCTACCCAGTTTTCTAAATATTGCTAGTTTTTGTTATTTTGAAATTGGTTTTGTGAATCAGATCTCGTAGAATGACCGGCCAAGTGCAGAGCTTATCATGGAATGCTGGAAGAATGCTAGAATTCATTTGTTTGGTAGGAATTAGGATGAGATGCTACATTACACTTCTGAGCTCATTAGTGTTGTAAAAGATGCCGCACATTTGCTCGGTCGTCTAAGCTACTGTGCATTTTTTGCATATATCTACGTAGGAACAGATGAGGAACTTTGATGTATATGTCACCTATTTATTGTCATTTTTTCTTTTTCTCTTTTTTATTTTCATCGTCACAGACGCACTTTTGTAAAGTGATTCTGTGGTATCTGTCATCACCTACGGGTCTGGTGTGGCGTCACAGACGTGTTTCATCAAAACGCGTCTATGACGGATCATTACATAATAAGCTTTTCTTTGGTAGTACCGGCAGGCCCATGGACGGGCCTATAATGTGTTTAACCTGCTGGTTGCAGCCTACGTGGGCTACAAATTGGTGCCGACGATGAAGAAGAGCATCATCCTAGTGGTGCGCGACTCACTCACCTGAAGAGCATAGAGCGCTATGGTGGCAATCCCGAGCCAAGAATGCAGGGAGCGGAGATCAGGGAGGACGGCGTCATGGTGGTACTTGAACAGCAGCAAAGGCCATTGCTACGAGACGCAAGAGCAGGTGCACCGCCTTCTTGGCAGGCCTCGGCCCGAGCACGATCCTGTACGCCATGACCGCTGCGCGCGCACATGAGCCCACACACAGTCTCAAGTCTCAACCTTCCTTTAGTTTCTCCCATCACTTGGAGGGAGTAATAAGACGTGCAGATTCGCTCGTTTACCTTCTCCGGTGCAGATGACGAAGCCAATCACCATGAACAGAGGGTGTGCCTGGGGAAGAAAATTGAAGGGTGCACATGTTACTACTCCTCGTGTAGCGCTTGCGTTGGTTAGCGTAGCAGCAGATGTATTGTCTTTCTACCGTGTAGACGAGGAGAGGGTTAGACGTCCGCTCCCACGAGACGCCGCCCCGGAAGTGCAGCGCCCAGACGAGCGCGAGCGCGAGCACGGCTGCCGCCAGCAGCTGCGCGGCCACCGCCATCGGCAGCGCGGTCATCCGGAAGCTGGCGCTGCTCTTCACCGGCATCGTGGTGCGCCGCCGCCTCACCCTCCTCCGCGCCGGCTCCGCGACCGCTACCACCACCACAGCCGGCTGCCGCTGCACCTGCGTGTTGCCGCCGCGAGATGGCGTATATCGATCCCGCGGTGTCTGAGACTGTGTTCTGTTGTGATCTGGTGGCGGATCCAGGGTGAGGGTTTATGTAGAAACAAGGTCAGCTGGGAGACACGGCCAAGGACACGATAGGCAAACCGGAGAAAAACTGTGGTTTGGATCCTGCGCCGTGTCTGCTTGTGCTTGGATTTGACAAGGTGGCGTATGTTATGTTGCCATCGAGCTGTTCGGACGGCAGAGGAAGAACAGTTCAGACTCGGCCGAGGATGATTAAAAGCCACTGAGAAACAGATAGGTGAACAATCTGGCCGGGTCAAAAACGTTGCCGTCCAATCGATCTTCAGATACCAGCCAATAGCAAAGACGGATAACTAACAGGACAGGAACAGAGGATCCGATTACCTTTAACTACGAGCTGGACCACTAATTGGCACCACTCCTGATTCGTCTCCATTTGGAACCGGATATTGTTCTGCTGTATATCAGGTTGACAGTTCATCGAAACCAAAGCGGCACAGCACATTCTGCCAAATTTCAGTGTCCTGAGGTTCAGGTCCAAGCCGTGTCCCAGCACAAGCCCGCCCCACCCCCCCGCCCACCCCACACACCTCCCAAAAAAAGGGTAGGATAACAATATTTGCCTCCAGTACAAAGAGCTGATTGGTTGGGTTCCAAAATTCAAATATGGGCATGCCAACTTTATTTGCCAAAACGCGAGTAAGAACAGCAATTGGTTGAGTACCAAAATGTGACAGTCAAAATTTTAACCATCGATTAGTTTGATGCCAAAATACAAATATCATAAGAGGGGGTGTGGCACAAACAGCCAAAATGTGGACTAGTTAAACATTGCCAATTTGTCAATAAATTTAGGCTTGCTAATTTTTTGGCCTTCAACCAAACAAATACTAAAATTTATGGACTTGCCCACATTTTGGCATGGCACTTTTGGAAGCGAACCAATCAGGCCTGAAATTCACGACTTGCCTGTTGTAACAAATCAGATAGGCAGTCGGAACTGGTAACCAGCCGTAACCCACATCATGTTCGATTTCAAATCTCCAAAAGAATTCGTATATCCACAGAAGAATGCTCCGTCAATAAATAACTTGGCCATACCATCTATCATGTGGGCACTCAGGTGTCACACTAGAGGTCACAACTCATAAGAGCTGGCAAAACTCCACCCATCACGAGCCCTGCGCATACAGATCAAGCACAGCACAAGATGACAAGAACCAATCAAAAATTAGCCCAGGACAAAATACCAAAGGGGAAAAAACAAATAAAAGAAGCAAGCAAATGCTACTACCTGGGATACCAGCATACAAGCAAACGATGAAGAGCACCCTTCAAATTTCAGGACTTCAACAGACCTGTAAGCCTGAAAAAACCATCACCACATTAAATTTTACTGACAAAAGATATCCCAAAAATATTATTGAAAATAACAGCTCTAACAGCCAATACTGCTGTCAGCATCAACATGGTACTTATCAGAGCAAGTACACACGAGCAAATTCAAAACCAAGTCTGTCAACTCACAAAAACATCCAGAAACCACTAGATAAATCAGATACAGTATGTGCACCATCTGGTGGAGCGAGACATCCAGAAAATCACCAGCATCATATATCCAGAAAACCACCAGCATCAATGTAGAGATGATCAAAGGTACACTTCAGATTTCAAGGTGCATGTAAGCCTGAAACACCAACACCTCCATCAATTATATGCATCCCATTCCCAGAAATATGTGGAAGTAGAATAACTAGGTCACTAATTTCCAATATTTCTGTCAACTCCGAATATCACAAAAAGTACACCAGTAGGAAGCATACAACTTGCAGAAACATTGATTGCTCAACTATAATACATGACTGACAGAAACATCAGCAGGGCAATATCATATTCATATCACTGCAAATGGCATAAACTAAACCACAGATCAACATATAAGCACAAGAAACATGACACTGACAATGAAAAATCAGGTACATCACTACTGCAAACATGAAACATGGGAACATTTTTCGACAATATGCACAGAACTTTAAACCAACCATATTTGGAACAAGGAACTACAGGTGACAACATGAGCTGAATCAAATAATGAACTTTTTTTTCTCTAGATCCCGACTCTGTATACAGAAGGAGCTTATGTCATATGGTACAGAAGCCCTGCCTATGTTAGCATACTGATCCTACCAGACATATCAAGCATGCAACTATCGCAGTAGCAATCAGGCAACAATGCTTGAAACCTACCCTGCTCTAGAGCCAGTGAGCTTTCTCCTGGCATGTTTCAAAATGGACAATGCCCATGCATGTATATATCTACGGAAAGAAGATGGACCCGGCTAAAGCAAGGATTGCAATGTCAAGACATAATCACTCCAGCTGACAGCCTAGTTCTAAGAAAGAAGTTCCTGCATAGCTCCAGAACACTGAGGGCTACGGCAGCCATTCTTTATCACAACCTGACATCATGAGCCTTCAACCATCCAGCATGACAGCATCCTGACCCATTGACTGAAAGCCACATTTCATGGTGGATCCGCTTGTCATCTGCTGATAGCAATGCTTGCTTGCGATAACCCCACCATAGGGTGCAAGGAATCTAATGCACAAGCAAGAGATCTTCTGAACAGGCATCGGCATCTTGCTGCATCAGGACTTCGTCCCGGAGCTGTTCATCATTGTTCCATGTTGTTCCAAAGCCATAGATAGTAATGCATTCTCCTTACACTTCTCTCCTACCATTAGATGAATTCGGTCTCCTGGGAACTCCAAACTGCATATTATCCCTGGGGCGGTCACCAGGTCGCCCAAAATCATCCAAATTCCTGTAACTGCCATTTCTTGGAACAGAATTGGGACGCTCATCTTCATCAGGCCTGATGTTCATGCCAGCCCTGGGTTCTGGAAACATGTCCAAATGTCTTGGTCTTGGACCACCAGTCCTCATGTTACGTATGTTGTTGGAAGAATTCCTGCCTGGGGTGTTAGAAGGAGCCTTCATGGGTAGGAAGTCCTTTGGAATGCTATCCAGGTCCATGAAACATTTCCTGTCCTTCGCATCCGCTATCAGAGCCGCCCAGTCCTCAGACTGCATGAGAGCATTGGCATTACCAACAACCTGGAAGGCAACAAAGACTATTAGTAACATGGTATGCATTAAAAAGAATTATTGTACAACAACAGTAGAACATTCTCTTGATGCATATTAAAGCAGAAAGGCGGAGACGTACCCACAGAGCTCTCCTAGCTCGCGTTAGAGCTACATTCATACGGCGTATATCAGCAACAAAACCCACACCATGGTTTGAAGCACGGACACATGACATAATAATGACATCACGCTCCTGGCCTTGAAAAGCATCGACTGTATTTATGTAGATATCCTTCCCTTCCTCGGTATTCATAACCTCCCTGAATTCCCGCTGAAGGCATTTCAACTGCAACTTATATGGTGTGATTATACCAACAGATACTTTCTTGCCACCATTTGCTTTCAGGAACTTCTGAAGATGCTCATATAAACGCAATGCAAATTGTGCTTCATGGATATTCTGGTACGAAGATGACCCACCCCTATGAGACTCGCGGCCATGTGACATGTCGTAAAAGATATAAGGTGCCATAAGTGCATCTCTGTAATAGGCTTCATCAGGTAATTTGACAACACTCTCACTATCTGTAAGGCGACCTTGATAAAAGTATCTTGATGGAAATTCACGGATCTGGGGATGCATCCTGTATTGCACTGACAGCAAAATGGTAGGACAACCAGCCTGCTGAAACCTCTCGAAAAGACTCCTGCTGTAAAGCAACGTTCCAGCTGCTTTGCTAATAACAGTAGCAGGAAGTTGCTGTGGGTCACCAACCAGGACACATCTAGCTGCACCAAGTGCCAATGGAGGAAGGACTCCTACTTCACTAGCCTGAGCAGCTTCATCAATAACAACCATATCAAAGCCATGAGTTAGGCGAGAAAATAACTTGCGCCCGCTGCTTGATACTGTTGTAAAAACAATCTCAGCTTCATTGGCAAAACTGGCTTCCAGACTAGCCCTAGCATCTTCCATATTGAAGTTGCTTCCAACACGGAACCTGCTTTCTAATATCAGTAGCCTTGACATCTCCACCAGTACTTTATCCCTACTTTCAACTGACGCGGCAAGTTTCTGAAGTAGAATATCACGGTTGCGGTCCCTTTGAGCAAGAACATCAGGATCTACCCCTACTGAACCCTGGGATCTACCAGCTGCTGCAACCATATTGAGTTCCCTTTGAAGATAAGCAATCTCTTGTGACAGCTGCTGCTCACGGCCTTTTAGCTGATGTAGCCACCCAATTACTTCATCACGGCCCTTCATTAAAAGCTGATCCGTCCTCCTTTCAACTGAAACAGCTTGGGCAGCACGAGACTGTGAATCAACTCCAACACGAGCAACATCAGGGCGGTAGACCTTCATCTCACCATCTATAAAACCGCGGTCAAGAACACGAGAAAGCAGCTCATCTGTAGCAGCATTTGATGGGGCACAAACAAGCATCCGAGGCTTAGGGCAAAGCTTGGGAAGAGTGCGAAATAGGTTCTGATCCATGCTCTGCAAAAGTTCATCAATTGACCCTGCAGCAACAGCCTCCGAGCTGGTACTAGTACTACCACTAACTTGTTTGTAACTTTCAGGAGCAAGTTTCTTCAGCAAAGCAGCGTAGTAATGTTGATACTGAACAAGATGGATAACATTTAGCATCCCCCACACAGTATGAGTTTTCCCTGTCCCAGGAGGACCTTGTACCAATGTGAAAGGCCAGGGTTCTTGTTTCTTCATGACACCATTGCTTGTGCCTGCAGCTGTATGCGTTGCAGCCCAGTGAATCGCTGACAGTTGAGGCCCATTGAAACTACGGTGGAGGTGATCAGCAAAATTTGGAGTGAAGCAGTCTGGCATGGCAGGTGGCTGCTCTTCATACTTCGGGAAATGCTCTGGACTCGGTTGAAGTATTGCATTTTGCATCTGATGGAAAATATTTTGTCAAAATCAACGGATTTACTTAGTCAGCATGAAAGCAAGATAAGGATTACATGTAATATTGCATCACCTGCACGTTCAGACGGCGGAACGCATGCAAAGCAACATATTCCCTTTGTGTTGTTGCAAGAGAACCTAGTCCAGTTAGATACCAAGTACTCCGAGGTTGGAGTTTTCTCAGGACATTAGACTCACTGCAATGGATACGACACAAAAGAACAAGACCAGTCAACAAATATGCAAGTGATGGAGAACAAGTTATCAATATTGCTCCTATATGAAAGTACTGCTCCTAAATGAAACTACAATAGCAAAGCAATCTGAAGTTGCAGTCTCACAGTTAACAATCAAGCGGGTGCAAGATAAGGGGGTTATGTTAGCTCAATTTATCCAACATGCTGCTAGAATTAATTGCAGCGGCACTACCCACACGGCGATACCGAACTTATTGGTTCATAATCGTTTAACTTGAGTCATCCAATAGGCTTCTAGGGTTAAGTGAGGCCCTGTAGTATCCTATTTGCAGTTAACAATGGATTGTCAGTTAAAAAAGAAGAAATTTGAACTTTCATACAGTACAAGCATTTCACAGCTACTGCAGATCACCATTTAAATCACAAATTATACTCCTATTCTAGTTGTCCTTGCCCTATTAAAAGTGTCTTATGAAATTTCGTTATCCTGGACACAAGTTGACAATTGAGACTAGAATATTAAGTATACCATGTCCTTTCTCTTTTTTTCTGACTAATTATTGGCTCTGTCTTCAATGCTTGCATCTAGGGAATCAGTAAGCACAGAAGCAAAACATATGTCATGACATTCAGTACAAGTGTTCTAACTCTATACATGACTAGCATTACTTGTGTGGCAAAGAGAACATGATGAGAGAGCCCCGAAAGTCATTAAGGGCAGCAGCAATCTAGAAATGTTGAAGAGCTTGCTTATTATCATTTTAACCATCTTTTAATAAAACTAAATAAACAAGAAAATGTGGATGACCTGTGCAGGTGCCCACTTCACACCTGCTGCTGTATGGCCCTGACTGCCCGTATCTAAATATGATGTGCACTTCTTGTTCTCAAATAAACTAGAATGGAGAAGTGCAGTGAAATGCAGACTAGAGGGTTCTGTGTTAGGCAACAATTTTACTGCAATTTTGAGTGCCAAGAACATGAAAATACACAGGACAAACCTTTTAAACAGGAGAGATCGTTACACATTGTATCACCGACATGAAACTACAGTTTCTAAGAAGTAGACATACGCGTCTTCTAGTGTGTTCTATAGATAGGTCTAAACATGCATATCTTACGACAGTTAACCAAAATAAGTTTAGCACAAAACTCCAATCATAACCCGAGCTACAGTGAAATCAATCTTACAGACTATGCCTTATGGTCGATTCAATGTATAAGCACCCAAAACACTTAAGTGGATTTAGAAATATAGCTCACAAAACAACCTCAGCGACACAAACATGAGAAATAACAGAAAACCAAACCAGTTGTGAGATCCTTCCGAAGAGAAACAAAATTAAAACAAATGCAGATTTAGATGCTTTTGGAATGTAGAGGACATAATAAATGTGGTTGTGAAAATGCAACTTGAACGGTATGACAGAAACAAGAGCAATCACATTCCGAAAAAAGTGGTACCTGTTAGAATCAAATGAATCTCCAACATAAAAATGGATAATAGCTCCAATTGGATCACGTGTATCAATAGGCATATGGCGCCTAACAGTACCAACAAGTCGTCCACATTCTGATTCAGCATCTTCATTTGAACCAACAGCCCTCCTACTAGATCGACCTGATTGAGCAGCTAGAAATAACAAAGGAATAGGTAAATACACGTAGTATTCTGGAGATTTTCTGAGAAAAAAAGATGCGTAAAGGAAGAATTCAGTGGATCTACCTGAACCAGGCCGCGGAAATGACAGAATAGCGACATCACCCTCTTTGAAATTCCATTTATATTCATGCATCGGTAGAACAATGACATCATACCATCCTGTATGCATCAACCAAAGAACAATCGGGTGATTGCACCAATTGGAGATTTAAATATGTTCTATAAAAGTTCAGAAAAAACACATACCTCTTTCACGTCTGTCCACGGTTTTTACTCGTACTGCTACATGTGCATCCCTTCCCACAGCTTCAAGACTCTCCTCATACGAACTATAAAGCTGAGCTCTGCATTCCTCAAAAAGCAAAGGCTCAAAAACTCTAATGTACTCCTCAGCAGATTCAAAGCTTCCAGGAACACACTCAAGTTCTGCCTCCTCTGTTCAGATAAGAGATTCAAGTTAAATGCCAAATTAAGACAACACGGGTACACAGAAGCAAAACACACACAATAGTGATTCTGGAACTTCTAGAATTGAGAACAATAGAACAGAACATTTGCAATCACTAGTGAGGAATTCATGGACCAAGATACCATTGGATATCCCAATAGCCACATCAGAACATGAAGATAAAACATGTGAGACTCTACTTCGACCAAATTTGAACTATTTATTGAGTACATAGAGCTACCACATTTTTATATTCTAAAACACATGAACAAGGGTATAATCTCCATGTGTCAAGTCACTGTCCTACTTGTGTTAATTGGAGACACTAAAACAGAGGGGCAGTATTTGTAAGGCAGGACCTAAATAAATTCCCCAAATCATGCAAGCACGTAATAAAATGTAACCAAAAGCATAGCTCTAGATTTTCCATGTAAGGCAACAAAAATCATATACAACTAAAAGAAACATGATAATAAAGAAGCAACCTGGATTGTGCCAGAACTTGTCGTTCGTCACCTCCCTTATTAGTCGCTCAACAGATGAGTCCTGATATTGCATATTGTTTGCAAAAGTTTGCTTTTTGGAAATAATAGACCTTTTGCTGGCTGGCTTCTGATTAGCAGTATTTTGTCCTGTTGCAGCAGTCCGTTGAGAAGAGAATGGTCGGCCCTTTGGTTGCTTCAAGTCCATGGATTGATTCAATGAAGCTTGTCTTTGGACAGGCTGTTGATATCCATCTGAGGAAGGTTCTTCTGCATTCATTTTCTTTGACCGGCCCTGAGGATCCATCTCAGCATCACCATTAGATTCAGCATGTTGGTCACTAGGATCTGCAGAATTGCTTCGTTCTGAACCCATCATTTCAGATTGCCTCTCCCTGATTGCTTGCTGGTTTTGCTTTTCTGCAGCTTTTTCAACAGCAGCACGAGAAGCTTCCTTCACAGTACGTGTGACAATTGGTGCTGGAAAGGATGACTGCCTCCTTGGTGTCGAGGTCTTCATTGTACCGGCTTGTTTTGCATCTTCTACATTGATGAAGACAGTTTGCCTGGCTCGTTTTTTACCTAGCATTGCCTCCTTGTGTTCATTTAACTTGGGTCTCTTTGCAGGGTTGCTCGCAAACTTCAATGCATAATTGGCTTCCACTCCTTTAACATCCTTTGACCTGTTGCAAGCATCTAAATCATCTCCAGGTTGATTTCCTTTACATTCCAAATTTTGCGTGCTCTCTGATCCTGTGGTACCACGAAGAACGTGATCTTTAGACGCATCAGCCATTTCAGCATCACTACACTCAGCAGCAGTATCATCTTTAGTCACATCACCAGATTTAATGAGATGGGGCTCACTGTCTTGGGATTCTTTCTTCATATGAGTACTTGCAGTTCCAACTGACTCATCTTTGTTGCTAACATTACTCCCTGCATTTTCAGAAATAACATCTGCATCAGACCATTCTCCTTCTTCTCTTTCAACTACTTGTGACACCTGATTGCGAGGCTCCGTCTTTGGAGCAGCATTATCAGTGATGTGATTAGCTACCATGGACGAACATGCTATACTGGAATTCATATTATCTTCCTCCTTCATCGACTCCTTTGTGTTATTTGAATCTCTGTTCCTCACAAAAGGTTGAAAACCGGAACCAATGGATGCGTGCTTAAAGGCATTATTATTCAGTATCCCCTGTGACTGTGATCCTTCCCCTGGCTGAAACAGAGTTGGGGCATGCGTTGTCGGAACAGGAAGGGATTTCTGAGGTTGTGACACGACAATAGCAGCTTCTTGTGACACAGAAACAGCAGCTTCTTGTGGTATGGCAGCAGCAGGTTCTTGTGGCACGACACCAGCAGCTTCTTCATCAGCGTCTGCTGGGAGTTCGTTAAGGTCAAATAACATCCTTCCACGAGAACCCATGTCATGTGTAAATGCATATAGCTTGAACCTTTCAGCTAGCTGAACAAGTAAAATATCTGCAACACAAACAAGCACAATATATCAGTAATACAAAAAGAATAGGATTTTCAAAGGTTGCTTGGATGCTTCAATCCGCTAATGAGGTGGCCAGCCAACAAGAGATGAACTAGGAAGTGAACAGATACGGCAGAGCCATCATTGCTTGATACTGCAGGGAAGAACAATTTCAATCAGGTGGTGCAACCTGAATATCATTCTCCGCTGGATTCTTTTCATGTTCTGAACCAGAGCGTTTCCTTCTCTTGTTGTCCACTTCCTACCCATCTCAAGAATTTGGATTCTAGTGACACAGGATCTCAGCATCCAGGCAGACCCTTTTACAGATAAAGTAAATAAGTATATAGACATGCCAGGCATAAAAAGAGATTGTGCATATTGCATATATGTAAATGTTAACATGGCTATGCAAAAGCGTAAACTAGTCTAGACACTCTGTCATTTCTTTAAAGGAAAACCACAAAGCCACACTATAGAAATTACAAATGTGAGAAGCACACATGTTATGTTTTAGGAAAGGAGGACACTTTCCATATAAAAAAGAGATGCCAGATGAGGTTTAACCTATAACTATTGTGCAGTTAATAAGTTATCCAATATTAACAGCACACAAATAGATTACAGGTTGAGCTGGTTTTTAAGTTCATCTAAAATAAAAAACAATTTTCCAAACAAACAGAAGCCATGGGAGAATTACAAAAAGAATGGAAAACAACCCCTAGTCCTACAGTATTAACACTAGAGCAAAAACATCAACTCTTTGCTTAGATCCACAACTGATGTGTACGGTCCAAATGATACTGCATTACATGTGACCAAAATCTATGCTAACAATAAACGATGACATCTCTTAAACTTGACTAAGCACACACATAACTACAAATTAAAAGCTAACCAACTGAACTCCAGCATCTGGAATGACAATCAATCCCTTTATGTAAAACTTGACCAAATAAACAACCATTCAAAGCTAGAGCATATTGAAAGCTAGCTAAATAGTGTTCTCTGTACACCTCTATCTAAAAATAACAGATGTTACTCTTCTGCTGACTCAATCGGAATGTGTTGATAACTCGGTGCCACTCAGACTTAATCAGAACTAAATCAGAACATGTAGCACCCTGCATATATAAACAAAAATAATGACTGAAGCTAAAACACAGGATGTCTACTATACACATTCAACAAATGCACCCAGAATCAGTCCAATTCCTGCACAATTTCAGCTATGTCGCGATTGGGAAGGTAACTAACAAAAACAGGACACCCAAGGAGGAGAACATCAATGAACCATTGGACTTCCTACTTGCCATATGACACAACCTGTTCACAAAATAGCATATGACAACTAGCATAATTACTAGAGCATTCCAAAAGAGAGATTCAAATCCAAAGGACAAACTGCTGTTCACAAACTCAAAACAAATTAGTCAATGATCCAGACCTACTCAAACTTGGAATCTAATTAAGACAGAACACAATGTGTCCCTGCATGTAGAAATGACAAGATGACTCCTCAAGCTACGACAATCCGCACGCACGCACTCTGAATTAATTGAAATGTAACGGAAATAGAAACAACGTTGAGCTGGTAACACTATGTTAAGCATTAGAAGAACCTAGCAACAAATTAATCACAGCAGCAAAGTTAACTGAACAGCAGAGCATCAGCACATGGACCATCTCAACAGCACATTTCACTCCAGAAAGGGGGCCTTACTTCTACTCCCTGCTACATAACACTATGGTCCACTAACACTATGGTTCCTCGATCTACCAGGACGGCGTATTTATAGACCCGCCTTAAATCAATAAATCTCGCCCAAATTCTCCCCATAAATCAGGTCGCGCCCGAACAGTTGCTAGATTCGACAGCCCGGCCTGAGCCCTGATCCCCATGCCGCTTCCAGATTCGGCACAATCGCCCTGAGGAAAAAAAAAAAGAAGTTTCCTCCTTCCATTAAAGCGCGAATTCCGCATCCCCAACCGGTTCCGTTCCAGAGAAATGAAATTGGAAATCAGTCCCGTGCTCTAACTAACCGACACCGTGCCACCCACCCTCCGCTGCTAGGGTTCCGTTCCGTTCCAATCCGCCCGTTCCGTGACACGGCAGTCCTAGGGTATGGTCCTGATGGGAGGAGTAGGATCTCCGTACCAGGCGATCGTCGGGCGTCAGCTGCGGCGGCAGCCAGATCCAGCCGGGCGAGGGCGGCGGCGGCGGCGGCGGCGGCTGTTGACTAGGGTTGGTTCCCCCGTTTGCCCTCCCCTGCCTGCTTCGTTGCCTCCCCCCTGTGATGCGCCGCTGGGCCTGCTTGTGTTGGGTTCCTTTTTTTTTTCTTTCCTCTTCCAATATTTTTTTTTGCCCTTTTCGGTTTGGTTTTGGAAGAGAGGGGTGTGGCTTCCTTCCGGCTTTCGATTGCTCGCCTCGCCTCTCACGAGCGGCCGGGTCCTCTGCGTGACGAACGACTTGGTGAGAGAGAGGGGGGGGGGGGGGGGGGGCGACGAGGAGGAGGGGGTGGGTGTGAGGGGAGGAGGCCAGGGGTGGGGGTTCTATTTATAGCGCTCCAGGCCGCGGCTCCAGTCCCCGCGCTACGCGCCCCAGGCGAATTCCACCCACGACGGGCCATCTCTATGGCGCATGGGCCCAGGCGCCGGTGGGAGCCAGTTGTCTGTCACGCGCGGCGGGAGGCTGCGGCGAGGCGCCCGTGCGCGCGGTGGGCGACTGGGTGTCCGCATCTCGGTGCGGTCGCACCAGGTTGGAATTCATTTCCAGTTTGTTTTGTTTCTTCCCCCGCTCTCCTTTTTTTCTCTCTTTTCACATTGACACGTCGACAGTTCTCCAAATAAAAAATTGGTTTCTCATAAAATATAATTTCTAGTTTTTAAAAGGGAAATGGAGAAAGATAATGAAGTGCAGTAGAGGAAAGGGCTGAAGGTGAGTGACAGAGTAGGGCTCCGCTTGGGCTCCTTGGCTGTACGTGCTCTTTTTTCCTGGTACTGTTATAATTATTATCATCTCTCCTTGAGAAAAATTAATTAATTATTGGAGTATTATTGATTATAATTAATTAAAAATAGTTTTTGGATGGCGTCGGCTGCTAATAGGATGAGAGAAAAGGGGATTGGGTGGTGTGACGTGGGGTGCTGTCAGTTCAGAGCGGCGGATTAATTGGACGGAAGAGATAGAAATTAGAATGGAATGGAAGAATCTGCTGGCCCCTGCTTTTCTCTCTCTGTTTCTTGCTTGCTTGCAGGTCGGTCGTCGTATGAGGTATCTCCAATCAATGGATGGGGATGTATCCGCGTCCGGGTTCTAGTGCCACGGCCTGATTATTGGTGGAGTGCTACGGCATCGCTTACTTCTCGCAAACGTAACTTGGAACCATTAATTCTATATATATCGGGGGATATATATATTTGTATGATATTGTAGTGATAAAAACTTTCCAAAGAATGATGGTTTTCTCTAGCACCCGGCATTATTCGTGGATCATCGAGAATTTGATTACTCACGGGGAATTTTTATTTTAGTTCTTTAATTAAGGACCAGTTTGTTCAAGTTCTTTATTGAAGGACGGGTTTGGTTATCCAGATAACCAAATGTAACTTGGAATCTTTTTTTAATCATGCTGCGATATATACTCGTACAGCATTGTAATAATCATTACTTTTCCAAACAATGGTGGTTTTTTTTCTCTGATGCCCAAACCAAAATGCCGAAGGAAACACTAGCTGTCAATTTCCTAAAATTTGATTGCAAGTGTTAGAAAAGGTGTGGTATTTTTAGGGTATTTAGTTTGCTAAAAGATGTTTTAGTTCATTAATTAGGGACCGGTTCGGTTACAAAATAACCAAATATAACTTTGAACCTTTTAATTCTATCGCTAATATTGTGGTTACAAAAACTTTCCAAATAATAATGATGTTTTCTTTGATTCTAAAATTTAAAATATTAGAAGAAGGCACTAGTAGCTGATTGCACAAAATTTGATAGCATGTGTTAGCAATGTACATAATTTAGATGGTGGATGAACATGAATACCAACTATGCAAGAATGATCGATTTCAAATAGTGTTGAAGGTTACATGAAAAAAAATACCACCAATAAGAGAGCATTGTAGAAGGATTGATTCTAAGCACTAAATCTCGCAAAACCTTGGCTCAAATGCATCATAGGACTAATGAAAAATAGTCCCCCCATAGTATTGAGAAGTTAAAAGACATGGTAAAAGACGGCCAACCAAAACCTTGTAACAACATGGCAAAAGAGTAGGAGAAATCTTAAATCTACATCATCTCTCACACCTCCCATTTTATTTCTGATCTATGGGGAGACTGACTCCATGCTTTGTTCTAAGAAAGTGTCGTGCTTCGAACCTGGAACAAGAAGTTATGGAGTTCAAGGACAATGTTACCCATTTAGTCAAGAAGCATACTTTTATTTGGCACATAATCCACAATAGGTGTGTGTGTGCGTGCGCGCTTCCATGGCAATGTGGTCTTCCTTTCTATTTGCTCAGAAGTCCAGTCTTTTCATATATATGCATGTTTGATTACTAAAAGTTCATGCTAGTTGTGATTTGAACAATGTCAGCTTAGCTCCATTAATTATTGCATACTTGAGTTTCTACCTGTTGGGAGATCAACAATAAGTCTTATATCATACATTTCATCTTAATTTTTTATATGGAGTGTAGCATTTTTGTATTACACTTCCCTCAAATTGATTTGTATGCCTATAAAATTATTTTGCAGCTGTATTGATTTCCAAAAGGTCACCCTACATTTGAAAGAATGAAATGAGTGTCATTTTACCACAATAAAATGCCACATCAGGATTTAACTAGATTTTTATTTTAGAACAAAGGGTCTCAGGACCACGAAGGCAGCAAATCCCAAGCAGCACCGTTTCATGGCGCTACTCAATTTGTCACAATAAGCAAAACAAAAATGCCAACATAGTAACCTCGCTTACCAATGTAACTATTGCATTATCATCTTCATATTGTTGTACTTCACCCATCAGTTTCATCTCCGTCATTGATTATGACTCCTTTCTGTGCCATGCCTATTTTTTTCTTCTCTTGCATTGTTTAGTAAGCACCTAGGTCAATTATGATGTCAAAGGTTGTCCCATGCTTTTCTCCCAGTCTTTTGCCCATTCTTTCTTTTTTGTCACCACAAAATTTATGCCACCTAACTTGTAAAAAGGTTTGGCATGTTTAGACGTTCAAGATTTATTGCATAAAAATATACTATTACATTTTCCTTTTAGAAATTATATCATACCAGTGCAAATCTATACCTAAGTACTAGATTACTATAAAACTATCAAAATATATTGATGAATGGAAAAGTAAACAACCACCATAATGAGAATGGAGGTAGCAAAAAGTTTGACAGTATGACTAACGTAATAGTTCTTTTATCCTAAGTCAATCTTTTATAACTTTGACTAAGTTTATTAGAACAACGCACCAACATGTATAACATAAAACTAGTTTAATTAAATCCCCCATGAAATATGGTTTGATAGTACATCTAGTTGATACTATAGATGTTAGTAAATAGTGCATGGTCTTGATTAAAGATATAAAAGTTTGAGTTAGGGAAAACTAAAATGTCTTATACTTTAAAAGGGCGAGAGAAATTTAGCCGACAAAAGAAATGAGGAAAGTTATGTGCATTGGATGCGCTTTCCATTGTGAAAACATGCATATCAAGTTACAACTAGATAGCAGCAGATATGGGTGGTAAAGAGCCTAAAAGGATTGAGCTAAAAAAGGCAGGGATCATATTTTGTATATTTTTAAGCTAAAAATAATTAAAGACTAATTTAAATTGTGAAGGATATATTAGATTATGATTTATTACCATCTCTAATAGTAGATTACTCCCTCCGTTCTAAAATAAGTGTTTGTTTAGCATCTAAATTTTGTCCTACAAAGAGTATTATTTTAGCAGGTAGTGAGATCCATTTAATTAAAGCAATACCAAATATCAAGAAAAAGTTGTACAGAGAAGTGTATGGAACCAATCAATCAAATATTTAGTAGATGTTACTTTTTCAGTTCCAGTTCCAATGTACCTGCATTTATTACGGATCTAGAGAATCAAATAAATAATATATTTTTTAATCATATTGTTATAATTAATTAGAGACAATAAGATTATTTCTTAGGATGAGTAATGTATCTGAAATTTTTTAAAAGAATAATTTTTGAAACGGAAGGAGTACACGTGAAAGATTATATGAGTCCGCCAAGACATGCAGAAATGTTACGACAGATCCGAATAATCGACGTAGGAAATGCGTTTCTGTCCATCTTCCGCGGTCCCGCTCATCCCCCAACATGACGCGGGCGCGCAAGGACGAAGTGGACGCACACAAGAAACAGGGACGGACGCCTCACGCGCCCCGCGGCGAGTTTGCACCCGTCGCCGACACGCAGGGCCGGAATCAACAGTCTTCTTGTGGGCCCACGACGTCAGTGGGATGCTGACGCCGGCCCGAGTGCGGGGCCCCTCCTTCCAGCTCTCGTAAAAAATCGACGCGAAGCGAACGACGGGCTCGCGCACCCCGCCGCGGCTGATACGGATCCACCGACAGGTGGGCCATCTGTGAAGCTCTTCTTTAGCGGGAGTTTCGACCGGCTAGTACTAGTTATACCTTGTTCTATAATCACACCAAATGCCACACCGATGTCCCCTTGCATTGTTTAAGCGCCAAATCAAATTACTATAGTGTCAAAATGTAGTGATATGCTTCATCTTCTTTCCGTCTTCTCTGCTTCGTTTGTTATTTTTTATTTTTGCAGTATAAAATCTATGTTGTCAAACTTTATAGAGTGTACCCATTGATATGTTTAAATCTCCTGAACCTCTGCACTAATTGAGCTGTTTTTCTAAATTCTTTAGTACTATACATACACTTACCAGAGTAGTAAACATGAATGAACATATGAGAGCTGAGCCAGCGGATGGAGTCACCGGTTTCACCTCCATTGAAGACCGATGTCAGCTCAGTTAATGAACAGGATATAACAGTAATTTGTCACTAATTTTGAAAGAAATCATCGGTGTCAGTTAACACCGATAAACAAGCTTGCCTCCGCTCCTGGAACATAGTAAAAAGACGAATCTTGAGACCCTAAAAAGAGAAATATAAAGAACAACGGCAAAAAATAACAAAAAGAAAAAAAGAAAAACGAGATACGACCATCACGATATCAACATCCGAAGCTCTCATGTTCCATATGGCTAGATCATGCTTGGGGTTCAGCTACCGCAAAAAAATTAAGAGCACGTGAACATGATGATGGTCCCATGTCTGTGTGGAACGAGAGTGCAAAAAATAAAACATACTAGCAACAAACGCAGGAGCTGCTGTGGCAATTGGCTGTTTCAACAATCGCATACAAGTTGTTGCTGGTCCAATATTCATGTTCCAAGAAAAAAAGAGTATGATCAGAGGGGCCTTGAAGTGAATTTGCAAGGTGAGCGAGGTCCATTGTAGTACAAAATCTCCAGGGTTGCAGCTTGATCTGGTTTCCCTCCCGCTTTCCCCACCGGACGCAGGCAGAGAAAAGAAAAACAATGAGAGCATGAGCGGCGGCGTGACGGCACGGGCATTTCCATTCCTCACAGCCACGCGGGCCCGCATGGAGACAAGCCTAGTGGGGCCAAGATGTCCGTGTAGCTGACACCGGGCGCGTGGGTCCCTCGTCCCTAGCCAACAAGGCCCACGTCTACGTGCGTGCATCCCCGTTCCTCGGCCCACGCAACTCCACCGACGAGCGGGCCCCGCCTGCCGGCGCCTTGACGATCACCGGATTGAATGACTGATGGACCGCCCAGCCTGTGACGCCCGCGTGTGGGCACCCGCATGTCCCGCGTGTCAGTGACGGCACGGCAGTGTTGCGATCCCTCTACGATGGAGATAGACTCAAGTACCTCCCTACTGAGTGGGGTCCGGTTCTCAGGAACGACTCCGCTGAAAACGACCCAGTGTACAGGCACTTGGTTGGACGGCGGGTCCTTCGGGAGTGCCTGGACGACGAGCAGGGTCCTTCGGGATAAGGATCTGGGCAGACTCCGATAGGTGCGATATCATGTATCTTAACCGATCCGTTTCCTTGTAAATAATCCGAGTAGATTTTGATCTAACTTGTAACCCACGGCTACTCAGCTATATAAGGGAGCCGTGGGACGCAACTAGCCTACTCATTCCACAAACCCTAAACCAGTCAATACAATCCAGAACACAAGACGTAGGGTGTTACGCTCTCGGCGGCCCGAACCTGTCTAAAACCCTCGCGTCTTTGTGTTACGATCAAGTTCTTGGCTCTGTGATCTCCCTCACCTACAAATCTACTGCTTGGACATACCCTGGGTGGATTTGCCGGAGTACACATCCGACAGTTGGCGCGCCAGGTAGGCAGATTTTCAGAGTCCTCTTGGTGAACTTGATGGCTAGCAACTTCGGCGTCTTCTTCTCCGCGCAAGTGACGCTGCAGATCCAGGCCGCCGCCGGCCACTCCATCATCTTCGGCGACTTCCCCGATATGATGACTCCCAGGAGTCCACTCACCTTCGCCTCGTCATCCGAGGCAGAAAGCTCTCAAGGTTTCAAATCCGATCTGACCCTTTCCGGCTCCATCACTCACCGGGTTGATGCGGTCTCCATCGACAGCCCGGCCCAGAGCCGTGTTAGGGCGACTCGTCGCCCTTGGATCGACATCGATGATATCCTCTCCGGAGTAGATCGCATCGGCTGCTCCATTGCAGAGTGCATCGGGCTCGCCGAAGCTGCGCTCCGACGTCCAAGCAACCCGACCTGACAGATCTCTTTCGGACTCCACAACAACTTCGCAGTTTATTTGGATCAGATCTGAGTGTCCATGGAGAATCTCCACTTTTCCGATCAGGTTCAACCCTGTCGGTGTTTTACCGCCACGCCCACCGAGGGATACCCCCGAGGTGGTGAGTTTGTAGGTAGGGTGTCGCCGAGATCAGGGACTCGAAGGTGCAAGGAACATAAAGTTTAGACAGGTTTGGGCCGCCGAGAGCATAATACCCTACGTCCTGTGTGGTTTGTATTGCCTTAGGTGTTGATTGGGTTGATCTCCTGCATTAGGCACGAGTTGTCCCTCATGCTCCTTTTCGAGGAGGGTCCCTGTCCGCCCTTATATAGTCTGGGGGACAGGGTTACATGGAAATCCTAGCCAGATATGAGCTCAGGAGTCCTACCTGAATACTACTCGGGTAGTTTCATTCTATCTCGACTATTTCTAATACTACTCAAGTAGTTCTACTACAGTATGAGTATTTACAGTTGGTGTATGGCGTGGGCCATGTCCCACCCCATATCTTGTAAGATGGACGCCATGTGCGCAGTCTCGTGGCCCCGGGTCTGACAAGCCCCCGAGCTCTTCGTAGTCGAGTACTGCAGGCTTCTGAGTACTCCGGAGGGCGTCTTCGAGTTCTCCCGAACTCCATCTTGAAGGTGTTTTCCGAGTACTTCCTTAGCTGCATCAAGGTTGTGAGGTGCTCATGCCCCAAGTAGTTGTCAAGTCTTCTTTTATATGGGGTGCGATTGAACTCGCACTCCATATGGAGTAGCCCCCGAGCCTTAGGTTGACTCGTAGAATTAGGCTGGAGGTCAATTTAGTCTTGAGTCTTCTATCCTTATCTTTCAAAAGATTTGAAAAATAAATCGCTGATGATACGTGTCCCTACAGCCCCCGAGCCTTGAATCCAAATTTCCAAGGTTTTGGTAAAAAGGATCCAAAGAATCGTGGCATGCAACGACGGTAAGAATTTGATGGTTAAGATGGGCCTAATTGGTTCATAAATTCGAAAACCTCTTTTTCGGAATGAATTCCCTGAAAAAATGATTAAACAAATAACTTCTCCATAAAGCGCCCTAAATTACCGCTCAAATCAAACCTTGTTCCCTGAGTCAATGGCTAGATAAGACCTTTGGGTTAAAAATTTGAAAAACCCCTTATTTCGGAATAGAATCCCTAAAATAATGGTTAAACAATTATCTTCCTGAGATAAATCTTCAAAAGTCTCTTGAGTCGGGATCTTCCGAGTAGTTTTGCAGCGTCCAGCCTCAAAGCGTGAGACCTGTCGCTGAAAGCACGCTGAGTGCCCTGTCGCATCCAGCCCCCGAGCCTGGGAGCTAGATGAGTCGCAGGAGATACACCTAGTAGTCGGTGGCACCAGCCCCCGAGCCTAAGCATTGGCCAAGTTGCCGCTGGATCTTGAAATGTCGATGAAGCTGAATAGTTGGAGTCGATTCCGGCTAGATTTGTAGGCGAGACGGGTAGTCGAAGTAGCCGACGACGCGTAAAACTAGTCGGGAAACTAGTAAACGCAGTGTATGGGAGCAATGCACTTGCAGTAAATTCCATGTATAACTAGTCGAGAACTAGTAAACAGAGTAGTGTTGAAAGTACGGGAGTGAGGCCCCTTCAGTAACATAGAATGCTAGTCGGAAACTAGTAGTATGGACATTACTGGAAGTATGGGAGCGAGACCCCTTTAGTAACATAGAATACTAGTCAGAAAGTAGTAGTCTTGGAGTTACTAAAAGTATGGGAGCGAGTCCCCTTAAGTAACATAGAATACTAGTCAGAAACTAGTAGTCTGGGAGTTCCCTAAAGATCTTCGTAAAACCTCCTTGAATCGGGTCTTAGTCTTCACGTGGGCAGCCGCCCTGTTGCACCCAGCCCCCGAGTGTAGAAACCAGACGAGCGTGGATAATTATCGATCTTGATTCGTGGGTAATTGCCGACGAAGTCGTATCGTTCGTTGATGGAGACGCAACGGTTTGTTGATGAGACCCGACTAGTCGGAATCAATTCCACTAGTCACTGATGGAGTGAGTCCCACTCCCGACTAGTTTTGTAGCCGAAGTTGTCGTCGGCAGGTCGCCGAGTGCCCTCACGAAGGCGAAGTAGTCGTCGAGTTGGACGCAATCTGATACGCCCGCCTCCGTGAATGGGATTTCTTCAATGAAAACCATAAAGACCTCGCGATTCGGAGAGGAGTTTTTGGTGATCCATCCCTCTTCTTTGTCGGAGGAATCAAGGGTCCTGCCTTCCTGGAATGGTTCTAGGCCTGACAGGTTGTCGGGGTTGATGGCGTAGAAAAGTGGGCTGGTGTCAGGTAGTGTAACACCCCAAGTGTTTAAATTACTAAACAAGTCTCATTAGCATAACAATATGCTTAACTAACTAAGAAAAATTTAAAGGAAATAAATTATGAGTTGGTTTTGCTTGAATTTGAAAGTATGTGTATATGTGCATAAGTACATGTACCTTAATCAAATAAATTAAATAACTTTCACGTCAAAGCAAATATAGCTACGAAATTGAATAGGCACACCATCAGTGACATGATAAACAAAAGTCTAGTTGAAGCCTAGGAGAGAATACAAATTTTTTTCCCCAAGAAATGACGTGCCCTCCGAATCAAGCTTTTTGAGTTTTCAAATTAACTTTCAAACTAGAACTCCAATGAACTTTGGCCTGAAACCAAAATTGTGCAACGTTTTATTTTGAACAACTTTCATGTTCATAGATTTTTGAGTTACAACACAAAAATGGGAGAAAAAGAGTGTTTTTCAATTGAGCCCCTTGTCTTTCCCTTATTTTTCCACTCGGCCCCCTCCCTCCCCGGCTCTGCTCGCTGGCAGAGCTCGACGGCCACGTCACCGGCGATGCCTGACTGGCGCTAGGCGCCAAGCCAATGGCGGGCTGCCCTCACCACCTCCCCCACGCCGCGAGTCTGCCCAGCACGCGCGTGCCACGCGCACGACGGCGTGACGCGCCTCTGCTCGCCGCCCAGGGCGGCCAATGCCGCGCGCCCGCGCCGTGCCAAGCCGTGCCCGAGCGTGCTGCGCCCCTGTGCACCGCCCTGCTCGCCCAATGGCGCGTCCCAGCCCTGCTGGCACCCCTAGCCCCTCCTCATCCCTCCCTTGCACCTATAAAGGCCGAACAGAGCTCACCTGCGCGCGCACGGATGCCGCTGCCGCTGCCATTGCCGTCGCCCAGCTCGGCTCTGCAGCGTTGTCGTTCCTCCGCCTCTACACAGTCCAAACCGAGGGCACAGGCCCCTTCCTTGCCCCCCCCCCGAAGCTCACTGGCCCAGCCGCCCCCCCCGCCAGCCCCGCTGGAGCGCCGCCACCGCCGCACACCGCCGCCGCCCGCCGTGGAACCCCCTCCTCCACCCCTCCTCGACCCGAGCCAGACCCCAAAATCGCCCTCCTACCTCCCCACGAAGCCTCCCAGCCCAGCCCCTTTCGCTCCTCCTCGCCGGAGCTCGCCGGAGCCGAGCTCCAAGCGCCGCTGCCCTTGCTTCACCGTGGCGAGCCCGCCACTGTCCACCCCAGACCACATCGAAACCATCTACAGGTGCGCCATGGCCCCCTCTCCATTTTCCCTACCTCCCCCTCGCCGCCGTGGTCCGAGATGGCCGGATTTTTGGCCAAATCGAGCTCGATTGGTCAGCCATGGCGATAGGACCCAATTGCGTGGATTGGATTAGTTTTAGGGGGTTTTCTGAAAAACTGAAGGACCTGGTTGTAAACCACGTTTTCCACCTCTAGATTCAAAACAGAAAATTTTGAAAATCGTTTAAAAATCGTAGAAAAATCGAAAAAAATACAAATTCAACTGTTCTGTAATCCTTAGAAGAAGATCTACAACTGTTTTTACATGCATTTCTTCAGTTGCTTGCTATATTTTGTTCTAGATTAAATGGAAGGTTTAATAGCCTTTATTTGTACCCACTATTGTAGACAAGGCTGAACCTGAGTTTTGGACAGTAGGTTAGTTTCTTGATGTGTAGACCAGTGTAAAAAGTTAAGGACCAGAACCCATCTCTAGCTAAACTTTTTGTTAGACTTTGTTTTATGCCTTGAAGATATAGAACTAATTTTTCCTACTGTTCTATAGTGATTCATGTTATGAAACTTTTTCTGTGCTGCTATATTAATACCTCGATGCCACAGAAAAGGTTTAGGACTTTTTACGTTTCTGTAACCTACTTATATAATTTTTGTGGTGGAGAAATGCATTAAATCAAACTAATCAGTGTTTGTGCTTGAAAAATGTTCATCTTTTTACTATAGGATACTTTGGGTTAGAAAATGCTTTATAAAAAGTTTCATACTCAGAAACCCTGTAAAACATCCTGTAGAAATTAATCTTTATTAAAATAGGTGTATCTTGTCCTATTTATTATGCTCTGTATCATGCACAATAAAATCTGAAAAATTTACAGTAACACATATATGGATAGGTTAACACGCTGTAAAAGTTTTAGCATCAATACTTGCATGGTTTGTTCTGTATAAAAATAACTAGGATCTAGCAGTGGCTGTGTATTACATTTTTTATGATTATTCTGCTGCATAAAAATGTCTGAAATTTTTACAGTGCTTTTATCTCTGCTTAATGTGGTCTAAATAAAAATTTTATCACCAGAAGTTACCCAGATCAGTGTTTATGCTTAATCCATGCTTGTACTTAGAAAATTAAGTTTCCAATATAACACAACCCCTTCTTGTTTAATGAAATTAAATAGTTTAAGATGTACTCTATTAACGATTGCCCAAGAAAATTGTAACTAAGTAACTTCACAACTATGTTTTGTGGACTGCAACTTTATCGTGAAGGAAAATAATCGTCATATACCATCACTACAACTTACACTTGTGCATTCATATAGAATTGACTACTCTCGCTGACGGAACGTACGAGCTGGTGCCCGAGTCCGAGAGTGAGTAGCGTGAAGCTCAAGTGAATCTAGCTGAAGTTTTCGAAGACACGAACCCGAGTTCAGAAGAGCCCAAGGCTAGCTTTGCTCAAGAATGGAAGCCCTGGAGCATGAACCCTATTTTTCTAAATTGTGCAACTTATTTCTCTATTTTACTTGTGCATTAAGTTTATAGGAGTCTAATGAAAACTTAGTTGCATGATCCTAGGTACCCATGCTCTGAACACGAGATGTAAGTTTTGATAGAATGCTATGCTAATAGGACCCGATAAAAGTCGAGTGATTTCCTGTCACTCGCGAGAATATAGGAGTTGAATGTTTACTACATGCTGCAATCATAACATCGACAGACGGGGCTATGGTGCGATGTTCATGTTGGTGATTGAGGCCCCGTCTGTTTAGTGAAAAATGCTAAGGCCGCAGTGTGTGGTAGTGGTGGTTAAGCGTTTGGACGTACTAACCACATGCCGAGAATATGGTAATCGGTAAGCTTAAGTACCTAATCGGACCGGCAAGTGGACAACACCTCAGTCTCCCAACTTTCGTTTCCATGCGTGCACATGGTGGGTGCAGAGCTGGGCTCTGTAGTCTTGGATGGTGGCCCTGATCCACAACCCGGGAAGAAAGGGGAAAGGTTGCACGTGTGACTCTGGGAGTAACCACGTGATGTGTGTTTAGGTCTTCCTTGCAAGGTTAAGAAATTCGATTCGAATCGTCCGTTTCTCGCGGTATTGAGACTGCTTGACCCTTTTACCACATAGAGTAAGAAATGGAACAATGATGATGATTAATCTTGTTGGATGCAAATTAATTCTTTCACCATGCATGATATTGGATAGTTGCTTACCTAGAATGGTTAAGTAAACTAGAACCTGGAGCTAAAATTTGAAAGTAAGGACCTACTTGTATATGCTTTTCGGCAAAACAAACCCCTCAAGCCAAAAGCCTTGCATGTCTAGGAATTGGCTAAGTATATTCCATTAGTCGGGTAAGCCTTGCTGAGTATTAGTATACTCAGCCTTGCTTGTGGCTTGTTTTCAGGTGATACTTTTGAGGACATGGTTGCTAGTTTGACTTGGCCGTGTACTCTCCCTCCTGTTTGGTCGGTGGAATGGGATGCGTCCCCGGCCAATGATGATAATGCCGAGTGATGTCTCGTACGGGCTTCATCGAGATATCATGTAGCGTCGAGTAGTTTATCGTTATTTTTCCGCTGCAATGAACTCTGGAAAACTCGTTTACTTTTAATTTCTGAAGTACTTGTTTTACGAATTCAAACTTGATCTGTAATAATAAATTTATATTGAACCCTGTGATGTAAATTTTGTGGAATGTTGTATTCTCTGGGCTCACCTTCGTGTGAGTACTTTGTATGTGTTGTTTCGATCGGCAAACCCGTGGTTGTATCGGGAGGTTACCCGACAGACCAATGGATTACTCCGTTTGAAGTGCGAGTTAGCCCTGATTGCCCTCGTGGTGATGGTTAACGCACTTGAGCCGGATTAATTCAGGTGGTTCTGCCACAGGTAGCTTGGAGGAGTCCGTGCCCTTCCGATGCCCGAGCCCGCCCGACCAAGTTGAAGGTGCAGAAAGGTGGGCTGAGGTCGGGTAGCTTGGAGGACTCCATGCCCTTCCGTTGCCCAAGCCCGCCCGACCAAGTTGAAGGCTCTGGTGGCCTTTGATAAGGGTGATGCGTCGTCGATGAAGTCCGAGCAGTCAGCGGAGATGGGAGCCCTTCGATGGACGGTGGCTAGTCCTCCTCTGACTTGTGGTAGACGATCCAAATCCTCCTCCAACTTGTTGTAGACGATCCAAATCCTTCTCCGACTTGTGGTACAGGACCTCGGACCGAGGCAGACTTGGTTCGAGGGTATCCAGGTTGTCGATCAAGTCGTCGATGGCACGGTTGACATTCATGGCGGGTGGTATGGGTGCTTCAGGCTGCTTCTGGTCAAAAAATTGAATTCCGCTGAGACCGTTGGCGTGGTCGTACGGGAGCAAGGCCCCTTCAGTAAACTACGCGTAATAC
The DNA here is from genome assembly GCA_032594955.1 of Panicum miliaceum. Classification (NCBI taxonomy): domain Eukaryota; kingdom Viridiplantae; phylum Streptophyta; class Magnoliopsida; order Poales; family Poaceae; genus Panicum; species Panicum miliaceum. The sequence goes on from CM064059.1 coordinate 36,335,780, forward strand.
TAGTCGAAAACTAGTAAACGGAGTTTTACTGGAAGTTTCAAAGCAAGGCCCCTTCAATAACATAGAAAACTAGTCGGGAACTAGTAATCTGAGCATTACTGGAAGTATTTGATAGATAATCACGTAGGTGCTTTAGTTGGCTAATTAACGGGTTCCACTTGTCTTTGCCAAACAAGGCGACCACTTTTGGCAGTCGCATGGCTCGGCTGTGACGGGGTTCCCTGAGTTTAGCATTGAAGAAATTGAATCATTTTTCTTCTTTCCCGAGCCCATCCCCACTGGCCCTATTTTTAGCCCCCGAGCGTTGGTAAAAAAGGCTCGTGACATGAGGAATAGGTGACAAGAGATCAGCTGAAAAAGGTTGCACTAATTAGGTTGGACGTTCATTGGGCACGTCTCGAAGTAGTATAGCAAGGAAGTCATCATTAACCCAAATAATAAACATAAACGATGACCCTGACTAAGTGGTAAAAAGGGGTGCTTTTAGGTGTATAGAACCCCTTGTTTCGAGATATAGTCCCAAAACAATGGTTTAAACAAACAAAACACTTAAAGGACCCTTAGAAAATCTTCTTGAATCAGGTACTTAATTTATGAATAAATGATTATTCAGGTAGTCCTGTTGCCTTTCTTCATCGAGTGGATCAAGGAGGTAGTTGTAGTAGTCGTCTAGCTGGACCTGCTCTACGCCTTCTCGATTGGGGGCTTAGTGTTTGGCACTCTGCGCCACCTAGCCCTCGTCTTCATCGTTGGAAGGAGGGAGGGTCTGCCTTCTTGAAAAGGGAGTTCGCCGGGTGTGGTAATGGATCGTGGTGGACTTGATTTGAGGAACCTGGAGGGTTTCATGCCCTTTTGATTCTCAAACCTGCCTGACCAATCTGATCCCCTTACCGGATTATAGGTGTCATCTGAGCAGCCGAATTTGAATCGTTGTCGAAAACAGTAGCCCCCCAACGCGCGGTGGCTTCTCCTTCTTCAAGTGGTAGTAGATGATCCAAATCCTTTTCCAATGCGGAGAGGGTCTTTGATTCATGGACGATTTGTCGACGAAGCCGACTAGTCGGAGCTGATTTCGACAAGTTGTTAACCGTGCGGAGCTAGTCACCGAGTAGTTTAAGACTCGTCCCCAACTAGTTTCTGGTCGAGACGAGTAGTTGAAGTAGTCGTGGCATATCGATATTGCAGCGGGAGCTGCGGTCGGAGTCCGAGTAGTCGAGATCGTCGGCGGCGCATCGATCGACATAGGTTGTGGTGGCCTTATCGGATGACATAAGCGGCGCTTGATCAGAGGGCGATCCGCGCGTGTACTTCTCCGGCCTCTTAATGCTTGCGTGCGTACAACAAAGGAAATAGCATGCGTCTTATCCGTCTTGCATGCACAATTAGAATTAAAATCGATTAGAATAATCCTTGCCAAGAATAAAAAATACGATTGATCAGATCGGATCTGATATAGAAGATAAACGGGAGAAAAAATCTTTCCTGCATGCTTGTACAATTGATGTTTAAAACGGGTGCCGTCTCATTCTTCCTGACGTGATTAGGGAGCATCAACTCATCCAGGTGGTCGACAAACTTGTCGAGGTCGCTACATCGAGTTGGTGTAGAGGCCTCCAACTTTCTGGAGTCGGCTAGGTGGCCATTGAAGCCATCCGATCTGTTGGCGACACAGATCCAGGAGCCGAAAACGAACGTTGTGCCCTCATCGAGCACGGTGCTGGTGAAGCTGAAAGATGCCATCGAGTTCTCCGGTGGATGCTCGATGAACACCCCTACCTGGCGTGCTAGCTGTCAATGTTTTACCGCCACGCCCACCGAGGGATACCCCCAAGGTGGTGAGTTTGTAGGTAGGGTGTCACCGAGATCAGGAATTTGAAGGTGCAAGGAACACAAAGTTTAGACAGATTCGGACCGCCGAGAGCGTAATACCCTACGTCCTACGTGGTTTGTATTGCCTTAGGTTTTGATCGGGGTGATCTCCTGCATGAGGCACAAGTTGTCCCTCATGCTCCTGTTCAAGGAGGGTCCCCATCCGCCCTTATATAGTCTGGGGGGACAGAGTTACATGGAAATCCTAGCTAGATACGAGCTTAGGAGTCCTAACCGAGTACTACTCGGGTAGTTTCCTTCTATCGCGACTAGTTCTAATACTACTCAAGTAGTTCTACTACAGTATGAGTAGTTACAGTTGGTGTAGGGCGTGGGCCATGTCCCACCCCTTATCCTGTAAGATGTACGCCATGTGCGCTGTCCCGTGGCTCTAGGTCTGACAAACCCAGCATTGACCAGGTCAGATCCGATCTGGTCCCAGGACCAGACAATGGTTATCAGGAGGCTCTCTTCACCCTCCCACCCAACCGCATCAACTCTGCGGATCCGCTCAACAACCGTCGGATCTTAGTTATCTCTTCCGATGAAGAATCTGTCGCAGGGGAAAACCTGGGGGACCGAAACGTCCGATGAAGCCGCAGCATCGATTGTCAGTGGCGCCGGAACAAGGAGACCATCACCTAGGCCCAAGCAGATCTTCATACCGCGGAAGGTCGCCACCCCAGTGTTACGACACCTTGACCGGCTAGACCGATTCCGCGAAACCTTGACAACGATTTCATCTTGGAGTGCGATGGCCAGCAGGTCTTCGCCACCCTTTTCGACAATCTGGCCGCCACATTCGAGCTACTCGAAATGCTTCCCCCATCACCGGAGCTCGAGCGAGCTCAGACTCATCTCCACGTCGTGGCAGCACAGGTTTTGCGCCTGAGGAAGGATTAATCGGCCCTTCGGGCCAAGTCTAGCAACTCCCGCCACTCGACCGGCCACCACCCCAACGACGATGAGGTTGATCAGCCCGACCTCCGGGCCAACCTCAACAACAACAATCGAGATCTCTGACCGGTCGTCAACAACCTTCATCGGAGCGCGACCAGACCGAACGGGAGCGCCGGTGAAGTTACGACGAAGAGTACAACCCCCTTGATGCCAACAGAGGCAACAGGGACCAGCGTGTCCACGACGGTCCGCAGCGACCTCCTCGACCCCAGCCGCAGGCACCCGCCGACCCCGACAACGACGCCGGCGGCGGCCTCGACGACTTCTCAGCCTTCTCCAACCGACTCCGAGGCATCTCATGGCCCGCCACATTCAAGTCAGTCGGCATCGACAAGTTTGACGGCGACTCCGACCCAAAGACTTGGCTCCGCACCCACTCCATCGCCGTACGAGCCGCCAACGACATCAATGACATCATGGCGGCCTACTTCCTGGTGATGATGAGCCGCTAGGCTTTGAACTGGCTTGAGGGACTTTGACCCGGCTCCATCAATAGCTGACAAGATCTCTGCACGGCCTTCGTCAACTACTTCCAGGCTTCCTGCCCGGGTCCCAAAACTAGATGGGATCTGGGCAGTGTCACTAAGCAACCCAACGAGTCACTTCGTGACTACAATAAAAGGTACTTTGCTAGTGGTAACACGATTATGGAGGTTATCCACTACTTCCACCAAGGGCTGCACAACATCGAGCTCTGGCGCATGATGTTCGAGAGCAACCCCAACATGGTCTCGGAGATGATGAGGGTCGTCAACAAGCACGCCAACATGGAGGATGCCGAAAAAGCGCATCATCACCACAAGGACCAGCGCAACTCCGATGATCGCCCCAGGCCTCGCCATGACGATCTCCAGCGCCATGACGGTCGCCCTCCCCAGCAAAACTCTAGCAAGAACCAGGACCGCCCCGAGTCATCCAAGAACCATGATCGCAAGCGTGGCCCTGAGAACACCATCGCCATGGCAGATCGACCCCGATAGCGCACCTCCCTCAACCTGGAAGGCTTTGATCGGCTCCTAGATGGCAAGTGCCCCTGGCACAAGGATGCCAACCACACCGCCCGTGAGTGCCATGGACTCCGCAACAGCGTGGCGGCCGACGACTCCAATCGCCCTCGCTACGACGACCGGGACAAGGCAGGCCGCTCCAAATGCTCCCGTAGTCGAGGACACCGAAGCGACTCGTCCAGGCGTGATCGTGAAGAACTTGTTGACAAGTCTCCAGGAGACTTCCAAGACGCCGACCGCACCGTCAATTTCATCTCGGTGGCTCCAAGGCCCCACGGTGCCGATGCCGGTTCAAGCTAGATCAGAGGGAGGTCAACTCAGTATTCCAGCACCCGGTTGATCCCCTGCGCTGGTCAGAGTACCCCATTACGTTCGACCGACGCGATCATTGGGTCCACCTCCCTAACGTAGGCTCACATCCACTCATGGTCAGCCCGGTGGTGAGCATGGTCCGCCTTTCCAAGGTGCTTATCGACGTAGGCAGCAACCTCAACATCATCTTCTCCGAGACCCTAGAGAGCATGGGCTATGACATGAGTTCCCTGGTGCCGACCCAGGAAGCCTTCTACGGAATCATCCCTGGCTCCGGCTCGACCCCGGTCGGCCAAGTGACTGTTCCTATCAGCTTTGGAACCTGGGAGAACTACTAAACGGAGCATCTCCACTTCGAGGTAGCATCGTTTGAAACCTCGTACCACACGATCCTGGGGAGGCCCGCCCTCACCAGGTTCATGGCGATCCCCAACCACATGTATCATGTCCTCAAGATGCCGGCGCGGAACGGAGTCATCTCCATCTATGTTCTCCTGTGAGACTGAGAACATCAACCTCTCTGAAGCGCTGAAGCTGTCCAAGAACGCTGTCTTGGTGGCTGAGTCGGCAAAGAAGATTCCACCAGAGGATCTCACCATCCCAGAAAATGACTAGGGCGTTGAGTCACAGCTGAAGCTAGGCCACGAGACGGAGGATGACCCCGACAAGGCCGCCCTGATCGGCAGAGGGCTCGACCAAGCATAGGAAGACACACTCACCTCCTTCCTTCGCGCCAATTGGGACATCTTTGCATGGAAACCCTCCGACATGCCAGGCGTTCCGAGGATAAGGTTGAGCACTCCTTGGATCTCGACTTAAAGGCTTAACCCATCAAGCAACGGCTACACCGCTTCGCCTAGGATCGAAAGGAGTCTATTAGGGTAGACGTTACTCGGCTCCTAGCCGCAAAGTTCATCCGTGAAGTCGCCCGCCCAAAATGGCTAGCAAACCCAGTCCTTGTAAAAAAGAAAAATGGAGAATAGAGAATGTGATCTCAACAAACACTGCCATAAAGACCCCTTCCCCCTCCCACACATCGACCAGGTTGTCGACTCGATAGTCGGGTGAGTTCTCCTCTCCTTCCTCGACTGCTACTCCGGGTATCACAAGATCGCCCTCCAGGAGTCAGATCAAGAGAAGACTTCGTTCATTACCCCGTTCAGGGCGTATTGCTACAACCCCATGACGTTCGGGCTCAAGAACATGGGTGCCACCTATCAAAAGGCCATCCAGAGGTTTCTCCAGGGGCAGATCTGGCACAACGCCGAGGCCTACATCAACGACGTGGTAGTCAAGACATGGTCACATGATCAATTCATTGCTGAGCTGGCTGAAATATTTGAAAATCTTAGAAAATTCAAATGGAAACTCAACCCCACCAAGTGCGTTTACGGTGTCCCATCTGGGAAACTCCTCGGCTTCATGGTCAGCAACCGAGGCATCAGAGCCAACTCGACCAAGGTCAATGCCATCAGGAACATAATGCCTCCTCAGAGCAAAAAGGACCTGATGAAATTGACTGGGTGCATGGAGGCCCTCAGCCGATTCATCAGTCAACTTGGCAATAAGGGTTTGCCATTCTTCAAACTAATCCGAAAGGCCGACAAGTTCGAGTGGAATGATGATGCCTCCAAGGCATTCCACAATTTGGAGGACTTCTTAACCACCCCGCCGGTGCTCACGGCCCCGGACCAAACGAAGTCTTGCTTCTATACATCGCCGCTACCACGCATGTGGTCAGGACGGTCCTGGTCGTCGACCGAGACGAACCAGGGCATGTTTACAAGGTGCAACGACCAGTCTACTTCATCAGCGAGGTACTCGGCGACCCAAAGGTGCACGATCCACAAGTCCACAAGCTCCTGTATGCCATCCTCATCACGTCCAGGAAACTCCAGCACTACTTCCAGGCGCACAATGTCAAGATCGTATCCTCCTTTCCACTCGGTGACATCCTCCATAATCAAAACTCCAATGGCCGAGTCGTCAAGTGGTCCGTTGAGCTCGGCGCGCTCTCCATCGAGTTCATCCCCCGGTCTACGATCAAGTCACAGGCCCTGGCCAACTTTGTGGCCATGTGGACTAAGATCCAAGATCCACCGCCAGAGCAACAACCCGAGCACTGGAAGATGTACTTCGACGATGCCCTAAATGTCGACGGCGCCGGCGTTGGAGTCCTTTTCATAGCTCCAAGAGGCGAACAGGTCAAGTACGTCCTCTAGCTACTCTTCAAGGCCACAAACAATGCTGCGGAGTACGAGTCCCTCATCCATGGTCTCCGGATCACCGCCTCACTCGGCATCAAGCGACTTCTAGCTTATGGTGACTCCAAAGTCATCATCCAACAAGTCAACAAAGACTGGGAGTGCACCCAGGAGAAGATGGACGCATACTGCAAGGAGATAAGAAAGCTCGAGGCCAAGTTTTAAGGCCTAGAGTTCCACCACGTCCCAGGGACTACAATGTCGCAGCAGACGTCCTCTTCAAACTCGGTTCTAAACAAGCTCTGGTCCCGGCCGGAGTATTCATCCAGGCTCTCAGTAGCCCCATGGTGAAGATCGAGGAAGAACCTCCCATGAACCCTGACTTGGTACTAGTAGAGGGCCAGGAAGTACTCGTCATCGAGGCCGATTGGCGAGCACCCATCATCAACTTCATCATAAACAACAAATGTTACCCTGAGAAGAAAGAGCACGAAAAGCTCTCCAGATGAGCGGCCAGCTACGTCGTCATCGCCGAAGACCTGTTCAAGCACTTGGCGTCATCTGAAACCCTGTCCAAGTGCATCTCCCTGCACGATGAAGTAGCTCTGCTCAGCGAAATCCACTCGGGTGTTTGCAGGAACCACGCAGGGGCTTCCACTCTGGTGGGTAAAGTTTTCAGATCCGGCTTCTACTTGGCCACAACACTCGCCGACGCCCAGGATATCGTCAAGAAGTGCACGGGATGTCAGTTCTTTGCCAAGCAGCAACATGTCCCAGCACAAGTCTTGAGAACGATACCACCCTCATGGCCTTTCGCTTGTTAGGGACTCGACTTGGTCAGACCCCTCAAGACCGCTACAGGTGGCTTCACCGACATCTACGTCACCATCGATAAGGTCACCAAGTGGATCGAAGTCAAACCGGTCACCGTAACAACGGCTGCCAAGGCGGTAGAGTTCATCCAGGAGATCTCCCACATATTTGGCATTCCCAACATGATCATTACCGACTTGGGCACATCGTTCACTGGAGGAGAATTTTGGGACCACTGCCAAGATAGTTGCATCGACGTCTACTACGCATAAGTGGCTCAACCTCGGTGCAATGGTCAAGTCGAACGCGCCAATGACATATCCTTCAGGGACTCAAGGCGCAAATCTACGACCGATTGTGAAGTAAGGCCACAAGTGGCACCAAGAATTGCCTCAGGTGGTCTGGTGCCTGTGCACCCAGAAGAGCCGAGCCACGAGTTACTCCCCCTTCGTCCTGGTGTATGGTTCTGATGCCGTCCTCCCGAGTGACATCGCCTTTGGTGCCCCGCGTATCCAGAACTACAAAGAGGTCGAGGCCAAAATGACTCGGCGCCAAGACATCGACTCAGTCGAAGAAGAACGCATCACCACGGCCCTACAACATGCACGTTATGACTGGTAGCTCCGGTGCTACCATGACCGAAACATACAAGGGCGAGACTTCAACGTGGGCAACACGGTCCTACGACGTGTCCAATCCACCACCAGCGCTCACAAGCTATCTTCCCCCTGGGAAGGACCCTTCATCGTCAACAGCGTAGTGGTCCTAGGGACCTATTGACTCTAACAAGAAGACGGCACGGACGTTGGCAACCGATGGAACATCGAGCACCTTCGATGCTTCTATCTGTAGAAGAATTACCAGCTATGTACCCAAAACTTTCTAGATGAATAAAAAGTTCATGTTCTTGTTCTCGTTTATGCTTTGTGTTACTAAAACAAACGCGCATAATACCCTTCCCCTGGTTGAGTTGTTTCGTACGCTCGGGGGCTGCGCCCCGGTCATGCCGACTCGCAATGGGTCAACTCGCCCTTCTTTCGATTAACTCAGTCCGACTAGAAACTTATCACAACCCTGTGTGTTCTGGGTCCACTCCGTGTCACTCCTACCATCACGTGCACGATGACCAGCTCTGAACACAATGGGACAGAGCACATCATGGAGTCGGCACCCTAACCACTCGGCCAAATCAGAAACTACTCGGCTCTAGAGCACTAAGATCGGAAAGTAAGACAATTTAATTACATGCAACATAAAGGCATTGTTTTTTCGGCCAGCTCTTGGCCACTACTTGTTTCCTTCCATCATCTTTCTTCCTAAGGCTCTCAGCCATCCTTCTAACGCGGTTGATGTGCGATCGAACAACCCTCAACAACAGGCTCGGGCAGAAGGTGGTGAAGAGCCACGGCCTGGAGAGGGAGCTCGGCGAGGCAAAGACCAACCTCCAGATGGAGTTCGACGAGCATGATGCCCTGCGGGTTGCCGTCGGGCTGGTCTTTGGCGACCTCGGGATGACCTCGGTGCAGGGGATGTGCCCCCTGGTGGTACGAGTCCTCGGCGTTACGGAGCGGGCGCGCGGGATGGCGAGGCAGGCGCTGCTGCTCGATGTGCAGCGGCCGTTTGTGATCGCACGTTCTCATTACGAGAACATCAATCTGCAAATGATGAGCCAAGGCTTCGCGCCCGGCTACGATGACGCCGAGCTGGACCGGATCGAGGAGGAGGTGGCCCCCCTTGCGCAGGACCTGGCTGCGAGTATGGAGTATGAAATCATCCCCAAGGAGTAGTTGGGTGGTTTGGTAAATGAACCGGGTCGCGGTGCTCGAGGACTTGTAATATATAAACATGTTTTAAGTTTTTGTTTCGGCCGAGGAGGCCTCTAGTAAAAAGGATTGGGGTCACCCGACCCTTCCTAGCGTTGGGGTGGCATAATCGAGCTACGAATGAGAGGGCTCTAATCGTGCTGGTGAGCAAAGGCACCATAGCCACTGGGGCGTAGGTTTCTTGCGATCCGACCAACATTTTTTAGAGCGCGCTCTTCTGTAGCTCTTATCGTTCATCCCCGACACAGGGGAAATGGCTGGGCGCGAGGGGTTTTGCCAGGTAGGTATGGCTCTGGCAGCCCCTGAGTGAGGTCCGGCCCACTGCTGTGGCTTGGGCCGGGCGTCACTGAAGCGCGAGATCGATCCGGGTAGCCCCCAAGGGAGGTCCGACCCACTGCCGTTGTTGTGGTCAGGCTTCCCTAAAGTGCGAGAGCGATCCGGGTGGCCCCCGAGCGAGGTCTGACCCAGTGCCGCTGCTGTGGTCGGGCATCACTGAAGCGCGAGAGCGATCCGGGCAGCCCCCGAGGGAGGTCCGACCCACTGCCGTTGCTGGGGTCGGGCTTCCCTGAAGCACGAGAGCGACTCGGGCAGCCCTCGAGGGAGGTCCGACCCATTGCCATTGCCGGGGTCGGGCGTCACTTAAGAGTGGCAAAATGAAAAAAAATGAAGAGATTTTCGTGCCAACACTTTTAATTAATGTGAATGTGTTCACAGCTCGGAAAGACTAAGGGTAAAAGCAATGTAGCTGTTCGATGTTCCAAGCCTTGGTGAAGACTTCACCGTCGGCAGTCTGCAGCTTGTAGGTCCTTGGTCGGAGCACTTCTGCGATGATGTACGGCCCCTCCCAAGGCGGAGAGAGCTTGTGGCGGTCCTTGTTGCTTTGGATGAGGCGGAGCACCCGGTCGCCAGCGTTGAACGCCCGACCCCACACGCGACGGCCATGGTATCAACGCAATGCCTGCTGGTATTTGGCCGAGCGGAGGAGGGTAACGTCATGTGCTTCGTCAAGCTGGTCCATGGCATCTTCAAGATATGCCTCTGCTCCCTATTGGTTGTATGCTCTAACCCTCGGTGCCCCATAGTCGAGGTCGGTCGGGAGGACTGCCTTAGAACCATAGACCATATAGAAAGGCGTGAAGCCCGTCGCTCGGCTAGGGGTCGTCCTCAGCCTCTAGAGCACTGTGGGGAGTTCCGCAGCCTATCATCCGCCAAACTTGTTTAGCCGGTTGAAAATTCTAGGCTTGAGCCCCTGCAGTACCATGTCGTTTGTGCGATCGACCTAGCCGTTTGTGCGGGGTTGCGCCACAGCGGCCCAATCGACTTGGATGTGATAGTCATCACAGAATTTGAGGAATTTCTTCCCCGTGTCAGACCTGGGCCCACGGGACTGCGCACTTGCGGGATAAGGGGTGGGACATGGCCCACGCCCTATACCAGTTGTAACTACTCGTAGCGTAGTAGAACTACTCATACAGTAGTAGAACTAGTCAGAACAGAAGGAAACTACCCGAATATTACTCGGGTAGGACTCCTAATCTCGTATCCGACTAGGACTCCCATGTAACCCTGTCCCCCCAAACTACATAAGGGCGGGTAGGGACCCCCTCCAAACCGGAGATCACCCGATCAACAGCTAAGGCAATACAAACCACACACAGGACGTAGGGTATTACACTCTCGGCTGCCCGAACCTGTCTAAACTTTGTATTCCTTACACCTTAGAGTTGCTGATCTCGGCGACACCCTACCTACAAACTCACCACCTCGGGGGTATCCCTCAGTGGGCGTGGCGGTAAAACACTGACAGCTGGTGCGCTAGATAGGGGTGTTCATCGAGCATCCACCGGAGAACTCGATGGCATCTTTCAGCTTCACTAGCATCATGCTCAATGAGGGCACAACTTTCGTCTTTGGCTCTTGGATCTGCATCGCCAACGGTTTGGGTGGTTTCAACGGCCACCTAGCCGACTCCAGAAAGCCGGAGGCCTCTACACCAACTCGGCGCAGCAACCTCGACGAGTTCATCGACAACCTCGATGAGTTGCTGCTCCCCGATCTAGCCGGAGAGATCGAGATGACGTCCGTTTTAAATGCGACTTCAACTCGTGCTGCATCAGGACTACTCGGATCGGATTCAAACCGATCTGAGGAGGCTACGCAGTCCAAGTCCCTCTCCGATTAGGAGGAGGACTTAGATCGTCTTCTCAAGATCTGAGATGAGGGAGCCACCGCCTATCGGGGGGCCCTCGTTTTCGACAACTATTCGGACTCAAACACAAAGTATTCGTCGACCAGTACTACACTTTCAAGTGAGAGCCGAGGAAGTCTCAAGGACGAGGGAGCCACCGCTTGTCGGGAGGCCCCTGTTCTCGACAACCATTCGCAACCTGATGACCACCCCTTTTCACGTAGTCACCTGGGTTTGACCATAATGTCTACGCCGCAAGGCCGTTTCGTGTACTGGAAGGGCTTAGAGCCCTCTGAACTACTCGAGTACGACTCCCGCCTTGTGGCCTTCACACAGGAACTACCCTTCCAGGAGGGAAAACCCCTCTCTCCCATCTCGGAAGGGGGAGAGGGCAGCACAGAGCTAGTCGAGTACAGTCGTACGGCTGAGAACTCGTTGGATCATCAAGTCTACATGGCTTCCCTTCGCAATGCGGATGACGACGAGCCAGGTCCCGAGTACGACGCTGAACTACTCGCGGATGTGTCTGCCGACGAGCATACGACGGACGCGCCCAAGGATGAGAACGAGGAGCACAGAACTATCCGGCAGTTGAAGAACGCCAAGCGCTCCCAGTTCAGGTGGAACGCGGAAAACTGCGCACGTAACCCAATGCACCAAAGGAACCTCAACAACGCTTTTGCAGCAGCTGTAGATCGGGAGTATCGCACACCGATTGGCACATTGCAGAAGCAGCGCTCCTAGCTCAACAACTATCACCCAACCCCTAGATACAAAGGTTGTAGTATCTAACCCAGTGCGCGCTCGTGCAACTCAATGGGCAACACCCGATGTCCTCAACTCGTAACATGCTCTCGCGTTCAGAGCGCCATGGTGACTCTGCAGAGATTAGTCGCACCCCTGGAGGAGGCCCCGAATATCGGAGGAACGACAATCGCCAGCACAACCAGGACAATCCAGTCAGCCATGGCAATCCCCAGGGTCAGCAGTCCGCGTGTGGCAACGTTGGACAAGAGGTGCAACAATCTACTCGCCCACCTTGCAACCGGAGCGATGCTAGGCCTCAAGGCGAAGCTTCACCTGAGGCCAGCCTCCAGGACGCTCAGGCACAAGATCAATGGTGGCCGCGACACGCGGCGCATCATCAAGGCAAGAAGGGACCATCCCGACAGATAACACGAAGATGACGATAGTGACCGCTTCCCCGTTTTCACCTCCAACATCACTGAGAAATCCTACCCCAAGGATGTTAAACTAGTCGGGATCCCTAAGTTTGATGGCAAGCAAGACCCGCGCCAATGGATTCGATGCTACTTCGTTGCCATCGAGGTCTCAGGCGGATCCAACTCCACCAAGGCACTCTACTTCCCCTTAGCCTTGGAATCCGCGGCCCCCACTTGACTTGAAAGCCTTAAACCAAACTCCATCGACTCCTGGGAGGACCTCAAGCGGGCCTTCATCGACAACTTCCAGGGATCCATGATCCGAGCTGGCACTTGCCATGACTTGTCCTAGGTCAAGCAAGAGCTGAACGAGACCCTGAGGTCCTACACCCGGTGTTTCTTTGAGATGCGAGCCACCATCATCAACATCACCGATGAGGATGTCATCCGCTGCTTCCAGAATGGCCTCTTCTCGAAGCACACCTACCACAACTTCGGACGCAATCGCCCGACTACTATCGTGGAGCTGCGCGACATGATGGCACGGTGGGCTGACCAGGAGGATGAGGAGAACGATCGCTTCCCTAAACACAACAACGACAAGCAGAGCAACCGCAACAACCACTTCGACAAGGGCCAGCAGAACAACTCGGGGAATCCCCAAAAACGCAATCTAGACCAAGAAGTCACGGCTGTTGAGCGCAATCCGCGGGGCAAGAAGTCAGGGAGCAATCTAGCACAGTTTGAGAAAGTCCTGCACAGACAATGCCCGATGCACCTGAAGTCACGGAAAGTGAAAGGATCAGAAGGATGACGACAAGGGTGACAAGTCGGGGGCTCAAGATTTCCATGAACCAAAGAATGTCGTCAACGTTATCTTCGGCGGAGACGGCGGCTTCCCCTCCAAGCGCGCGCAGAAGCTGACCCTGTGTGAAATCCTCTCTGTCAAGCCCGCCATACAAAAGCCTCTGGGATACACCGAGGTCTCGATCTCCTTTTCTAGGGATCATCAGCGGACCAACTTCTCTGAGCCGAGAAAATTCCCGCTTGTCCTAGATCCTGTTGTGGCGGGCTCACAGTTGACTTGAGTACTCATCGATGGCGGGAGCAGCCTTAACCTGCTCTTTGCGAGTACTTTGAAGACGATGGGCCTGAACATCTCCAAGACGCTCACCCCTTTTAGAGCTCCTTTCTACGGCATCATCCCGGGAAACTCGGCTACTCCACTCGGTTCAGTGGTCCTTCCAGTCACCTTTGGGACGAAAGAAAACTACAACACAGAGTATATCAAGTTCGAGGTGGCTGACTTCGAGTCGTCGTACCACGCTATCCTCGGCAGGCCAGCTTTGGCCAAATTCATGGCCGTGCCCCACTATGTCTACTTACTACTCAAGTTTCCCGACAAGACAGGCGTACTCACGTTTCGTGGTGACTTGAAGTCGTACGACTGTGACCAAGAGGTGATCGAGTACGCCGCAACATCACGCGTGCCAGAACCTTCTGCGCAAGTCTTCACGGCCGCACAAAGGCTCACCAACTCAGAGATGGAGATCTCCAACCAGCGGCCTAGCCAGTCGAGGGTAAAACCCAACACCAGCGACGTCGACATCAAGTCCATCCAGCTGCAAGAAGGCGACTCGTCCAAGACTGCTTAGGTCAGAGGCGGCTTGAGTGACAAATAGGAATCGCGCTCGTCAGCTTCCTTAGCACTAACCGTGACATATTCGCATGGAAACCAGCGTATGTGCCAGGTGTGCCCAAGGAGTTGATTGAGCATTGCCTAAAAGTCGACCCCAAAGCCACTCCGAGGAAGCAACGTCTACGAACGCTTCGCTCCCGACAAGAGGGAGGCCATCAAGAAGGAGCTAGCAAAACTACTCGCGGCTGGCTTCATTAAAGAAGTCTACCACCCCGAGTGGTTAGCCAACCCTGTACTAGTCTTGAAAAAGAACAATAATGAATGGAGGATGTGTGTGGATTACACTGATCTCAACAAACATTGCCCGAAGGATCCCTTCGCGCTCCCATGCATCGACCAAGTCATCGACTCTACACATGGCTGCATCCTGATCTCTTTCCTCGATTGCTACTCGGGTTACCATCAGATTGCTCTCAAGGAAGAAGACCAGGTCAAGACAATATTCATCACCCACTTTGGAGCATATGCCTATATAACCATGTCCTTCGGGTTGAAGAATGCAGGAGCCACCTATCAGCGGGCCATCCAATTATGCCTTGCTGATCAGCTCCATCGCAACGTTGAAGCTTACGCGGATGACGTGATCATCAGGACCGGAGCCCACAACGAGTTCATCCCTGGTCTCGAGGAAACCTTCAACAACTTGCGCAAGTTTTGATGGAAGCTTAACCCAACCAAGTGCGTCTTCGCGCGTGCCACAAGGAAAATTACTCGTTAGATAGTTAGTCACCGAAGAATTGAAGCAAACCCGGAGAAGACCACCGCCATTACGGACATGGACGCTCCACGGATGATCAAGGATGTCCAGAAGATCACAAACTGTATGGCGGCCCTGAATAGATTTATCTCGCGACTTGGAGAACGAGGATTACCCTTCTTCAAATTGCTCAAACACCACGACAAGTTCCAGTGGACCGAGAAGGCGAAGCAGGCGCTGGAAGATCTCAAGCATCATTTGCAGTCGCCCCCCATCCTAACGGCTCCACAACCAGGTGAGAACCAGTTACTTTACATCGCCGCGACTAGTCATATCGTCAGCACGACAATCGTGGTGGAACGCCAAGAGGAAGGCCATGCCTTTGGTGTGCAGTGGCCCGTCTACTTCATCAGCGAATTCCTTTCTGAATCCAAGGTTCGTTACCCGACAATTCAGAAACTAGTCTATGCTATACTGATCACCTCCAGGAAGCTTCGCCAGTACTTCAACACATACAACATCTCAGTGGTCACTGATTTCCAATTGGCGGATATCCTCCACAAACGGGACGCCATCGGGCGCATCTCCAAGTGGGCAGTGGAACTGGGGCCTTTTACTCTTGACTTCAATCCCCGAATGGCCATCAAGTCGCAGGCACTAGTCGACTTCATGGCAGAATGGCGAGAAAACCAAGTGGAAGCCCCAGCTAACCAGCTAGAGCATTGGGTGATGTACTTTGATGGATCACTCAAGCTCGAAGGCGGTGGCGTGGGAGTACTCTTCATCAGTCCAAAAGGAGAACAACTCAAGTATGTTTTCCAAATACTATTTGAGGTCTCGAACAACGAAGCTGAGTACGAGGCACTATTGCACGGGCTACACCTGACAGTCTCTCTGGGCATCAAGCGACTTCTTGTCTACGACGACTACTTGCTGGTGGTCCAACAAGTCAACAAAGAGTGGGACGTCAAAAAGGACACCATGGACGCGTACGTCGCGGAAATACGCAAGCTCGAGAACAAGTTCTCTGGGCTGAAATTTCAACATGTGATTTGCGACAACAATGTGGGAGCTGATGTGCTCTCGAAACTGTCTCCGTTCGGGCCAACGTCCCACATGTTGTTTCATCCACGAGTTGCATCACCCATCCATCAAGCTACCAGATCAAAGCACCATCGCTCAGGGTCCACTGGAACCCGACCGAGAGATCTTGATGATCGAGTTCAACTGGCGGGTGACGTTTATCGACTACATCAAGGAGCACAAACTACCCCCCGGTGTTGACCCAAAAAGCGCTGAGGCCACACGCATCCTAAGGCGCAGCAAAGGGTATGTTCTAGTCGGGTACGACTTATACAAGCGTGGATCAGCATCAGCCATATTCATGAAGTGTGTCCGTACGTGGAAGGCAGAGAAATACTCCAAGAAATTCATGAAGGCGTGTGCGGGAACCATGCTGCCTCTCGCACACTAGTCGGCAAAGCTTTCAGATCCGGTTTCTACTGGCCGACTGCTTTGGCAGACGCCGAAGCACTCATTCGTCGGTGCACAAACTGCCAGTTCTTCAGCAAGCAGCCCCATGTCCCGGCCCACAACCTTATTACCACACGTCATTCATGGCCGTTTGCATGCTGGGGCCTAGACATGATAGGGCCTTTTTCAACTGCGCCAGGTGGTTTTACTCACGTGTTGGTAGCCATCGACAAGTTCACGAAGTGGATCAAGTACAAGCCAATTACAAAGCTCTGTGCAGATTGAGTGGTTAGCTTCATCTGCGACATCTTGCACCGATTCGGCTTCGCCAACACTATCATCACGGACCTGGGATCCAATTTCCACTCACATCAGTTTTGGGATTTCTATGAACGCAGTGCCATTGAGGTCAAGTACGTTTCAGTGGCTCACCCGCGGGCCAACGGCCCAGTTAAGCACGCCAATGGCTTGATTCTTAATGGCTTGAAGAAAAGACTCTATGACGAGAACAGCAAAAAGGGTGGCAAGTGGATCAATAAGATCCCGTCAGTAGTCTGGGGGCTTCGCACACAACCAAGCAAAGCCACAGGACAATCACCTTTCTTTCTCGTCTATGGGTCTGAAGCTATATTACCGGTTGATGTCATTTGGCAATCTCCTTGACTGGAGATGTACGAAGAGGCGAGGTTGATGATGCAAGACATCTCGAACTTGATTCGGCACAAGAAGTCCGATGCAATGTTTTGCTCCAGTCGGCCCGCTACTTACAAGGCGGCCGTCGTTACCACGACTGGAACGTTCAACGACGATCTTTTAACGTTGGAGATATGGTCCTTCACCGCATCCAGGACGAAACCGGGCTGCACAAGCTTAATTCGTGATGGGAGGGACTTTTCATTGTGCACAAGGTTACCGGACCAGGGTCGTATCACTTAGAGTACCCGGTTGGCCAGGAGGTCCCAAACGCTTGAAATATCGAGCATCTATGCCGTCTACCAAGACATCTTCGCATGGCAACATACAACCTGTCATGGCCCGACCAAGAAACTGATCAAACCCATGTGAACGACCTCGTCGTCACTTCCTTCGGGCCAACCGTGACATTTTCGCATGGCAACATGTGAATTCTCATGGTCTGCCCAAGGAAACATCTTCAGTAGGCGATTGGAGATCAGCACTTCCAGTATTACTCCGTTCTACTAGTTCACGACTGGTACTATGTGTAGTTTACTGCATGGGCCTCGCTCCATGTTTCTAGTACTACTCCGTTTACTGGTTCACGACTGGTACTACGTGCAAGTTTACAGCAGGGGCCTCGCTCCCATACTTCCAGTAACTCTCAGATTACTAGTTTCCGACTAGTATTATATGTTACTGAAGAGGCCTCGCTCCCATACTACCAGTAACACCCAGACTACTAGTTTCTGACTAGTATTCTATGTTACTGAAGGAGCCTCACTCCCATACTTCCAGTAACGCCCAGACTACTAGTTTCTGACTAGTATTCTATATTTCTGAAGGGGCCTCGCTCCCATACTTCCAGTAATGCTCAGACAACTACTCGGGGCATGAGCACCTTTCTGCCTCGATGTAGCCAAGGAAGTACTCAGAAGACACCTTCAAGATGGAGTCTGGGAGAACTCAAAGACGCCTTCTGAAGTACTCGGAAGCCTGCAGTACTCGACTACGAAGAGCATGGGGGCTTGTCAGACCCGGGCCCACGGGACTGCGCACATGGCCTACATCTTACAGGATAAGGGGTGGGACATGGCCCATGCCCTACACCAGTTGTAACTGCTTGTAGCGTAGTAGAACTACTCATACAGTAGTTGGACTAGTCGGAACGGAAGGAAAATACCCGAATATTACTCGGGTAGGACTCCTGAGCTCGTATCCGACTAGGACTCCCATATAACCCTGTCCCCCAAACTATATAAGGGCGGGAAGGGACCCCCTCCAAACAGGAGATCACCTGATCAACACCTAAGGCAATACAAACCACACACAGGACATAGGGTATTACACTCTCGGTGGCCCAAACCTGTCTAAACTTTGTGTTCCTTGCACCTTCGAGTTTCTGATCTCGGCGACACCCTACCTACAAACTCACTACCTCGGGGGTATCCCTCAGTCGGCGTGGCTGTAAAACACCGACACCCTATGAACTGAGTACCGTTGTCCGCGATGATGGAGTTCGGGACTCCGAAGCGATGGATGATGTCGAGGAAAAATTCCACGGCCTGGTCGGATTTGATTGTCGCAGTTGGCTGGGCTTCTATCCACTTGGTGAACTTGTCGACAGCGACAAGTAAGTGCGTGTAGCCCCCGGGCGCTTTCTTGAGGGGCCCGACCAGATCAAGCCCCTAGACCCCGAATGGCCACGTGATGAGGATTGTCTGGAGCGCTTGAGCCAGTAAGTGGGTTTGCCGAGCGTAGTACTGACACCCTTTGTAAGTGCGCACGATCTGCTCGGCGTCCGCCATCGTGGTCGGCCAGTAGAAGCCTTGTCGGAACACGTTCCGGACCAAGGTTCTGGGTGCATAATAATGCCCGCAGACCCCGCCATGGATATCCTTCAACTGCTATTTCCTCTACTCGATCGGGATACAACGCTACAGGATTTTGGTATGGCTTATTTTGTAGAGCTCCCCCTCGATGATGAGGAAGGACTTAGCACAGCGTGCGTGTCACCGGGCCTCCGTTTTGTCAGTTGGGAGTACCTCTTGTAGAAGGTAGTCAAGATAGGGCGTCCTCCAATTGGGCGAAGGGTCGGGCTTTGCCGCTGGTTCTCTGTCGAGCTCCATGACCTCAGGGTCGGAAGGACCGAGGGCTTGTACTGATCGTCAGCGAAGATGCTAGTCGGAGTATGTTCTCGGCTGGACGCCATTTTCGCTAGCGTGTCGGCTACTTTGTTGAGCCATCTCAGGATGTGGTTGAGCTCGAGGCCGTCAAACTTGTCCTCCAACCGGTGGACTTCTTGGCAGTACGTAGCCATCTTGGCGCTGAGGCAGCTTGATTCTTGCAACACCTGATCGATGACCAGCCTTGAGTCCCTCCAGATTTTGAGCCGTCGGATGCGCACCTCGATGGCGATACGCAAGCCATTGATGAGTGCCTCATGCGTATGGCGAGAGGGGAGGCGAACACAAGCCCCACACCGGCACCTTCCTTCATCAGCGACCCGTTGAAGTACATTGTCAATTATTCCTCGTCGACGACTGCTGGTGGCATCTGGATCTCGGACCCTTCCACGATGAAGTCGGCCAGCGCTTGGGATTTGATGGCCGCCCGAGGGGCGTACGAAATCCCTTGGCCCATCAGCTCGAGCGCCCACTTTGCGATCCTCCCAGTGGCGTCCGGGTTCCGAACAACCTCGCCGAGGGGGAAGGGCGTGACCACCGTCACAAGATGTGACAGAAAGTAGAGGCACAACTTCCTTTTCGCGATCAGGATGGCGTACAAGAGATTCTGGATTTGGGGGTAACGAGTCTTGGAATCGGCCAAGACCTTGCTGACGAAGTATACGAGACGTTGCACTTTGAGGGCATGTCCCTCCTCCTCCCGCTCTATGACCAAGGCGGTGCTGACCACCTGTGTGGTGGCCGCGATGTAGAGTAGGAGGAGTTCTTCATCGACAGGCGGGACTAGAACCGAGGCTTTCGTCAGGAGCTCCTTGAGCTTATCGAGTGCTTCCTGAGCCTTTGGACTCCATACGAACCAGGCGGTTTCTTCAGCAGTTGGTAAAGGGGAAGACCCCGTTCGCCGAGGTGTGAGTCAAAATGGCCTAGCACCGTGAGGCACCCCATACTCCGCTGAACGCCCTTTAGGTTCTGGATCGGGCTCATCTTCGTGATGGTCATGATCTTCTCTGGGTTGGCTTTGATGCTACGCTCGGAGACGATGAACCCGAGAAGCATATCTCTTGGGACCCCAAAAATGCATTTCTCGGGGTTGAGTTTGATGCTGTTTGCCCGGAGCTTAGCGATGGTCTATCCTAGGTCGGCCATGAGCTGGTCGGCTTGTTTGGTTTTGACTACGATGTCGTCTACGTACGACTCAATGGTCCGCCCGATGAGGTCCCCGAAACACTTGAGCATACAACGTTGGTATGTAGCCCTCGTGTTTTTTAGACCGCACGACATCATGACTTAGCAGTACGATCCGAAAGGGGTGATGAAAGAGGTCGCGAGCTGGTCGGCCTCTTTCATCGTGATTTGATGGTACACGAAGTACGCATTGAGGAAGTAGAGGGTTTCGCACCCTAAGGTCGAGTCAACCACCTGGTCTATGCGTGGCAAAGGAAACGGATCCTTTGGGCACGCTTTATTGAGGCTCGTGTAGTCAACACACATTCTCCATTTCCCGCTCTTATTTCATACAAGAAAATGATTTGCTTACCACTTGGGGTGGTACACTTCCTTGTTGAATCCGGCCGTCAAAAGCTTCGCAATCTCCACGACGATGGCCTTGCGCTTCTCCTCGTCGAAGTGGTGCAGGCGCTGCTTAACCGTATTGGAGCCCGGCCTGATGTTCAAGGCGTGCTTGGCGACTTCCCTCAGGATGTCCGACATGTCCGAAGTCTTCAATGCAAAGATGTCTTTGTTGGCGCGGAGGAAGTCGATGAGCGCGCTTTCCTATTTGGTAGAGAGTGTGGTGCCGATGCGCACCTTCTTGTCTCCGGAGTTGTCGGGGTCGATAAGGATCTCCCTGATGCCCTCCGCAGGCTCAAAGGACCCTGCCATCCGCTTGGAGTAGGGTGCCTCCTCGGCAGTCTGCTCCCTGATGATCGTGAGCTCTTCGGAGGCGATGATTGAAGAGGCGCACTGAACGCTCTCAATTTCGCACTGGTAAGCGCATTGGAAAGAAGTTCCAACGGTGATGACCCCATGTTGGCCCCAGTATCTTGAGCTTGAGATAGGTGTAGTTGGGGACGACCATGAACTTCGCGTAGCATGGCCGCCCGAGGATGGCGTGGTAGGACCCGTGGAATCCGACTACCTCGAAGGTGAGGGTCTCCGTCCTGTAGTTGGTCGGATCCCTAAAAGTGAAGGGCAAGTCGATTTGCCCGACTAGTGTCGCCTGTTTCCCTAGTATGGCACCGTGGAAGGGCACCCCTGTCGGCCGGATGCGCGACCAGTCGATGCCTATGTTGTCCAGGGTCTCGGCGTACATAATGTTGAGGCCGCTGCCCCCGTCCATGAGCACCTTAGTGAGGTGCTTCATTCCGACGATCGGGTTGACCACGAGCGGGTACCTACCCGACTGTGGGATGTGGTCTGGGTGGTCGGATCGATCGAAGGTGATGGCAGACCCTGACCACCGGACGAATGAAGGCATGGCCGGCTCGGCCGCACAGGCCTGGCGACGCTTGGATTTGTAGGCAGCTAGTCCACCAAAGATCATGAGACAGCCGTCTGCCTCGGGGAAGCCATCGTCCTTCCCCTCAGCGTTGCCTGCTGCCAACTCGGGCTTCCTTTCTGCCCTCCCCCTTTCTTGGAGCCACGAAACAAGAACTGCTTCATGAGGGCGCAGTCCTTGTATAGGAGCTTGACGGGGAAAGCATGGTTCAGGCACGACCCTTCGAGGAGCTTCTCGAAACGGTCGGGAGTGTCTCCGGGAGGTGCCCGACCCCCCTTCCGGTCGACGGAAGCCACGAGTGAGCCCCAGTGGTTCTTCTTGTTCTTCTTCTTGCCCGAGCGGCGGGAGGCATCCTCATCCCGCTTCGTCTTGCCCTTGGAGCGGTCGAAGATCGCCCTGACCGCCTTCTCGCCTGAGGCGTGGCTGGTTGTGATGTCGAGGAGCTCCTTGGTGGTTCGCGGGCCCTGGAGCCCCAGCTTGTGGACTAAGGACTCGCAGGAGGTCCTGGACAAGAATGCCCCGATGACATCAGTGTCAGCGACGTTAGGCAACGCCTTGCACTGCCTAGAGAAGCCCCAGATCTACTCATGAAGAGTCTCCCCCGGCTTCTGTCGGCAGCTCTTCAGGTCCCATGGGTTCCCTGGTCGCTCTTAGGTGCTCCAGCCACGTCCGCGCCGAGTCGGCCAAGAATCGTGGCAGGTTGTGGATGATGAAGCCATCACTATCCGCCCCTCACCCCCCGGCTCGGCAAGCAAGCTGGTAGTCCTCGAGCCGTAGGTCGGGGTTCGTTTCCCCAGCGTACCTTGGGATGTTCGTCGGAGGCTGGTATCGCGGCAGAAATACCGCGTTGTGGATGCGCGAGCCAAAAACCTGGGGGCCCCGCGCATCGGGGCTCGGGCATCGGTCCTCGGCGCTGTCGTAGCGCCCCCCACGGCGAGGGTGATAGCCTCAGCTGGCCCCCTCCTATTTGTCTCTCTGCTCGCGTCTTCAGGCGTTCAGTGTGTGGCACCCCAGTATCGGGGCCTTGATGGGTCCTTGGTCGCTGGGCGGCTCCTGGTGGACCGACACCACTTTGGCGCCTTGTTCCGCAGGCTGGCGCTGGACAGCGTCGAGCCCGCGTCGCCGAGAGAGCGAGCTCTTCGCCTGCTGTTCTGCCGTGCGCTCCAGCAGCATGTGGAGCTTGTGGTGGGCGCGGCGACCCTCAGGTGTTGCGGGCTCTGGGAGCCCTTCGAGCAAAGCTGCCGCAGCCCTCATGTTCTGGCTTGCCCAGGCAAAGGGCAGGGGACCCTCATCATCCTCGAGGATCCTCCGGTTTACGTCGTGGGCGGTGGCGCACGCGCGTCATCCCTTTGGATGCTGATCTCCGCTTTGGCCTGCTCTTGCTCCAGCTGGAGTCACGCTTCTTTGAGCTCTTCCTGCTACTTCCGCAGCTGCTTCAGTCGTGGAGGCCATGTGGCGCGCGCACCTCCTCCGGTCTTGGCGTGGGAGCGGTTCGGAGGAGTGTCTTCCCCATCATGGACATTTTCGACGTGTCCGTTAGGGGTATCCGACATAAAACACTCGCGCGCGGGATGGTGGCTCCGCCGGCTAGAATCAGAGTCGGAGGTCGCCTTCGATCCCCCCGCGAGGAGGTCATGAATGGATTCCAATGCGTAACCCGTCATCCCCACGAACTCGCTGACCATGGGAGATGGGCGAATGCGCTACGCTGCAAGGTGTTGGATGATCCCTGCAGCGTTGCACAAGCCGAATGGAAACATCATTAGGGTATTCCCAATGTAGATTTCCAGAGAGAGTTGTTCTCCCCCGGAGAGCTGTGCCATAGTGTTGGCGAATGAGAAGAGGACACAACGCAGGTCCTCCTGAGTCGGTCGGGGACCCAGGAAGGCGCCAAGCTGGCGTTCCAAAATCTAGTGGTCACGTTCGGAGGCGCGGGCCTCCGGGGCGGGCAGCTGCTGCCCCTCGAGGGCCTCGACGACAGAGTCGAGGTCGGCGGTGCGCATGATCCGGACGGGAGCACGAATCGCTCCAGCCCTCCCTCCATGGTGATGATGAAGTCTAGGCTCCCAAAATGCATGAGCGTGCCCGGGGCCCAACCTTCGGCGTGGCTTGCCATTCGCATCCTGTTGGAATCGACGAGAGGCGGAAAAGCTCCCTACCTGGCGCGCCAACTATCGGTGTTTCGAACCGCCGACTAGTGAATTTGTGCTTGCGCGTCTGGCTCGAATGGTTTGCATAGAGGACATGAGGATGTATACTGGTTCGGGTCAAAGTACCCTACGTCCAGTCTGGGGCTGCTCGTGTTACTGGCAAGAGTTTGCAGGGATTACAAACGGGCGAGAGAGGGTGAAGGTCTCAAGTCTCTAAGCGTGTGGTGAACTGAATCGACTGAATCTGAAGGCCCTATCGCAGGAGGCCCTCCTTCCCCTTTTATAGGCCAAGGGGGAGGGTCAGTTTACACGATAGAGAGAGACAGAGAGAGATTTCGGTGTTTTACCACCACGCCCACCGAGGGATACCCCCGAGGTGGTGAGTTTGTAGGTAAGGTGCAAGGAACACAAAGTTTAGACAGGTTCGGGCCGCCGAGAGCGTAATACCCTACGTCCTGTGTGGTTTGTATTGTCTTAGGTGGTGATCGGGTGATCTCCTGCATGAGGCACGAGTTGTCCCTCATGCTCCTGTTCGAGGAGGGTAGCTGTCCGCTGTAACACCCAAAATTATAGGAATTAAAATTTTAAAAGTATTTTTTATAAAAGTCACAAAATAAAATTGTGCATGAATCTTTCTTTTATTTTTTTTCTTCTCCCACTCTTTTATTTCAGCCCAGCCCAAATTCTTCTCTTCTTCGTTTTCTTTTCTTTTCTCCTCTTCTCGCGGCCCAGTCCAGTTGGCCCATTCCTTCTCCTTTACTTTTTTCCCGCGGCCCAACTCAGCAGCCCAATCCGCCTTACCTTCCCTCATCTCTCTCTCACCGACGCATTGGTCCCGCTTGTCAGCGCCTTCTCTCTTCTTTCCTTTCTTCTTCCTCCGCTCCCGCTCCCCTGTTTCCTTTCTCCGCCGCGACGCCAGACGCGCCGCCGCGCTCCCTCCCCTTCCTTTTTCCTTCCTCACCCCGAGTCCGGATCGACTCCGCGCTGTCGCCCGCGTCTCACTTTCCTTCCCCGCGGTGCAGGCTTGCCTTACTAGCCGCAGTTCCGCCCTTTCCTTCGCAAGAGCTGCCGCCTTCCTTTTTCCAAGCCACTCTGCCCCTAAAACCCCGCCGAAGCCCTGCTTTGCACCCAGAGCCATCCTCAAACCCTTTCCTCTACTCAACACCGTCGCACGCCGCTGAAAGTCGCACACCGAAGGAACGCCGCCGCCCCGTGTCGCCGCCTCTCCGTCGACTCGCCGTCCCGCTGCTTCTTTGCCGCCTTCAACTCTCGCCGGAGTTCCGGAGTTCCCCTCTCTCTCTCTCTCTCTCTCTCTCTCTCTCTCTCTCTCTCTCTCTCTCTCTCTCTCTCGCTCTGTCGCAACCCCAATTCCTCGCCGGAGATCTGTTTCCGCCCGCCGCCGTGGCCGCCGGTCTACAGCCGCCGCACAACCATCCCGTGACCACCCTCACCTTCGCCGTGCCGCCCACTCTCTCCCCGGCATAAACCCAGCTTGAACTAAGCCCCGGAACACCGGATTCGGTGAAGCTCCGGCCGTCCGCCGCCGCACTCGCTCACCGCCGACACCCAGCGCAGCTCCGCTTCGCCCGACCCCCTTTACCCCGTCGAGCCGACCCTTCCTCTGATGCTCGATCTAGATCTAACGGCCAGAATCAAGCCTTACTCCGCCGATTCGCCCGACCCTTAACCCGCCGCTCGATTCTGATCCAACGGACCAGATTCACGCGACCCTAGCCGTTCTCAGAACTTTTGCAGAAAGACCCCTAGGTTTTTTCAGAAATCAACCCACAGTCCATATCAGTAGAAAAATAATTAGAGTTGAGCCCTTTCTTTTTTTGTTCCGACCCTTGACTTTTCTAGAATTAGTACCCGCCGTCCAGAACCTTTAGTTTTTCACCCCAACCCTCTGTTTAAGGTTTTATTATGTTTTAACCCTTGATTTCTTTAGATTTAGCCCTGGAAGTTCAAAACTCTCGCAGTTAGGTCCCTAGATCACTGTTTTAGCCATATCTTCATCGTTTCAACTCCTATTTCAGCGATTCCTGTGCCCACACGATCCTTGCATCATGAACTACAACTTTATCATCTTTTTACTTTCTGTTTGTACTGTTTGTTGTACTGTTTGTACTGTTTGTTGTACTATGGGTCTTAAATGCAGTTTTGAACTCCTCTCCTCGAGCTACCCTGATCTGATGGTACCCAGATCTGAAATCGAATTTTGTGAACCAACATGCCCCAACCAACTCATCAAGAAATTCGTCAACTACTGGTAAAGGGTGTGTAACATCCCGTATTTTTGGTATGGAATGTTAGAG
The DNA here is from genome assembly GCA_032594955.1 of Panicum miliaceum. Classification (NCBI taxonomy): domain Eukaryota; kingdom Viridiplantae; phylum Streptophyta; class Magnoliopsida; order Poales; family Poaceae; genus Panicum; species Panicum miliaceum. The sequence goes on from CM064059.1 coordinate 36,361,811, forward strand.
TCGAAAAATATGAATTTCAAAAACTTTTTGCATCCAAGTGCTATTAGCTAGAACAACATAAGGATATGATCTCATCTACCTTAAAATCCCTAGCAAATAATAGTAAATAAGCTAAGGATACCTAAATTGCTAGTGTGAAATGTTTTGATTTTATTTGGTTCTTATGCTCCTTGTTGTTTTGTTCTGAATTTATTTTAAATGAGTGGAATTGTGTGGAAATTAATTTGAATTGAGCCATTCAAATTAATTTCAAAAGCTAACCCTATTCCTAACCCTACACTAGCCCAAGACCGACCCAGCCCCGCTAACCCGAAACCCAACCCGGCCAGCTACCCTACTGTTGGTGCTAAAAATCAGTCGGGAATCGGCCGATGATCTTCAGCGTCGGACACATGACCCGGGAGAATCTGCTTAACTCCTTTTCGGGTGATTGCCCTGGTGCGGTTCGCGCGGCGTGCCAGTCAATCTGACCTGTTGTTGGCGCTAAAATCGGCCGGATAGGAATCGGTCGATGGGTCTTCAGCGTCGGACACACGACCCGGGAGAATCTGCTTAGCTCCTGTTCGGGTTATCGCCCTGGTGCGGTTCGCGCGGCGTGCCAGTCAATCTGACCTGTTGATTGACAAGGAAATAGAGTATTAAATTCCAGGCGCGTCGATCGGCTGGGGTTCCGATCTGTCCTGAGGAGCGCGTCGGCGGCGAATCGGCTGATTTGCTGTAGAGATGATCGGCTATGGATCAGCCGATGATCGTATAGTAATCGTAAAGACAACTGCTGGAGCGATCTAGACGACTACTGCAAAGACAACACTTGAAATAAATCTAATCGGCTGTATGATGATAAATCGAAGGCGAACAATAACGAAGCCGATTACTCTGATCTCAAGCTGGATAACTGGTGATAATACTAGAATAACAGGTAAAACTTGCAATTCTAGTAAATATCGATAACTGGTGAATAAATCCAAACGAAACCACAGCGATGCGCCCGTAGTTAAAGCTCGGATATTACTCGGTAAGCGGAACCTACCAATTGGCCGGAGATCAAGTTGATGCAGCCCTGCCAATCCGTACGAACTCGTGAAAGAAGAAAAGGTATTGGCGATGTCGCCGACTTGAAAGTAAATTGCTGGAAAAGTACAAGTATTGTTTTTGATTGATGTGTTGATCCTTCTCAAAGCCCTAGCGACTCCTATTTATACCCTGAAACTAGGACTCCTGGTCGATTACGACTTGTTACAACCTTATTTAAAATAAGAAAACTACTATATCTATAATAACTTTTAAAGGAAACGGACTCCCGCAGAATCTTCCGCCGCCGTTCCCTAATCCAATCAGGATTCCCTTCAATTACTCCTTGACCGACTTGGCGTGCCCTGTTGACCAGCTTTTGACTAAGATCTTCTGGAATAATCCCATCCTGTTGGCATAGGCTGCGCCACCAATCGGCCGATGTTCAACTGTTACCTCAATCGGCCGATTCCTTACTGTAGCTTTCAGATGTGCTGCATCGGCCAATCTTCTCCCCCTGACGCCGATTCAACACGTGTCAAAATCTGGCGTCAACACATGCCCCCCAGTTTCGGAGTAAAATATAACTTTTCCTTCGAAACTTTTTTCTTTAATCCTCCTCTTTAAACTCCCCAATTGTGACAGGAGTAAACCTCAAAGTCAATTGCGCTACTTTTTCTTCTGCATCTGATCCTCTCTCTAGAATCGGCTCAATGACATGAAATCCGGTAATAGGATAAACATCATGTTGGCGTGCAGACTCAAACTTTGACCATCCCTCCTGGCAGCTTTACATTTATCAATGCCTTCACCTCATTAATGTTCTTTCTGCAAGCGTGGCATCTCTCCTGGCAGCTTTATATTTACTGATGCCTTTACTCCAATGGTACACATCTTGCCAACCCTTTGTCTCTTCCTTTCTATAAATACGATTCTTCGTACTATTTCCAAAAATACTCACCTTGTTCATCTTCTTTTCCTTCTGAATCCCGACCTTTGCCGTCTTCGGTCAGACATTAAAATGTCTTCTCGATCCTCCTCTTCCGTTAACCAGGTATTAATTTTCCCTCCATCCCTTCCTGAGATATCTTACTTTGTTCCAACATGTTTGTCTGTTCTTTCTTTCAGCCGAACCATCTTAACCCTAGTCTGGAAAGAGCGATCGAAATCGTACATTGAGACAAACCATTGTCGCAAGCTGATATAGATCTGATAAAAGCTCATTCTGAAGAACTCAAAGATCATGCTCCTGCCAATATCCGACCAATCTTGTGTTGGCGCTAAAATCGGCCGGATAGGAATCGGCCGATGGGTCTTCAGCGTCGAACACACGACCCGGGAGAATCTGCTTAGCTCCTGTTCGGGTTATCGCCCTGGTGCGGTTCGCGCGGCGTGCCAGTCAATCTGACCTGTTGATTGACAAGGAAATAGAGTATTAAATTCCAGGCGCGTCGATCGGTTGGATTTCCGATCTGTCCTGAGGAGCGCGTCGGCGGTAAATCGGCCGATTTGCTGTAGAGATGATCGGCTATGAGTCAGCCGATGATCGTATGGTAATTGTAAAAACTGCTGGAGCAATCTAAACAATTACTATAGAGGCAACACTTGAAACAGATCTAATCGGCTATATGGCGATGAATCGAAGGAGGACGATGACGAAGCCGATTACCCGGATCTCAAGCTGGATAACTGGTGATAATACTAGAATAACAGGTAGAACTTGCAATTCTAGTAAATATCGATAACTTGTGAATAAATCCAAACGAAACCACAGCGATGCGCCCGTAGTTAAAGCTCGGATATTACTCGATAATCGGAACCTACCAATTGGCCGGAGATCAGGTTGATGCAGCCCTGCCAATCCGTACGAACTCGTGAAAGAAGAAAATATTGGCAAAGTCGCCGACTTGAAAGGTAAAGTACTGGTAAAAAGTAGAAGTATTTTGTTGATTGATGTTGGTTGTCTTTTGCAAAACCCTAGCGACTCCTATTTATACCCTGAAACTAGGACTCCTAGTCGATTACGACTTGTTACAACCTTATTTAAAACAGGAAAACTACTATATCTATAATAACTTTAAAAAGGAAACGGACTCCCGCAGAATCTTTCGCCGCCGCTTCCTAATCCAATCAGGACCTCTTCAATTGCTTTCCGGCCGACTTAGCATGCCGCGTTGACCAGCTTTTGACTAGGATTTTCTGGAATAATCCTATCCTGTTGGCATAGGCGGCGCCTCCAATCGGCCGATTTTCAACTGTTACCCCGATCGGCCGATTCCTTACTGTAGCTCTCAGATCTTCTACATCGGCCAACCTTCTTCTCCTGACGCCGATTCAATACGTGTCAAAATCTGGCGTCAACACATGCCCCCCAGTTACGGAGTAAAATATAACTTTTCTTCGAAACTCCCTCTTTAATCCTTTTTTCCGAAACGGGTGCAGTAAAAGTCTCCTTCCGTTCCGCGGCACAATGATTGCAATTTCCTCGATCCGAGCACGCGAAACGACCGCTCCCCTGGAACTCGTGTAGACGGTGCGGTAAGAATACCATCTTTGCCCTTACCCCCTTATCTTAAGTACTGGTTTTCTCCACCTTTTCTCCTCCACGAATCCAGCATCCTTTCTGCCGCATTACTGTTCATCTTCCCCCATGTTCTTTCGATTTCCAAGCGCTTCCCCTTCTCCGACGACCTCGTCCGCAGCTTGCTCCGACCCCAATGGCGTCTCCATCAGCGACCACCCCATCTACAGAGGCTCCATCGGCTGCTCCTCTGGCGGCGGCGGCCCAATCGGCGGCTTCTCCAGCAGCGTCAGCGACGATGGCTTCCATCCCAAAGGTAAATGTCCGAAAAATCTTTTCCTTTTCGCCTTGCTGCTTCAGTATTTTCCGGTCCCTTTCTTAGTTTCTTCCCTTTTTCCCTTTCTTTTTAGGCCCTTAGGCACAGGATTACCATTCCCCTCTCAGAGTCTCCTGACCTCATCTGCCTAGGCCCTATGGGGAGTCCTGATCCAACAGATCTAATTAGCTTAGAAACTCACAGAATCCCCTTCAAGCAGTCACCTATGGATTTAGATCACTGGGTAGGCGCATTCAGATCCTGGCCGAACGAAACACCCGGGTGGAGAGAGTGGTACCAGAGGGTAGCTGGGTCTTGGAAAGTCCAATGGGAAGAACTTAAAATCGGCCAGTGCATAGATCTGTCCCTGTCTCAGATGGAAAAGAACGAACCTTTGGTCATGGCGGCTTCTTACTTTTGGTCTGATGCGCTCAACGCATTTCTTTTTGGACACGGACCCATGACCCCGACCTTGGCCGATGTCTTGCTGCTGACCGGCCTAGATGTTTCCTCCGCCGATACCCCTTTCAACTACCTGTTCAAACCATCTCATAGGCTAGATACCAAAGGAATCGGCGGGTGGAAAGGATACATCAGTAAGAACATGAAGACAGGGACAATCTCACAGAGAGAGCACACCGCCTTCCTGATGATGTGGCTGGAGAAACATCTCTTCTGTGGCAGAGCGGTCGGCCCCTCTTCCAACACTCAAGCTTTGGCAGAATCTCTCGCACAAGGATCGGCCGTTCCCCTCGGCAAACATTTGCTGGGATCGGCATATCATATGATGCATCAAATCGGCGCCAAGCTGTCGAAAGGAGAGCCGATAGGGAATCCAGGTGGTCCTTGGTGGTTCATCACCCTCTGGCTCAATCTATACATGAGTAAGGTCTCTCAGCAGAGGATAGAGACAAAGACCTTTCCCAACATTGAGTCAGAGGAGAACCCATCGGTCCGTCGTCGCTGCAGATCTGTCGGAGAGGCGGCATCGGCCTTTCCTGGCTGCCAGTTCACCGCTACCCGGGTAGCCGAATACTTCAGATTCTTCTATAATGGACTTAGCAAGGAGATGATCACCTGGTATCCATTACAAACCGCGGAGCCTATTTTTGAATTGCCTATATGCTTCGACTTCTCCACCCACACATTTGACAGAGAGTTGATGGATGTCCTGATTAAGCCGGGAATTCTGCCGGCTAACTTCTTCTCGGGGAAGGACTCACCCACTTATGAGTTCTACTGCCCATCAGCTGCAGCAAGGCAACTAGGTTTCGGCCAATTGCCGATCCGAGTCTATTTTGCCGGCCAAGCAAAATTCAGAGATGGATTAACCTCTAGTCTCGACTACAGCCGATTGTGCGATTTAGTACTTGACTCCAGCACTATTGACTTGAACGGCTGGTCAGTTGCCTCTTTCGCCACCCAATAGTACAAATTATGGTGGGCAGAATGGAAGCAGCATCTTTTCTGTAAATCCCCATCAATTTACTGCAACATTCTGGACCCGGAGAACATCGACCCAAATGCTGCGGTACGTCCTTTTCTTTTCAGCCGATTTCAATGTTGCACTATCATCTTGCTGTTAACTTATGTTTACCTCTTCAGTCTGAAAGCCATGCTCCCCCAACACGGAGCCGAAGCGGCCGGCCGATTGATAGCCATCATCGATACACAGTGCAGCCACTCATCGGCTTCCATGCTCCATCTATCAGAGATATCTCCACCGGCCGATCAAAACGAGCGCCCAAGAGACCAACACCAAAGATATCCAGCCGTCGGATGCGGGCTCGCATTGAATTGGCCGATCAGACAACAATAGCATCGGCTGAAGTCTCTCGTATCGGATCGGCTAGCCAGATGGCAGCAGCATCGGCCGAGACTCCCCGTGTTGGATCGGCTGATCTGATGGGAGTGATGCGCGCCGAGACCCCAGACCCTTCACCTCCATCAGTGGTCGAGACGGCCGATCCCCAAGTCGCCGCCGAAGCCGGGGCTGCTGCAGCATCGCTCTTAGTAGAAGCTGTCCAGGTAACTTTATTTATCTCATGTATTCCCCAAAAACCTTCTGCTGACATCAATTTCGTCCCTCTACCAGGCGGCACGAGTTGTCCCACCACAATCTCCACGACTGTCGGCCACGTCTCAAGTAGGGACTGAAACTATAGCAGCTCCTGTTGCCGAGGTAAATGATCTCTTACTCTGCATCCTCAATATTCAGGAAACTTAACCAATTCTGATGCAGGTTGACTTGGGTACGCCGATTGTAACTCCACAGCTGGAATCGGCCGGAGAACCCGCAGAGGCATGTCAAATTCCCATTACCATCTTATCTTATTTTCCATAGTACCTTCACGAGCATTTATATCTTTCTCAGGAAGCTGGCCCAAGCGGAGCACCAATAATGATCGAATCTTCTTCTTCTGGTGAACCCAGTGCACCAATCCCTGAAACAAGGGAAATACTTCCACCGGCGCAGGCAAGAGAGATTCGTTTCAAAGAGGTAACAATTTTACCATTAGAATCGGCTAATTTACTCCCACTACCTGCTTACCCTTTGCTTCGTTCCTTTACAGGAGCAAGATTCTCCTAACAATAGTATCTTTTCTTTCGCTGTCTCCTTGGCCGACGAAGAAGAAACTGCCTCACATGTGGTTCCACCGAGTCCTGCCTCCGATGATGTCCGCTCTAAGCTTGAGAGCATCCGTACTCTCCTCCAAGGTGACATCGGCCGACTGGTGAAGGATGCATCGCCGATCCGACAACTTTTCAATGAGGTCGTAGATCACATTCCGGAGGAAGTGTCGGAAGACTTGGGGTACGCTGCCTATATAGAGGGCATGCGGATTCCGGTCTCGCGGGCGCTGCGACGTATGGCCGATCATGCTCAGATGGCCAAAACTCAGGAGGAGGTTGACTCGTACAAACACCAGGCCCAGAAAGTACATCACAAAATCAACTTCCTCGAGAACTGCCGTCCGGACATTGTTGGCACAATAGATCGGCTGAAACGAAGGAGAGCAGAACTAGCCAAGGAGATGGAACAGATAACCAAAGAGATAGCCGCTGAAGAGAAAAAGCTCCAAGAACTCCCAACCATGATCAGCGAGCTGAAGCAAAAAAGACAACATCTGGCCCGTGAAGCAATAAGACTCCGTCGCCGAGTGTCAGAAATGTCAGGATCGGCCGAAAGTGATCAGAGGATATTAGAATCAGCCGATCGAATCAGACGACAAGCGATTGTAGCCATAGATAGTTTCCTTGGGCTGTAAACAATATGTTAAACATTGTTGTTCCTTAATGCCACCACGCCGATTTGGTTTTGAACCGCTTCATATAATCTGTGCTTTCCACCTAACAATGGATCCCAATATCTCTTTCGCCCGATGTGTAGCCAGAAAACCGATGAGAAATCGGTCATGTTAATTCGACACATTTTCTTTTTGTACTCGGAATCCCCATCGGTACCAACGTACGTCGGCCTTGATCTGATGCTATCTCTTAAATCTCCCATCTCTAATGAATTGGCCGACGTGAACCCATGCCTCAGCTTCTCATTCTTTCGAACGAGCTGAATCCTCAGAGCCGACTGCTTGGATCGGCTGTAGACCGAAATTGGATACTTTCAAGAAGTCAGTGTCCCAAGTCCTGCCAGATATGCATTTGACGTGCTCGCAGCTCCACTGTTGAGTATCGGCCGCTGCAACGCTGTAAACGGAATCGGCAGCTACCACCTCTGTACTGTCGCCGACCCATTGCACAAGGCATTAATGCATGGTAGATGGGACACAACAGTTTGCATGTATCCAGTCGCGACCGAGCAGCATATTATAGGACCCTTTGCCATTAATGACGAAGAAAGTAGTGGGGAGGGTCTTACTGCCGATGGTGAGGTCGACGCAGAATGCCCCGCAGGCAGGCGACACGTTGCCTTCGAAGTCCTTCAGCATCATGTCCGTCTTGGTGAGGTCGTCCTCGCCCTTGCCCAGCTTGCGGAACATGGCATACGGCATGATGTTGACTGCCGCGCCTTCATCTACCTGTAGTCTGGTGATGGGTCTTCCGTTGACATAGCCCTTGAGAAATAGCGCTTTGAGGTGTTGTCGTTTTTCTTCCTCTGGCTTCTCAAACATAGCCGTCATCGGCTCTAACACCAGTTGTGCCATTTGCTCTTCCTCTGTATTTGTCACTTTGTCCCGATCGCTTGGCGCCATGAACTCCATCGGCAGTATGAAAACCATATTGATTTCGGCCGCCGATTCTTGGCTGTTTGCTTCCTGATCATTTTTCTTTGGGCGCCAAATTCAAGATTTCACATTCCTTCTTTCTGGCACGTGTCTTTGTTCTTCTTCTCGATGTTCCCACTGGCGTAGGCGTTGGATCCTTCGCTTCTGGGATCTGGATAAGCCGTCAGGACACCACCTGTGATTTACTGGTTTGGCCGATGATCTGGCGTGTTCCCACTTTGGTTCTTTCCCTGGGGGATCTTCGTCTGATACCCTATCATAGGCCACCTCTTCCAGCCGATCGTGCGCGCTGATCCTGCCCCCCAGTCCATCTTGCTGGCCGATCTTGGTTTTTGACCTGCCGTACTGGTCAACTCTGCCCCCCAGCCGATCATGCACCGAAACGCGCCGTTCTTCGCGCCGATTTCTATTGATCGGCTCTGATCCTCTGTCCCTAGAGTGTGGCTTCGGGCGATCGCTGCGGTTTGATCCATTGCACTCCGGATAGTTATCGGCAGAGGGCAGTCTGATATCGTTCTCCCAGCAGTGGATGAAGAAGGGACACTGCCAGTGATCTTCATGCCGGCGTATCATCTCTTCTGGGTGTTGTGCTTGTTCTTGCTGCCGCCGATATTTACTGAGTAGAAATCGGGAGGTGACAGGCCTGTGTGGCCGTTCTGGTCCTCGCCTATTCCTTCTGATTTCTTCCGTCGTGATCTGCCTCTTGGGATCGACGACGCCACCTCTTCTCGCCGATTCTGATGTCAGCACCTTGGTTTGACTTGACTCTTCTCCAGCGTTGACCGTGTTGGCCGGGAAGGGATGCTGATCTATCTTCATCGGCATTGCCGATTTGGTTGGAGTCTCAAATTTGAGCCGCCCTTGTTCAATGGCCGATTGTATCTGCTGACGAAAGACTTTACATTCGTTGGTGTCATGAGAAGTAGCGTTGTGCCACTTGCAGTACTTCATCTTCTTCAGCTGATCGGCCGTAGGGATGGTGTGATGTTGCGACAGCTTGATCTGTCCCTCCTGAAGCAGTAGATCAAAAATTTTATCGGCTTTTGACGTGTCAAAGCCGAATGTCTCTGGCTCCTTCTTGCCAAAGGGGCAGGATATTGGTTTTTCCCCTTTTACCCATTCCGCCAGGCCGATTTCCTCCTCTGCGTCAGATTCAGATCCTTCCAAATACGCCACCTTCTTCTGAAAGCTCCTCCGCTATTCAAACGGTCGGATCTCTTGCCCTGACAATCGGTGGACGATTTGACTCAGGCTCTCAAACTCTTGGGCGGCATATCTTTCTCTGATTTGCGGTAAGAGGCCCTGGAAAGCGATATCGGCCAACTGTGCATCGGTCAGGGCCTGGCTGTAGCACTTGTTTTTGATCTCTCTGAATCTCTGTATATACCCTGTCACCGGCTCATCGTTCCTCTGCCTGAGGCTGGTTAGATCCGAGAGCTTCATCTCGTGTATTCCCGCATAGAAATACTTGTGGAATTGTTTCTCCAGATCGGCCCACGTGACGATAGAACTTGGCGGTAAAGTGGTGAACCACTGGAAGGCCGATCCGGATAGAGATGATGAAAATAACCGTACCCTCAGAGCGTCTTGCGTGGCAGCTTCACCGCACTGGATGATGAATCTGTTGATGTGCTCCACAGTGGATGTGTCATCCGTCCCTGAGAACTTGGTGAAATCAGGAACCTTGTAGCGGTGTGGGAACGGCAACGAGTCATAGGCTGATGGATACGGCGTCTTGTAAGTATAAGTTTGAACTTTTGGCTTCAGCCCAAACTGATCTTGAATTACTTCTGCTATTCTTGCCGTCCAATCCACCTGCTGCTGATGAACAGTTGTTCGCGGTGCGGGCACGTGTTGAAGGGCTGGTTCAGCCAGGTGATGAATCGGCGAAGTTTGCTGAATGGCCGATAACTGCTGGCGAAACGCGTCCGCACCCCCTTCGTACGTTGCTGCTGGCGCCGCGGCTCTGAATGCCTCCACAGTGCTTGACCCCCTGCCGGCTTCTGGTAAAATCGGCTGGTACTGGGAGACCGTCGGCCGGGCGGCCGATTGGTACGGCACCTGAAACGGATAAGTGCCATGCCCGTTCGCTGGCTCGGGAAAATGCGTCGTGGCTGATGCCCCCCTGCCGATCTCTGGTAAAATCGGCTGGTACTGGGAGACCGTTGGCCGGGCTGCTGATTGGTACGGCACCTGGAACGGGTAAGTGCGATGCCCGTCCGCTGGCTCGGGGAAATACGTCGTGGCTGATGCCCCCCAAGGCACTAAGCTTGTAGGCAGTGTTTGCACCGAAGCCATCTGGACGGGTTGAAGCGGCGCTCGCGACGGGAGACAGGGTGCACCGCTATATCTTGGAGACGCCGGAAGTGGTGGAGAGCTGTACCCCTCGCGCTGCGTCAACATCGGCTGAGAAGCCGATTGGGATGTGTAGGGTAAGCTTCTGGCCGGCAGGGTAGTTGGAGGGGCATATGCCGGTCCCTGATAACCTTGAACGGCTCCGCTGGCCAGAGAGTTGACGACGGCGTTGTACACCGTGTTGCTCATCACCGAGGATTGGTCAATGAACGCTTGATATACGGACTGCTGAATCATCTCTGACATCTTGCCCGAGTCTTCAGCAATGGTGATGTGGCGAGGTGCTGGAATAGGGGCCTTCCTAACTGCTTCCCCGCTTCTGGTACGACTGAACGATTGGAGGTATATCTTCTTGTAATCTTCTAGATGTTTGGCCAATTCCTCCGTCTGGTTGTCCTTGAGATCAGCTTCTGTGACCCCAATGATGTTGCTATCAGAGATTTCTGCGTTGTTTGACATATCAGGTCCTGGATGGTCCCACCGGGCGTGCCAAAAGTGTGTTGGCGCTAAAATCGGCCGGATAGGAATCGGCCGATGGGTCTTCAGCGTCGGACACACGACCCGGGAGAATCTGCTTAGCTCCTGTTCGGGTTATCGCCCTGGTGCGGTTTGCGCGGCGTGCCAGTCAATCTGACCTATTGATTGACAAGGAAATAGAGTATTAAATTCCAGGCGCGTCGATCGGCTGGATTTCCGATCTGTCCTGAGGAGCGCCTCGGCGGTAAATCGGCCGATTTGTTGTAGAGATGATCGGCTATGAGTCAGCCGATGATCGTATGGTAATTGTAAAAACTGCTGGAGCAATCTAAACAATTACTATAGAGGCAACACTTGAAACAGATCTAATCGGCTATATGGCGATGAATCGAAGGAGGACGATGACGAAGCCGATTACCCTGATCTCAAGCTGGATAACTGGTGATAATACTAGAATAACAGGTAGAACTTGCAATTCTAGTAAATATCGATAACTTGTGAATAAATCCAAACGAAACCACAGCGATGCGCCCGTAGTTAAAGCTCGGATATTACTCGATAATCGGAACCTACCAATTGGCCGGAGATCAGGTTGATGCACCCTGCCAATCCGTACGAACTCGTGAAAGAAGAAAATATTGGCGAAGTCGCCGACTTGAAAGGTAAAGTACTGGTAAAAAGTAGAAGTATTTTGTTGATTGATGTTGGTTGTCTTTTGCAAAACCCTAGCGACTCCTATTTATACCCTGAAACTAGGACTCCTAGTCGATTACGACTTGTTACAACCTTATTTAAAACAGGAAAACTATTATATCTATAATAACTTTAAAAAGGAAACGGACTCCCGCAGAATCTTCCGCCGCCGCTTCCTAATCCAATCAGGACCTCTTCAATTGCTTTCCGGCCGACTTAGCATGCCGCGTTGACCAGCTTTTGACTAGGATCTTCTGGAATAATCCTATCCTGTTGGCATAGGCGGCGCCGCCAATCGGCCGATTTTCAACTGTTACCCCGATCGGCTGATTCCTTACTGTAGCTCTCAGATCTTCTACATCGGCCAACCTTCTTCTCCTGACGCCGATTCAATACGTGTCAAAATCTGGCGTCAACATCTTGGATTATATGAATCTCGTCTGCTTTGAACAAATGCCAACCTCTGACGAGAGTTCCTCATCTTCACATCGACTTGCTGAAGCTAAAACTGAAGTCGCCATGAAAGATCTGGAAAAGGAGAAGGCCCGCCTGCCTCATGATAAAACTAGGTCGCATCGAAAGAGAAATCCAGCGTAGGTGTAATCAGTAGGCACACCAGTATTTTTATTCTAAGGGTGACTTATACCGTGTCGGCCATGTAATCTGTAATTTCCATTCAATAATGAATCCCAATGCTTCCTTCACCAGATGTGTAGCCAGAAAACCGATGAGAAATCGGCCATGTTACCTTGACATATTTTGCTGTAAGTTATGCATCTACCCAAATGCTTGGATAGTACCTCTTCAGATATTGTCCATTTAAAGCTCTTGGGAATTCCTCCCCTTCTATTGTCTCCAGAATATATGCATTTCCAGGAGCACATCGGCCGATTCTATACGGCCCTTCCCACGTAGGTGACCATTTACCGAATTTGGGATCCTTAGATCTTATCGGCAGCACCAGCTTCCATACCAGATCTCCCTGAGAGAACTGTTTAATTTTGACCTTTTTGTCATACCATCTGGCCACCCTTTTCTTGTTTTCTTCTATGCTAATCAGGGCTCTTAACCGTAAACCTGCCGAATCGTCAAGTTCATCTTTCATGAGAAAGGAATAGTCATCGGCCGTTAACTGATCCTGTAGCGATATACGCCTTGACCCTGTCCTTATCTCCCATGGCAAGACTGCTTCATGACCATAAACCAAATGATAAGGGGATATTTTAGTGGCCCCATGACAAGCCATCCTGTACGCCCATAAAGATTCGGCCAAAGACATATGCCACTTCTTGGGTTGCTCTTCTATTTTCCTCTTGATTAGCTTGATTATCCCCTTGTTAGACGATTCTGCTTGGCCATTGGCTTGAGCATAGTAGGGAGAAGAATTTAATAATTTAATTCCCATATCGGCGGCGAACTCTCCGAATTCTCCAGAAGTGAACATTGTCCCTTGATCAGTTGTGATGGTTTGAGGAATACCAAATCGATATATAATATGGCTTTTAACAAACTCAATCATATCGGCTGATGTCACGTTCCTTAAAGGAACTGCCTCCACCCACTTGGTAAAATAATCTGTAGCCACCAATATGAACTTATGCCCTTTGCTAGATGGAGGATGAATCTGTCCGATGAGATCTATTCCCCAACCTCTGAACGGCCACGGCTTAATTATTGGATTCATAGCCGATGCTGGTGCGCGCTGCACATTGCCAAACCTCTTACAGTCTTGGCATCCTTTGTAGTACTTGAAACAATCTTCAAGGATAGTCGGCCAGTAATATCCATTGTTCCTGATCATCCATTTCATTTTGTGAGCCGATTGATGAGCTCCACACACGCCTTCATGGATTTCTCCCATCAGAACCTTTGCCTCTTCTGTTCCCAGGCATTTGAGAAGAACTCCATCAATCGTCTGATAAAATAAATCATCCTCAAGCAACACATACTTTGTAGCCTGAAAACGTGTTCGCCGATCCACCTTTTGGGATGGATTTTTCAAGTAATTGGCGATCTCCTTTCGCCAGTCATCGGCCGCGAGCTCCAGCGTCATCGTTCCCTGAATCGGCCGATACCCAGAAGCATGTTGAGCCAGTCTGTTGGCTTCTTCATTATAATTTCTGGGGATATGCTCAATTATTGCAGATTTGAATCCTTTTAAAAGTTGAAGACAATCCTCATAATAAATCCTCAAGATGTCATCCTTGCACTCAGATCGTCCTGTTAACTGATCCACAATGAGCATGGAATCCCCAAAGATTTCGACTGCATCAGCTCTGACTTCCCTTAATAATTGGATGCCTTTCAGAATAGCTCGATATTCCGCCTGGTTATTAGTTGCAGAGGCTTCTATCGGCAGAGAGAAATCATAAGTTGCCCCCCGAGGCGACACAAGAACAATGCCGATTCCTGATCCGACCCCACACGAAGAACCATCAAAATATAGAGTCCATGGAACTGGTTCAATGGTGGCAATTTCTGGTCCACAATGTTGAACTATGAAATCGGCCATCACTTGACCTTTGACGGCTTTGGCCGATTCGTACCTTAGATCGAATTCTGATAAAGCCAGGATCCATTTTCCAATCTGCCCCTTCAAAATCGGCAATGATAGCATATACTTCACCACATCATCCTTGCACACGACTATGCATTCTGCCGATAGAAAATAGTGCCTGAGCTTAGTACATGAAAAGTACAAGCACAAGCATAATCGCTCCACCGAGGAATATCTTATTTCGGCGTCTAAAAGTCTTCTGCTGACGTAGTATACCACTCGTTCTTTCCCTTCAAAGTCCTGTACCAACGCCGATCCAATAGCCTGTTCGTCAGCCGATAAATATAACTTGAACGGCTTACCAGGCTGTGGCGGGGCTAACACCGGAGGTGAAACCAGATACTGCTTGATATTCTCCAGTGCCTTGCGCTGTTCTTCTCCCCATGTGAATTCCTGGTCGGGCTTTAATTTCAACAGAGGGGTAAAAGCCTGAATACGTCCTGATAGATTGGATATGAACCTTCTGATGTAATTGACCTTGCCGATGAGGGACTGCAACTCAGTTTTATTTTGTGGGGCCACCACTTTGTTGATGGCGTCTATGGTCTTGCGGCTGACTTCTATCCCGCGCTCATGGACCATGAACCCTAAGAATTGTCCGGCCGATACACCAAATGCACACTTGTTTGGGTTCATCTTCAGCCCATGTTTCCTTGTGCATTCCAGCACTTCCTGTAAATCGGCCAGATGATCTTGGTGACCTTTTGACTTGACCACGACGTCATCTATATAAATTTCCACTGATGAACCAATGAGCTTGTGGAATATGTAGTTCATGGCCCGTTGATATGTAGCGCCGGCGTTCTTCAAGCCGAAAGTCATAACCACCCATTCAAATAAACCAAGATGGCCTGGGCACCTAAAAGCCGTCTTCGAAATATCTTCCTCGGCCATTAATATCTGATTGTACCCGGCGTTCCCATCCATGAAGCTTATGACTTTGTGGCCTGCGGCAGCATCCACCAAGATATCGGCCGTTGGCATCGGATATCCATCCATCGGCGTAGCCTGATTTAAGTTCCTGAAATCAATGCACACACGCAATTTTCCATTCTTTTTGTATACAGGCACAATGTTAGAAATCCATTCGGCGTAGCGGCACTGCCGAATAAATCCTGCCTCAATCAACTTTGTAATCTCGGCCTTTATGTCAGGTAGAATCTTGGGGTTACACCGTCGTGCAGGTTGCTGATACGGCCGATATCCTGATTTTATAGGTAACCGGTGTTCAACAATAGACCGGTCTAGTCCTGGCATCTCGTGGTATTCCCAAGCAAAGCAATCTCTGAACTCTTTCAACAAACCTATCAATTTATATTTGTACTCAGAATCCAAATTGGCACTAATGTACGTCGGCCTTGATTTGCTGCTATCTCCCAAATCTACCTTCTCTAATAAATCGGCCGACGTAAACCCATGCCCAAGCTTCCCATCTTCTCGAACGAACTGATCCATTTATTCTGAATCTTCAGAGCCGACTGCTTGGATCGGCTGTAGACCGAAATTGGACACTTTCAGGAAGTCGGTGTCCCAAGTCCTGCCAGATATACACTTGACATGCTCGCAGCTCCACTGTTGCGTATCGGCCGCTGCAACGCTGTAGGCGGAATCGGCAGCGACTATTTCTGTACTGTCGCCGACCCATTGTACAAGGCATTGATGCATTGTAGAAGGGACACAGCAATTTGCGTGTATCCAGTCGCGACCAAGTAGCATATTATAGGACCCCTTGCCATTAATGACGAAGAAAGTAGTAGGGAGGGTCTTACTGCCGATAGTGAGGTCGACGCAGAATGCTCCGCGGGCGGGTGACACGTTGCCTTCGAAATCCTTCAGCATCATGTCCGTCTTGGTGAGGTCGTCGTCGCCCTTGCCCAGCTTGCGGAACATGGCATACGTCATGATGTTGACTGCTGCGCCTCCATCTACCAGTAATCTGGTGACGGGTCTTCCGTTGACATAGCCTTTGAGAAACAGCGATTTGAGATGCTGCCGTTTTTCTTCTTCTAGTTTTTCAAATGTAGCCGCTTTATCTCGATCGTTGGGCGCCATGAACTCCATCGGCAGTATGAACACCATATCAATTTCGGCTGCCGATTCTTGGTTGCTTGTTTCTTGATCATTTTTCTTTGGACGCCAGACTCGAGATTTGACATTCCTTCTCTCTGGCACCTGTCTCTGTTCTTCTTCTTGATGTTCCCACTGGCGTAGGCGTTGGACCCTTCGCTTCTGGGATCTGGACAGGCCATCGGGACACCACCTGGGATTCGCTGGTTTGGCCGATGACCTGACGTGTTCCCAATCTGGTTCCCTTCCTAGGGGATCTTCGTTTGATACCCTGTCATCGGCCATCTCTTCCAGCCGATCGTGTGTGCTGATCCTGCCCCCCAGTCCATCTCGCTGGCCGATCTTGCTTTTTGACCTGCTGTACTGGTCAACTCTGCCCCCCAGCCGATCATGCACCGAAACACGCCGTTCTTCGCGCCAATTTCTGCTGATCGGCTCTGATCCTCTGTCCCTAGAGTGTGGCTTCGGGCGATCGTTGCGGCTTGATCCGTTACACTCCAGACAGTTATCGGCAGACGGCAACCTGATATCGTTCTCCCAGCAGTGGATGAAGAACGAACACTGCCAGTGATCTTCATGCCGACGCATCGTCTCCTGGTATCTTGCCTGTTCTTGCTGCTGCCGATATTTACTTATTAAGAATTGGGAGGTGACAGGCCTGTGTGGTCGTTCTGGCCCTCGCCTGTTCCTTCTGATTTCTTCCGTCGTGATCTGCCTCCTGGGGTCGACAGCACCGCCTCTTTTCGCCGATTCTGACGTCAGCACCTTGGTTTGACTTGAGTCTCCTCCAGCGTTAAGCGTGTTGGTCGGGAAGGGATGCTGATCTATCTTCATCGGCTTTGCTGATTTGGTTGGAGTGTCAAACTTAAGCCGCCCCTGTTCAATGGCCGATTGTATCTGCTGGCGGAAGACTTTACATTCGTTTGTATCATGAGAAGTGGCGTTGTGCCACTTGCAGTACTTCATCTTCTTAAGCTGATCGGCCGTAGGGATGGTGTAATGTTGAGACAGCTTAATCTGCCCCTCCTGAAGCAGTAGATCAAAAATTTTATCGGCCTTTGACGTGTCAAAGCCGAATGTCTCTGACTCCTTCTTGCCAAAGGGGCAAGATATTGGTTTTTTCCCCTGTACCCACTCTGCCAGGCCGATTTCTTCTTCCGCATCGGATTCAGATCCCTCCAAGTATGCCACCTTCTTTTGGAAGCTCCTCCGCTGTTCGAACGGTCGGACCTCCTGCCCTGATAATCGGTGGATGATCTGGCTCAGGCTCTCAAACTCTTGGGCAGCATATCTCTCTCTGATTTGTGGCAAGAGACCTTGGAAAGCGATATCGGCCAACTATGCATCGGTCAGAGCCAGACTGTTGCATTTATTCCTAATTTATCTGAACCTCTGTATATACCCTGTCACTGGTTCATCGCTCCTCTGTCTGAGGCTGGTCAGATCCGAAATCTTCATCTCGTGTACTCCTGCATAGAAGTACTTGTGGAATTGTTTCTCCAGATCGGCCCACGTGACGATAGAATTTGGCGGTAAAGTGGTGAACCACTGGAAGGCCGATCCGGACAGCGATGATGAAAATAAACGCACCCTCAGAGCATCTTGCGTGGAAGCTTCTCCACACTGGATGATGAATCTGTTGATGTGCTCCACAGTGGATGTGTCGTCCATCCCTGAGAACTTGGTGAAATCAGGAACTTTGTAGCGGTGTGGGAACGGCAACGAGTCATAGGCCGATGGATACGGTGTCTTGTAAGTATAAGTCTGAACTTTCGGCTTCAGTCCAAACTGATCCTGGATTACTTCTGCTATTCTTGCCGTCCAGTCCACCTGCTGCTGATGAACAGCTGTTCGCGGCACGGGCATGTGCTGAAGGGCTGGTACGGCCGGGTGATGAATCGGCGAATTTTGCTGAGCGGCCGATAGTTGATGGCGAAATGAGTCCGCACCCCCTTCGTACATCACCGCTGGCGCGGTGCCTCTGAGTACTTCCACAGTGTTTGCCCCCCTGCCGATTTTTGATAAGATCGGCTGATACTGGGAGACCGTCGGCCGGGCGGCCGATTGGTATGGCACCTGAACCGGATAAGTGCCATGCCCGTTCGCTGGCTTGGGAAAATATGCCGTGGCTGACATCCCCCAAGGCGCTGAGCTTGTGGGTTGTGTTTGCACAGAAGCCATCTGAACGGGTTGAAGCGGCGCTAGCGACGGGAGACATGGTGCACTGCTGTATCTTGGAGACGCCGGGGGTGGTGGAGAGCTGTACCCTTCGCCTTGCGTCAATATCGGCTGAGGAGCCGATTGGGATGTGTATGGTAGGCTCCTGGCTGGCAGAGTAGTTGGAGGGGCATATGCCGGTCCCTGATAGCCTTGAATGGCTCCGCCGGCCAGAAAGTTGACGACGGCGTTATACACCGTGTTGCTCATCACCGAGGATTGGTCGATGAACGCTTGGTACACGGACTGTTGAATCATCTCTGACATCTTGCCCGAGTCTTCAGCAATGGTGATGTGGGGAGGTGCTAGAATAGGAGCCTTCTTGACTGCCTCCCCGCTTCTGGTACGACTAAACGACTGGAGGTACATCTTCTTGTAATCTTCCAGATGTTTGGCCAATTCCTCCCTCTGGTCGTCCTTGAGATCAGCTTCTGTGACCTCGATGATGTTGCTGTCAGAGATTTCTGTGTTGTTCGACATATCAGATCTTGGATGGTCCCACCGGGCGTGCCAAAAGTGTGTTGGCGCTAAAATCGGCCGGATAGGAATCGGCCGATGGGTCTTCAGCGTCGGACACACGACCCGGGAGAATCTGCTTAGCTCCTGTTCGGGTTATCGCCTTGGTGCGGTTCGCGCGGCGTGCCAGTCAATCTGACCTGTTGATTGACAAGGAAATAGAGTATTAAATTCCAGGCGCGTCGAACGGCTGGGGTTCTGATCTATCCTGAGGAGCGCGTCGGCGGCGAATCGGCCGATTTGCTGCAGAGATGATCGGCTATGGATCAGCCGATGGTCGTATAGTAATCGTAAAGACAACTGCTGGAGCGATCTAGACGACTACTGCAAAGACAACACTTGAAATAGATCTAATCGGCTGTATGATGGTAAATCGAAGGCGAACAATGACGAAGCCGATTACTCTGATCTCAAGCTGGATAACTGGTGATAATAGTAGAATAACAGGTAAAACTTGCAATTCTAGTAAATATCGATAACTGGTGAATAAATCCAAACGAAACCACAGCGATGCGCCCGTAGTTAAAGCTCGGATATTACTCGGTAAGCGGAACCTACCAATTGGCCGGAGATCAAGTTGATGCAGCCCTGCCAATCCGTACGAACTTGTGAAAGAAGAAAAGGTTTTGGCGAAGTCGCCGACTTGAAAGTAAATTGCTGGAAAAGTAGAAGTATTGTTTTTGATTGATGTGTTGATCCTTCTCAAAGCCCTAGCGACTCCTATTTATACCCTGAAACTAGGACTCCTGGTCGATTACGACTTGTTACAACCTTATTTAAAACAAGAAAACTACTATATCTATAATAACTTTTAAAGGAAACGGACTCCCGCAGAATCTTCCGCCGCCGTTCCCTAATCCAATCAGGATTCCCTTCAATTACTCCTTGACCAACTTGGCGTGCCCTGTTGACCAGCTTTTGACTAAGATCTTCTGGAATAATCCCATCCTGTTGGCATAGGCTGCGCCACCAATCGGCTGATGTTCAACTGTTACCTCAATCGGCCGATGTTCAACTGTTACCTCAATCGGCCGATTCCTTACTGTAGCTTTCAGATGTGCTGCATCGGCCAATCTTCTCCTCCTGACGCCGATTCAACACGTGTCAAAATCTGGCGTCAACACCTGTTGATTGACAAGGAAATAAACGTATTAAATTCCGGAGTTCCAATCGGCTAAAGTTCCGATCTTTCCCAAAAAGCGTATCAGCGAATCGGCCGATTTGCTATGAAGATGATCGGCTATAGATTAGCCGATAATCACGTGGCGATTGCAAAGAAAACTACTGGAGTAACTTAAACAATCGCTACGGATGCAACACTTGAAATAGATCTAATCGGCTGTATGATAATGAACAAGGAAAAGTAATGATAAAGCTGATAGTTCGATCTCAAGCTGGATAACTGGTGATAAAACTAGAACAATAGGTAAAACCTATAATTATGGTAAATATCGATAACTTGTGAATAAATCTAAACGAAACAACGGCGATGCGCCCGAAGTTAAAGCTTAGATGTTATTCGATAAGCGGAACCTACCAATTGGCCGAAGATCGTGTCGATGCAGCCCTGCCAATCCGTACGAACTCGTGAAAGAAAAAGAAGTATTGGCGAAGTCGCCAACTTGAAAGTAAAGTACGATGAAAAAGTAGATTGTTTTTGTTGATTGATGTATGATCTTCTACAAACTTGATTCCTGATCTATTACGATCCGTTACAAACTTGATTTAAATAAAAAGGTACTATATCTATAATATTTTCCTAAAGGAAACGGGCTCCCGCAGAATCTTCTGCCGCCATCTCCTAGTCCAATCCGGACTCTTTCCATTGCTTCACGACCGAGTCGGCGTCATTCTTTGACTAACGTCAAATCATCTTTGACTAGGATTCTCTGTTGGGATTCCATTGGCTTCATCCCTTATCTGTTGGCGCAAGCTGCATCGCCAATCGGCCGATCCCTAACTGTAGCCTCAATCGGCCGATTCCCAACTGTAGCCTTTAAATCTGCTGCATCGGCCAGTCTCTTCCTTTCCTGATGCAGATTCAACACGTGTCAAAATCCGGCGTCAACACATGCCCCCCAGTTTCGGAGTAAAACATGACTTTTACTTCGAAATTCTTTTTTAGCCTCTCCTCCAAAACAAACGCAGCAAAAATCTCCCTCCGTTTCGCGGTCTTCTACATGATGATTGCCATCTTCTCGAACCGGGCGCTTGAGACAACTGTTCCCCTGGAATTCGTGTAGACGGCGCGGCAAAAATTCCGCCTTTACCCTTTCTCACTCGGACTGTCTTTAAGTACCGGCGTTCTCCGCTGCTTCTTCTCCACGAGCTTAGTAATCTCCTCCCCAGCGAATCACTTTCCATCTTCTCCCAACGCCTTCTCGGTTTCCAACCGCATTCTCCGGCGATCTTTCTCTCATCTATGACATGCTTCATCCCTCCAATGGCGGCGCCATCAGCAACTCCACCAACCATGAGGCTCCGCCAGCGACTCTGTCGGCGACGGCGGTTCCATCAGCGACTCCATCGGCGACTCCATCGGCAACGATGAGCTTCATCCCGAAGGTAAACATCCGAAACTCTCCTTTTTTACTTTTTACCGCTCAGGCACCTTTTAGATCTATTCTTAGTTCTTCCCTTTTTCACCTTTTTTAGGCATTTAGATAACAAATTACTATTCCCCTTTCCGACGCTCCTGGTCTCATCCGCTTAGGCCCTATGGGGAATCCAGACCCGACAGATTTAATCAACTTAGAAACCCATAGAATCCCTTTCAAGCAATCACCTATGGATCTGGGTCAATGGTCAGGCGCTTTTAGATCTTGGCCGAATGAAACCCCCGGCTGGAAAGAGTGGTACCAAATATTAGCCAATTCTAAGAGAGTTCAGTGGGATGAATTAAAAATCGGCTAGTGCATCAATCTCTCTTTGTCCCAGATGGAGAAAAATGAGCCCCTAGTAATGGCGGCCTCCTATTTTTGGTCCGACGCGCTCAACGCGTTTATCTTTGGGCACGGACCCATGACTCCAACTCTGGCCGATGTCCTGATGCTGACCGGCCTTGACATTTCCTCCCCTGATACACCCTTTGATTATCTGACCAAACCAACCTATCGGCTAGAGATGAAAGGAATCGGCGGGTGGAAAGGGTACATCAACAGAAACATGAGGACCACGACGATTTCGGAGAGAGAACATACAACGTTCTTTATGATGTGGCTAGAGAAGCACTTCTTCTGTGGCAGAGGGGTCGGTCCTTCCTCCAATACACAAGCTCTAGCAGAATCCCTGTCAATAGGGTCCACCATCCCCCTTGGGAAGCATCTGTTAGGATCGGCCTACCAGATGATGCACCAAATCGGCGTCAAATTATCAAAAGGAGAGTTGATTGGTAACCCTGGTGGCCCTTGGTGGTTCATCACCCTCTGGCTTAACTTGTACATAAGTAAGGTTTCCCAGCAGCAGATAGAGACCAAAACATTCCCCAATATTGAGTCAGAGGAGAACCCCACCATACGATGACGGTGCATTTCTTTCGACGAAGCGGCATCAGTTTTTCCTGGTTGCCAGTTCACTGCTACCCGAACAGCCGAGTATTTCAGATGTTTTTACAACAGCTTCAGTGAAGAAACCACCAGTTGGTACCCATACCAGATGACAGAGACGCTTTTTGAGCTTCCCGTCTGCTATGATTCATCGTCCAACTCCTTTGATGATGATCTCATGAACATTTTGATCAAGCCAGGGATTTTACCGGCAAATTTCTTCTCTGGGAAAGATTTTCCAACTTTTGAATTTTACAACCCATCAGTTGCAGCACGATAATTCGGCCTTGGTCAGCTGCCGATTCAAGTTTATTTTGTCGGCCTTGCGAAATTCCGAGATGAACTCACCAAGAGCCTCGACTACAGTCAGCTGTGCAATCTAGTGCCAGACTCCAGTACCATTGACCTAAACAACTGGATAGTGGCTCCCTTTGCCGTCCAACAATTCAAATTATGGTGGGCAGAATGGTAGCAGCATCTCTTCTGTTCATCTCCTTCAACATATTGTAATAATCTGGATCCCAACAACATCGACTCAAACGCAGCGGTATTGCCCTTCTCCCAGCCGATTTCAACATTATCCCTTTTCATGCTACAAATTTGCCGCTAACTCTTATTTCCCTTTTCAGTCCGAAAATCAACTTCCCCCGACGCGGAGCCGAAGTGGTAGGCCGATAGAGAGCAACCGCCCATACACACCATTCCCACTCATCGGCCATCACGCCCCGACCATCAAAGACATCACCAGTGGCCGATGGAAGCAAACACCAAAGAGGCCCACTTTAAAGAAGACGAGCCGCCGAGTGTGTGCCCGTATAGAACCGGCTGATCAATCGGCGGCAGTATCGGCTGAACCTTCAACTGCACCAACTTTGCCGATTGCTGAGGAGGTTGATCTCCAGACTGTTACAAAAGTTGGAGCGGCTGCTGCATCATTGCTGGTAGAAGTTGTTCAGGTAATTCCGCACACTTCACACACTTCTAAGTATTCTATCGATATTAACCTCTTCTTTCTGCCAGGCTGCGCAAATCGCCCCAGTGCAGTCTCCGCAGCAATCAGCTACATCTCAGGCGGAAACCGAAACGCTAGTGATTTCCCTCACCGAGGTAAAGAGTTTCTTAACTCAATTTCTTGATACTCAACAAAAAACTAACCAATTTTTGATGCAAGCCAATCTGGGTGCATCGATTGTACCTCCCCAACAAACATCGGCCGGAAGACTCACAGAGGTATGAGAGGCATCATATATCATCAGACTTAATTATTTGCAGTATACTTATAAAATCCGCTTCCCATACCTTTTCAGGAGGCTGGCCCGAGCAGGGCACTGATAGTCGTCGAGTCTTCTTCTTCTAACGAGCCGATCGCGCCGGTTCCCGAGACGAGGGTGGCAGTTCCGCCGGCGCAAGCAAGAGAAATCCGTTTCAAAGAGGTAGGGAACTTATCACCCAAATCGGCTGATTCCCCCTTACTGTCTGCTAATCCGTATTTTTACTTCTTTTATTCTTTCGCAGGAGCATGACACTCCCAATAATAGTCTTTTTTCTTTCGCGGTTCCCCTTTCTGACGATGAAGAGGTCGCTTCACACCAAGTCACACCGAGCTCAATCCCTGATGACGTCCGTGCCAAGCTCAAAAGTATACGGACCCTCCTCCAAGACGATATCGGCCGATTAGTGGGAGATGCCTCATCGTTTCGGCAACTTCTTAATGAAATCAGAGGCCGAATTCTAGAGGAAGCGACAGAGGCTCTGGATCCTGCTGCATATATAGAGTCAATGCAGACTTTAGTGCTCAGGGCCTTGCACCATATGGCCGATCGCACCAAACTAGCGAAAGCCCGCGAGGAAGAAGACTCCTACAAACATCGAGCCCAAGAGGTGCATTAGCGAATCAACTTCCTTGAGAATTCTTGTCCAGATATCGTCGGTGCCATAGATCGCCTTAAACGGCGAAGGGCAGAGCTAGCCAAAGAGATGGAGCAGGTGACCAAGGCCATAGCTAATGAACAAAAAAGACTCCAAGACCTCCCATCTGTCATCGCCGAACTGAAGTAGGAAAGACATAACCTGGCCTGTGAAGCAATAAAAATCCATCGTCATATGCCAGAAGTCCCCGGGGTACGAACCCTCCTCTATTTCCTCCCTTGACATTTCAATCGCTCTGACACTGGGTAGTTGTTTGCTCTTTCTTTAGCCGAAACGCCTTAGTCCCAGTCTGGAACGAGCGATTGAAGTTATGCATTCAGACGAACCATTATCGCAGGCGTACATAGATCTGATAAAAGCTCATTTCGAAGAACTCAAAGGTCATGTTCCTGCTGACGTCTAGAAAGTCTGGGACCATATAGATGCTAACTACTCCAGGCGACCGACAACTGAAAGGAGTCATCCACTCCCTCGCTCAGTTGCCCTTGAAGATGCTGCGATGGGGACATCCCAACCACCTCTCGACAAGAGCCATCCACTCCCTCGTCAAGTCAAGACTGAAGCCACCATGGAGGATCTGGAGGAAAAGAGCATCCGCCTTTTGATAAAATTAGGCCGGATTGAGAGAGAGATTAAGAAAAAGCGTGATCAATAGATATATTGGTACTTTTATTCTAAGGGCGGCTTGTACCATGTCGGCCATGTACTCTGCTGTTTTCACCGAATAATAAATCGGTCAGACTAAATCAAAATGTTTCATCCTTAAGGCGATGTCATTTTTACATCGGCTATATAGACAGGAGCCAATGGGAGTTGGCCACGTTGTCTTGATGCACCCTATCGCAAGTTATGCACCCACCCATATACTTGGATAGTACCTCTTCAGATATCTCCCATTTAAGGCTCTTGTGAATTTTTCCCCTTCGATAGTTTCTAGTATATATGCATTTCCCGGAGCACATCGGCCGATTTTTTACGACCCCTCCCAAGTGGGCGACTATTTACCGAATTTGGGATCCTTAGACCCTATCGGCAGCACCAACTTCCTTACCAAATCTCCTTGGGAGAATTGTTTAACTTTGATCTTCTTGTCATACCACCTGGCCACCCTTTTCTTTTTTCTTCGATGCTAATCAGGGCCCTCAATCGCTGACCCGCCGAATCATCGAGTTCTCCCTTCATGAGGAAGGAATAGTTATCGGCCGTCAACTGATCTTGAAGCGATGTGCGCCTTGACCCTGCCCTTAATTCCCAAGGCAAGACTGCCTCGTGACCATATACCAACTGATAAGGAGATATCTTAGTGGCCCCGTGGCAAGCCATCCTATAAGCCCATAGAGATTCAGCTAAAGACATGTGCCACTTCTTGGGTTGTTCCTCTATCTTCCTCTTGATCAACTTGATTATCCCCTTATTGGATGATTCGGCCTGGCCGTTGGCTTGAGCATAGTACGGAGAAAAATTCAACAATTTAATCCCCATATCGGCGGCGAATTCTTCGAACTCCCCTGAGGTGAACATCGTTCCTTGATCAATTGTGATAGTTTGAGGGATACCGAACCGATAAACAATGTGGTTCTTAATGAAATCGATCATATCGGCCGATCTCACGGTCTTCAACGGAACTGCCTCCACCCATTTGGTAAAATAATCAGTGGCTACTAATATAAACTTGTGCCCTTTGCTTGATGGAGGGTGATTCTGTCCGATGAGATCTATTCCCCAACCTCTAAACGGCCATGGCTTGATTACCGGATTCATAGCCGAAGCTGGCGCGCGCTGCACATTGCCAAACTTCTGACAGTCTTGACAACCTTTATAATATTTAAAACAATCTTCGAGAATCGTCGGCCAATAATACCCATTGTTTCTGATCATCCACTTCATCTTGTGAGTCGATTGATGGGCTTCGCATACGCCTTCGTGGATTTCCCCCATCAGGACCTTTGCTTCTTCCGTTCCCAGGCATTTGAAAAGAACCCCATCAATCGACCGGTAAAACAAATCGTCTTCGAGTAACACATATTTTGTGGCCTGAAAATGCACTCGCCGATCCACCTTCTAGGACGGATCTTTCAAGTAATCGGCAATCTTCTTTCGCCAATTGTTGGCCGCAAGTTCCAGAATCATGGCCCCTTGAATCGGCCGATACCCGGACACGTGTTGGGCAAGTCTATTGGCCTCTTCATTGTAATTTCTGGGAATGTGCTCAATCACCGCAGACTTGAATTCCTTTAACAGCTGGAGGCAATCTTCATAGTAAATCCTTAAGATATCATCTTTGCATTCAGATCTCCCCGTCAATTGATCTACAATGAGCATGGAATCTCCAAAAATTTCAACTACATCAGCTTTGACTTCCCTTAACAATTGGATACCTTTTAGGATAGCTCGGTATTCCGCCTGGTTGTTGCGGATGCCTCTATCGGCAGAGAGAAATCATAGCTTGCCCCCCGAGGCGATACAAGAACGATGCCGATTCCCGATCCGGCTCCACACGAGGAACCATCAAAGTATAGAGTCCATGGAACCGGTTCAACGACAGCAATTTCCGGTCCACAATGCTGAGCCACGAAATCGGCCATGACTTGACCCTTGACAGCCTTGGCCGATTCGTACCTTAGGTCAAACTCTGCCAGAGCCAGGATCCACTTTCCAATCCGTCCTTTCAAAATTGGCAGTGATAGCATATATTTTACCACATCATCCTTGCATACGACTATGCACTCTGCCGATAACAAATAGTGCTTGAACTTGGTACACGAGAAATATAGACATAGGCACAGCCGTTCCACCGGGGAATATCTCATTTCCGCATCCAAGAGTCTTCTGCTGACATAATATACCACCCGTTCTTTTCCTTCGAACTCCTGTACCAGCGCCGATCCGATAGCCTGTTCGTCGGCCGATAAGTATAGTTTGAACGGCTGATCGGGCTGTGGCGGGACTAACACAGGTGGTGAAATTAGATATTGCTTGATATCTTCTAACACTTTGCGTTGTTCTTCTCCCCACACGAATTCCTGATCGAGCTTCAATTTCAACAAAGGAGTGAAAGCTTGAATACGCCAGGACAAGTTGGATATGAATCTTCTGATAAAGTTGACCTTGCCGAATAGGGACTGCAGCTCAGTTTTATTCTGCGGGGCCACAACCTTATTGATGGCAGCTATGGTCTTCCGGTTAACTTCTATCCCACGCTCATGGACCATGAATCCTAAGAATTGCCCGGCCGACACGCCGAATGCACACTTGTTCGGGTTCATTTTCAACCCATGCTTCCTTGTGCACTCCAATACCTCTTGTAAATCGGCCAGATATTCCTGATGACATTTTGACTTGACTACAACATCGTCAATGTAGATTTCCACCGATACACCAATGAGCTTGTGAAAGATATAATTCATAGCCCGTTGGTATGTAGCGCCGGCGTTCTTTAATCCAAAGGTCATTACAACCCACTCGAATAAACCGAGGTGGCCCGGACACCTGAAAGCCGTCTTCGAAATATCTTCTTCGGCCATTAATATTTGATTGTACCCAGCATTAATATGGCTGATATCCTGGTTTTATAGGCAACCGGTGTTCGACAATGGACCGGTCTAGGCCAGGCATCTCATGTATTCCCAAGCAAAGCAATCTTTGAATTCTTTTAATAAACTTATCAATCTACATTTGTAATCGGGATCCAGGCTAACACTAATATACGTCGGCCTTGGCTTGCTACCATCTCCTAAATCCATCGTCTCCAATGAATCGGCCGACGTAAATCCATGCCCAAGCTTCCCGTCTTCTCGGACGAACTGATCCATCTAATTTGAATCTTCAAAGCCGACTGCTTGGATCGGCTGTAGACCAAAACTGGACACTTTCAGGAAATCAGTGTCCCAAGTTCTACCAGATATACACTTGACGTGTTTGCAGCTCCACTGTTGCGTATCGGCCGCCGCAACACTGTAGGTGGAATCGGTAGTGACTATCTCTGTACTGTCGCCGACCCACTGTACGTGGCATTGGTGCATTGTAGACGGGACATAGCAATTCGCGTGTATCCAATCGCGACCGAGCAACATGTTGTAGGACCCCTTACCATTAATAATAAAGAAGGTAGTGGGAAGGGTCTTACTGCCGATGGTGAGGTTGACGCAGAGCGCTCCGCGGGCGGGAGACATGTTGCCTTCGAAGTCTTTGAGCATCATGTCCATCTTGGTCAACTCTTCATCACTTTTGCCTAACTTCTGGAACATGGCATATGGCATGATATTGACTGCAGCGCCTCCGTCCACTAGAAGCCTGGTAACGGTCATCCGTTAACGTGTCCTTTGAGAAATAGAGCCTTGAAATGTTGCCGTTTTTTGTCTTCCGGTTTCTCAAAAGTGGCTGTCATCGGCTCCAAAACCAATTGCGCCATCTGCTCCTCCATCCTTGTCACTTTATCTCGATCGGCGGGCGCCATGAACTCCATCGGCAATATGAACACCATGTTGACATCAGCTACCGATTCTTTATTGTCGCCCTCCTTGTTGTTGTTTCTCTTGGGGCGCCAGACCCGAGACCTATCGTTTTTCTTATCCAGCACCTACCTCTGCTCTTCCTCTTGTTGTTCCCATTGGCGCAGACGTTGGATCCTTCGTTTTTAAGATTTGGACGGTCCATCAGGGCACCACCTGGGGTTCACTAGTTTGGCCGGTGGTTTGGCATGCTCCTAGTCTGGTTCCCTTCCTAGGGGGTTCTCATCTGACACCCTAGCATTAGCCATTTCTTCTAGCCGATCGTGTATGCTGGTTCCGCCCCCCAGTCGCTTCTGCTAGTTGATCCTGCCCTTCGACCGGTCATACCGGTCAACTCTGCCCCCCAGCCGATCATGCACTGAAAGGCGCCGACCCTCATGTTCGCACAAGTTTCTGCTGATCGGCTCTGATCCTCTATCTCTGGAGCGCGATCTTTTGAGCAGGCGATCGTTGCGATTTGATCCATTGCACTCAGGGCAATTATCGGCTGATGGCAATCTGAGGTCATTTTCCCAGCAATGGATGAAGAACGGACATCGCCAATGATCTTCGTATCGGCGTATCATCTCATCGTGGTGTCTCGATCTTTCCTGCTGCCGCTGATATTTGCTGAGTAAGAATTGGGAAGTGACGGGTCTACGCGATCGTTCTGATCCTTCGCCCTCGTCTTCAACCCGTCTTTTCCCTTTGACATCATCCACCGTAACCTGCTTTCTGGGGTCCACGGCGCCGCTTCTTCTAGCCGATTCCGACGTCAGCACCTTGGTTTGAAGTGAGTTTTTTCCCGTGTCAACCATGTTAGCAGGGAAAGGATGCTGATCAATCTTCATCGGCTTTACTGGCTTCGCCGGGACTTCGAATTTGAGTCTGCCTTGCTCAATGGCCAACTGTATTTGCTGACGGAAGATCTTGCACTCATTTGTGTCATGAGATGCAGCATTGTGCCATTTGCAATACTTCATCTTTTTGAGCTGATCGGCCGAGGGAATGGTGTGGTAAGGTGAGAGCTTGATCTGCCCCTCTTTGAGAAGTAAGTCGAATATTTTATCGGCCTTTGACGTGTCAAAGCCGAACGCCTCTGGTTCTTTCTTGCCGAAAGGGCATGATATCGGCTTCTTCCCTTTGACCCATTCTGCAAGGCCAATTTTTTCTTCTTCCTCCTGAGTACCAGCTGTGGCAGAACCACCTGAATTAATCCGGCTCAAGTGTATTAACCATCACCATTAGGGCGATCTCGGTTAACCTTACACTTCAAACGGAGTAATCCATTGGTCTGTCGGGTAACCTCCCGATACAACCACGGTAAAGCCGATCGAAGCCATACATACAAATGCTCATGCGAAGATGAGCCCAGAGAATACCACATTCCAGCAGATATCACAAAAATTATCATAAGTGAATATTACAAACCAAGTTTGAGTTTAGTAACCAAGTACTTCAGTGATCATATCCAATAAGTTCTTCAGAGTTTAAGTTGCAGCGGAAATAAAATAACGAAAGCTACTCGACGATACAGGATGTCTCGGTGAAGCCCGTACGAGACATCACTCGGCATTATCTCCATTGGCCGGGGGCGTATCCTATTCCACCGACCAACCAGGGGGAAGAGTACACGGCCAGGTCAAGCTAGCAATCATATCTTCGAAGGTCTCACCTGAAAACGAGCCACAAGCAAGGCTGAGTATGCTAATACTCAGCAAGTCTTACCCGTGTAGTGGAATCTACTCCACCGACTCTAGACATGCAAGGCTTTTTGGCTCAGGGGTTTATTTTGCCGAAAAGCATATACGAGTGGGTCCTTACTTTCAACTTTTAGCTCAAGATTCTAGTTTCATTAATCATTCTAGATAAGCAGCTATCCAATATCATTCATGGTGAAGCATTAAATTTCATCCAACCAATTTATTCATCATCATTGTTCCTCTTCTTACTCTGTGTGGCATAAGGGATTAAGCAGTCTCAATAGCCGTGAGAAACGGACGATTCGAATCGAATTTCTTAACCTTGCAAGGGAAACCTAAACACACGTCACGTGGTTACTCCCAGAGTCACACGTGCCACTTTTCCCCTTTCTTTCCGGGTTGTGGATCGGAGCTACCCTCCGAGAGTACAAGAGCCCCACGCCACGGTTCGGCGCCGGGTCGTGACCACTCTCTGCACTCGCCATATGCACATGGGACCGAAGTTCAAAGGGTAGGTTGTCGTCCACTTGCCGGGCCAATCAGGTACTTAAGCTTACCGATTACCATATTCTCGGCATGTGGTTAGTACGTTCAAAGACTTAACCACCACTACCACACACTGCGGCCTTAGCATTTTTCACTAAACACACGGGCCTCAATCGTAAACATCGTACCATAGCCCGTCCGTTGACCTTATGATTGCAGCGTGTAGTAAACATTCAACTCCTATTTTCTCGCGAGTGACAGGAAATCACTCGGCTTTTACCGGAGTCCTATTAGCACAGCATTCTATCGAACCTTACATCTAGTTTTCAAGCATGGGTTCCTAACGTCATGCAACTAAGTTTTCATTCAACTCCTATAAACTTAATGCACAAGCAAGAGAGTAATGAGTTGTATAATTTAGGAAAGGAATGGGGTTATGCTCCGGGGCTTGCCTTCTTGTGCAAAGTTAGTCCGGGGATAGTCTGAGCGTTGACCCGGCTCTTCAACTGCTTCAGTTAAATTTGCCTGGGCTTCTCGCTGCTCACGCTCGGACTCGGGCACCAGCGCGTAAGTCCCGTCGGCGAGAGTAGTCGTTTCTACATGAATGCACAAGTGTAAGTAGTGGTGATGGTAAACGACATGATTTCCTTCACGATAAAGTTGCAGTCTGTAAAACATGAGTTTTGTTGTGAAGTGAGTTACTTCATCATTTGTGGGCAATCGTTAATAGAGTAGAATAGTACAATAAGTAACTTCGTTAAGCAAGGTGGGGTGGGTGTTCATGGGAACTTATATTCCTCATGAAAACATGATTTAAGTGTAACTACTACAGCGAGTAGTTTCTGGTCATGAAACCCTGGATCTAGGCACATCAGGGAAAGATATGCTTACTGTAAAATTTTCAGATATTTTCATGCAGCAGATTAATTATGAAAAATATAATACATGGTGGCTGCTAGATTCTTGTTCTTTTTGTACAGAACAAATGGTGCAAAAACTGAGGCTAAGATTTTTACAGGGCTTTCATTTAATGATGCAGGAGCTAATGTAATTTTTATAGGATTTATTATGCAGTTTTCAGAGCATAGTAAATATGACATTACACACCTAGGTTATTCAAGGATTTATTTTTTACAGGATCCTACACAGGGTTTGTGTCCATGAACCTTTTTACACAGCATCCTCTACCACTTAGTATCTTCTAGTAAAAATATGAGAATTTTCCAAGCTAAGATACTATTTTCTTGATTTAATGTATGTTATTAGCATATAAATCAAATAAATAGGTTCCTGTGAGATAAAAAGTCTCTAAATTTTTCTACAGCATCTATGTACCATTATACAAGTACAGCAAAAGTTCCATTAGGTTATTCATAACCTAACTGCAGGGACAATTAATTCTATCCAAACATGGTATGAAACTAAGTTTAATAAACAGTGTAGATGGAGATGGAATTTGGGCCTGATCTTTTTACATTGGCTTATATAACAAGTAAATCTCCTACTGCAAAATTTTCAGGACCAGTACTTGTCTACAACAATGGTTGTGAATAAAGGTCATTAAACAGCCTATTTAATTTAGAGCATAAATTAGCTAGAATCTGAGGAGATGCATGTAACAAAAGTTGTGGAGTTTATCCTATAGGTTCCAGAACAGCTGAGTTTACATTTTTCTGAATTTTCTACGATTTTATACAAATTTTACAAGTTCACTGATTTTGAATCTAGGTTTGAATCTTTCTCTTACATCTGGGTCCTTGGAATCTTACGTGCAGACCCTTCTAAAGATTTCAATTACTGCAATTGGGTCCTTGGGCAGCTCGGGTACAGTGGCCGGCCAAAATTCCGGCGAGGGGCTCGCCGGCGGCGAGGGGTGAGGGTCGGGGAAGGATCAGGGGTGCGAGGGCTACCTCGTGGGGGTCTTGGTCGGGTGGGGGACGGCCGGGAGTAGCTCGTCGGCGTTGGAGCAGGGGCGGCGGCGGCAGTACGCGTCGACGGCGGTGCTCCGGCGGGCTTGGGGCGGTCTCGTCTGGACGGGGAGCTTTAGTGGCGCATGGGGAAGCTGCTCCGGTACTTGGCTTGGGCGGAGGAGGTCGGAGTCGAGCTGTCCGCGGTGACCAGGGGCGGCGGCGGCGGCGACAGCGCGGGCGGCGGTGCTCCGGCGGTCCTGGGCGGCGTTGAGCGGGTCGGTGAGGTCCGGTGGGATGATGTGGTGGTGGCTGGAACTTCAATTTGGGCAGGGGGCGGCTGTGGAAGGCTGTCCACGAGCGGGTGGAGCTCGGCGGCGACTATGGCGGCGGCGGGTGTTCTCTGGTTGCTGGTAGCTCGCGCGGGCGGCCTGGGGCGGCTTTTATAGGGACAGGAGGGAGGGAGGGGTGCCGGGCGACGCGCGGGGGTGGAGGCACGGTAATGGCGCGGGGTTGGCCGCGGTGGGCGGCTCGGTTCACCGGCGCGGCGTGCGGAGGGCGGGAGCGCGCGACTGGGCACCGGGGATTTTGCGTGGGGGAGCGAGGAGATAGCGCGGCACGGGTTGGAGGGCAGCTGCAGCAGCGGCTCGGGCGGGCGGCAAGCTCAGCGACGGGCAGGTCGCGGCGAGCGGTGCGGCACGGCGCGGCGCGGCCGTTGGGCGCGGCGGGCGGCGAGCAAAGGCGCGGCTGGCGTGGCACGCGTGGCGAGCTGGGGCTGGGCAGCGCGGCGGTGGGGGGGCAAAGTCGCGCTTGGGGGCGAGGGCCGGCGGCCACTGGCCTGGCAGCTTGCGCCGGTCAGGCATTGCCGGCCACCTGGCCGGTGTGTCGGGCGGGGAGGGGAGAGAGAGGAGGGAAGAAGGGCCTATTTGCGAGAATTTGAAAAGTTCCAAGGGGCTGGTTGCAAACAGGATGTCTTCTCCACTTTCTAATTTGAATTTCAAAAACTTTTGAACATGAAAGTTGTTCAGAATAAAAAGTTCTACAAGTTTGGTTTCAGGCAACACCTCATTTGGCTTGTGGTTTGAAAGTTAATTTAAAAATTCAAAAGTATTCATATGTGCCCAATTTCAATTTGAATTTCAACTTAACTTGTTCTAATTCTTTTCACCCTTTTATTAGTTGGTTAAGCATAGGGTTGGGCTAATGACATTGCTTTAGAAATGTAATTTATCAGGGTTGTTACAGCCTTCCCCCCTTAACAAGAATCTCGCCCCGAGATTCGGTAAATCTTAGTGTGGACAGGGGTGCACATACCAGTGGTTGAGATAAGAAAACCAGGGAAATTTTGGTTTAGGTAACTCTCGGTTTCCCAGGTGGCTTCTTCTTCGGTGTGATGATTCCATTGAACTTTATACATTTTAATCACTTTCCTCCTGGTCCCTCTTTCTTTTCGATCCAAAATTTTAACCGGGTGTTCGACATACGAGAGGTTGGGTTCTACCCATATTTCTTGTTGTTCCACAATCTCGGTAGGGACTCGAATACACTTCTTGAGTTGAGATACGTGGAAGACATCATGGGTGGCCGTGAGCTGAGGGGGCAGTCGTAATTTGTAGGCTACGGGTCCGCAGCTCTCAATGATTTTGTAACGACCAACATAACGGGGAGCTAGTTTGCCTTTGATTCCGAATCTTTGCACTCCCTTGGTTGGTGAAACTCGAAGATAGACATGATCGCCAACTTCGAATTTTAGGGGCTTTCTCCTTTTGTCGGAATAGCTCTTTTGCCGGGCTTGTGCGGCTTTAAGATTTGCTTGTATTACTTTTACTTTCTCCTCTGCCTCGATTACCAGGTCGGGTCCAATTATTTTACGTTCTCCGGTTTGTGACCAGCTCAAAGGAGTTCGACACCTTCGTCCGTACAGGGCCTCAAATGGTGCCATTTTCAAACTCGTTTGATAGCCATTGTTGTACGAGAACTCTGCTAGGGGTAGGCATTTGTCCCAATTCTTGTCATAGTGAATGACGCAAGCTCTCAGCATGTCTTCAAGAATTTGGTTTACTCTCTCCGTTTGTCCGTCAGTCTGAGGATGGTATGCTGAGCTGCGAATCAGTTTAGTACCAAGAGACGTTTGCAGTTGTTCCCAAAAGCGTGCTACAAACTGAGTACCACGATCAGAAATAATTGTCTTAGGTATTCCATGTAGGCAAACAATACGATCGAGGTAAATCTCGGCATATTTCTTGGCAGAATAGGTGGTGTGTACCGGAAGGAAATGTGCCGTCTTTGTGAGTCTATCAACGATAACCCATATGGAATCATGTTTCTGGGAAGTGTTTGGTAGTCCAACGATGAAGTCCATACTTATGTCTTCCCACTTCCAGGATGGTATAGGTAACGGTTGAAGTGTACCGGCTACTTTCAAGTGGCTAGCTTTTACTCTCTGGCACGTGTCACATTCTGAGACATACGTAGCAATTTCTCTTTTCATTCTAGTCCACCAGAAGTTTTGCCTTAGGTCTTGATACATTTTGCTACTGCCGGGGTGGATAGAGAATTTGGAAAGATGTGCCTCATCGAGAATTTGCTTGTGGAGTTCATGATTCTTCGGAACGACTATACGACTTTCGAACCATAGAACTCCCTTATGGTCCTGGCAGAAACATTTATATTTCTCTTCTCCTAGAGAGAGTTTTTGTTTGATGATCTTAATTCCTTCATCATGTAGTTGTGCCATGACGATTTGGTCGTGAAGAGTGGGCTCAACTGAGATGTGATTTAGAGTGCCTTGGGAAACCATTTCCATGTTAAGCTTCCTCATTTCTGCACACAATGTCTCATTGTA
The DNA here is from genome assembly GCA_032594955.1 of Panicum miliaceum. NCBI lineage: Eukaryota > Viridiplantae > Streptophyta > Magnoliopsida > Poales > Poaceae > Panicum > Panicum miliaceum. The sequence goes on from CM064059.1 coordinate 36,397,690, forward strand.
GGATTCCATGGATAAGCAATGGCAATGGGACTTGCGGCTTAGTGCATCCGCGACTACATTAGCCTTGCCGGGGTGATAGTGCACTTCAAGGTCATAATCCTTGATTAATTCTAGCCATCTTCGTTGTCTCATATTCAGATCGGCTTGTGCGAAGATATACTTGAGACTCTTATGATCAGTGTAGATATTGCACTGTGCACCCATGAGATAGTGCCTCCATATTTTCAGAGCGTGAATGACAGCTGCAAGCTCAAGATCATGAGTGGGATAATTCTGCTCGTGGGGCCGAAGGGCTCGTGAGGCATATGCAATCACTCGATTCTCTTGCATAAGCACACATCCTAGACCAGTACCCGATGCGTCACAATACACATCGAACGACTTGGTATTATCGGGTTGAGCTAACACAGGTGAAGTAGTCCGATGCTCTCTGAGAGTGTGGAAAGCTTCTTCACATTTCTCATTCCATACAAACTTTACTTCCTTCCTTAATAGTTCAGTCATGGGCTTAGCAATTCGAGAGAAATCCGGGATGAAACGACGGTAGTAACCGGCTAAGCCGAGAAAACTGCATATCTGATGAACAGAGGTAGGGGGTTTCCAATCCATCACCTCTTGTACCTTGTTGGGGTCAACAGCTATGCCTTCACTGGAGATCGTGTGACCCAAGAACTTTACAGTATCCAACCAGAATTCACACTTAGAAAACTTAGCATAGAGCTGATGGTCTCTGAGTCACTGAAGAACAATGCGAAGGTGCTTGGCATGCTCTTCCTCATCCTTGGAATAGATAAGGATGTCGTCGATGAACACTACGACGAATTTGTCAAGTTCGGGCATGAATACCGAATTCATGAGATACATGAAGTAGGCAGGGGCATTTGTGAGTCCAAAGGACATGACCAAGAATTCATATAGTCCATATCGTGTGGAGAAGGCAGTCTTAGGAATATCGCACGGGCGAATCTTGATCTGATGATATCCCGAACGAAGATCAATTTTTGAGAAGACTCTGGCTCCAGCTAATTGATCGAAGAGTACATCGATACGAGGAAGTGGGTATTTATTCTTAATGGTTACTGTGTTGAGAGGCCGGTAGTCAACGCATAACCTCAAACTTTCATCCTTCTTCTTTACGAATAGGGCTGGACATCCCCAAGGTGACGCGCTATGGCGAATGAAACCTTTGTCCAGTAGTTCTTGGAGTTGAATTTTCAGCTCTGCCAATTCTTTAGGGGGCATCCTATATGGTCTTTTGGATATAGGTGCAGTGTCCGGTTGCAGTTCGATGATGAACTTAATATCCCTATCCGGTGGCATTCCTGGTAAGTCATCTGGAAAAAGGTCGGCATACTCATTTACCACAGGAATATCCTCTAGCTTAAGTCCTTCCATCATGTAAGCACAGGAATTCGTGCAATCCAGGAATGGTAGGTAAAGGGTGGTGGCTCCATGACTAGGTGAATTTATTTCCACAGCTCGGGACGAGGGGTCCAGTGTGACTTTGTGCAAAATCATCCAATTCATACCCAAAATAAGATCTATGCCGTCAAGGGGTAAAAGAACCAAGTTTGCGTTGATGGTTTTACTACCCAACTTGACTGGTACTTGTCTGATCATTTTATTCGAAGCAATTTTACCACCCAGTGTTGATATCATATATGACCCTTTTGTGTGACAAACATCCAGGCCTACTTTTGCACCGAATTTTGCACTTATGAAACTATGCGATGCACCAGAATCAAACAATATAACTGCAGGCTTGTTATGGATAGAGAATGTACCCGACATCACTGGGGCTCCTTCAGGAAGCTCTGCAAGCGTGGTGAAGTTAATCCGTCCTTGCTTGACCTGCAGGGTCTGTCTCTTACCCCTGTTCTTGTTGTTTGGGTTGGATCCCTGACCTTGGTTGGGCGGCCCAGACTGAGGGCATTCTCGTGCAAAGTGGTTGGAACTCCCGCATTTGAAACAACGATTCGCGGGGCTGGGTCGAAGAGTCTGTTGAAGAGTGGGCCTCGGACCATTCTGTGGAGGCATTGGGGGTCGTACCATGCCTGGCTGTTGTGGGGGTCTGGCAATCCATCTCCCTGGCTGAGGGGACCTTGGTGGAGCTGTGGGTGCGGCATTTTGCATGATGCGATACCTTGGTGGCTGAGCACTTGAAGGTCCAGCGGGTGCCTTTCTCTTCTTCTCTGCCCGGTGTGCCATGATACAGTCTTCCTGGGTAATGGCCATATTGACCAATTCGTTGTAGGTGTCAGCCCTGACTAGGTTCAGACGCTCCTTGAGCTTGGTGCTTAGTCCTCTGCGGAAACGGTCACGCTTCTTAGTATCCGTATCAGCGTGATAGCCCGCATACTGGCATAGATTGTTGAACGCCTGGGCGTATTGCAGCACGGTGCGGGTGCCCTGGGTGAGTGCCAGGAACTCGTTCAACTTCCTCTCCATGAGACCCTCGGGGATATGATGTGCCCGGAATGCGGCCTTGAATTCGTCCCAGTCGACCACATGATCAGCCGGGAGCATCGCAAAATAGTGGTCCCACCACAGACGAGCGGTACCGCGAAGCTGTTGCGTGGCAAAACGAACTTTGTTGGCCTCAGAGCATGGGGCCACAAGTAGTGTGAACTTGGATTCGATGGTGCGAATCCATGCGTCTGCGTCCAAGGGTTCCTCTGTCTTATGGAACAAGGGCGGCTGGGTCCCCAGAAAATCCGTTTATCCTGCAGCTTGGGGGTGGGGGACATTTTGCCCACCCCGCTGGTGGTGTTGCTGTCCTTGCACCAGCTGACGCAGCAGCTCGGTTTGAGCGGCCATCCCTTCCACCAAACTGGGCGGGGGTGGTGGCGATTGTCGCGGTCTGCTGCCACCGGCACCAAAACCCTCGGGGTTGCCACGTGTTGATCCAACCATCTGAAACGCGAAAGGTTACCATCAGCAACGCGATCCATATTAATTCCTCGATTCATAAAGGATCAGTGTAGTCATAGACTTCCGAAATCACAGATAGAAGTATGGACAGAATTTCTGTTTGCTACGAGAAAAATCATAGCTTGTTGTGGGTCCATCCATAACATCTCATACTTTGGCAGTAGTTAGAGAACTTAGGGATGCACCACTTTGGTATTTAACTCAGGTGCTAGAACTATAGCTAAGATGGTCGAACGGCTCGTCCTTTGCCTTACTGTCTCAGCTATTTTTCAGCAGATCGATAGGTGATGTTTTGCCTATAACTCAAACTAGCGAGGTCCAATGATGCTGAATTTCTATGAGAACCACGATCACAAAATTCCTGACAGGTTTGGTATTCAACTAACAGCTCCGAAATGTAAGGAGACATGGATAAAATTTCCGACAAGTTTCAGCGATTGTGGATTTCATCGTTTACCAACTTACAACGAAATCACCCAAGTTTATCGCCGTTCCTTACATGCTGAGGGTATCCACATGGTTCAGGTGTACCCATCACAAAAGAATTACTCAACTCCTAGTTAGCCTATTACAACATTTGCCAAAAGTTAGGCTACCCTATCGAGGAGTATGTGCAAAAGTCCTTCTAGGTCATCATCTAGAAGTCATCCAGGTCGTTGACGGACGACGCGCTACTGGTAGGAGAGTGAGCTCCCATCTGAGGTGCCTGTGGTACCTCACCCTCGAAATCCATACCGGAGGCACTGTCAACCTCCTGTGGCTCCTCCTCATCTTCCTCCATAGCCACCACGCCAGGAGGGGCATTCTGATCATGGTGCCACTGAATGTGCTCAATAGCATCCTCCAACTCAAGGTTCAGATCATGGAGCTGCTCCTCCAAGTGTGCTATCATGTCATCTCTCTCACCCATGAGAGTGTCGTGCTCCTGTACTTGGCCCTCAAGTTGGCCAATCTGAGCATCTCTGTCCTCAAGATCCTTACTGAGCTCCTTAATCTGCTCATCCCTGGTATCTGCCATCATGTGGTAGGCCTGTGCAAGATCAGTGAGCTGCACAAGCGCCTGACTCTGGAGAGTCAGAAGTCGGTAGAGTGCATTCATGCACCGCACGGAGGTATCGATGGTCTCCTGGGCATGAAAGTCCACCAAGTACTGTGAGTGCTGCACCCTGTTGAGCCAAAAGGGGTCGTTGTCCTGGGCAGCAGGAAACAACCCAATAGGAGTGAGTGTGACAACCTCGGGACGCTGCGCACAAAAAGTGGTGAGCGCCCTCATGGCTGCAAGCTCCCAAGTATCGGCCAAACGGCGACCAACAGCCTCAATCTCCAAGGTGGGCCACTCCGGGTGTAGCGGGTGCGGAAAGATGGTCACGTTGACACGGCACTGGGTAACTCCATTCTCTGCAAACTCCAGTCCGGCGTAATGTGGGGGAATTGGATTGGCCACGGTGCGCACAACATCCCACAAAATAGAGGGAAAGCCCTCCCAGTGGAGACACTGCGAGTGAACGCGTCCATCCTTATCCACCATTATGGCAGCTGTCTCGGCCATCTGAACAAAAGATCAAATGGGTGAGGCCAAGAAAAAGTGTGAAAAGCATAGGGACAGATTCTGTATAGAGTGCAAAAATAACCATAACTTCCACAGTTCATATCCAAAAATTCTCAAATTTCACCAGAACACTCCTAAGGTATTTGTGCACCACTTTGCTAGTCAACTTCAGAGCTAGATAGGTCTCTAAGATGGTCTTTCTTTTCAGGTTTTACCTTACTGTCTTCCCAGAAATTTTTAGTGAACAGTGGGCCAACATTTCGTGCACCAGGGAAAATCTGCCCAGCCAAAATTTACCAAATTTTAACAGTAGCCGCCTGAGTATATTTACAACAAATTTTTAGTTGAACACTTTTGCAGAAAACTGCAGTAAGGGGGCATAAAAATTTATGTGGCTGAACTGCTCATTTTGGACAGAAACTAACACACCAAGGTCTTTATTGTTTCTCATTACCCATATGTCCAGAATTTTTCGTATTTAGACAGGAGGTAGAATACGGATTTTGGAACAAAAACTTTCAACCTGAATTTCTTCAGAAAGGGTCATTTTCTCAGCTTAATAATTTCATCTTTTCGGATAAGGCGGAAAGTGACCGGTTTACTAGATAATCCTTATGCAAGTCAATCGTGTGGGCGCATGAACCTTGCCACTCTCACGCATCACATTTTCAATTTCGGATTTATATAGCCATGATGCATGCACGTCCTATTCGTCCTCACAAAATAAACAATTGCCAAATAGCTTTGGTCTTACGAAGTTAGTTTCGGTGGCATACACAATACGGCTCTCCCTATAATAGCTAGTCGAGATAACTCTAACCGTTCTTAACTTATCGCAATCGCGGTTAGTGTACCTGCAGAAGATTGATAGAGCACATATATTTCATGAACCTTTCATGCCAGCACTCATGAAAGCGTCCGTATTCATTACCGTTTACTTATAGAAACGATATCTGTACAATTTCCGCCGTACAGACGACGTTAACATACGCTATCGAGATAGCGTATTCACGGGGGTACCGTCATGAGACGGGGGTATGAACAGCGATCGCCATACCCTGCGCCAAACCTTCTACTCCCAATATATTCAACTAACAGTTGGCACATTGGCAGCACCTCAAGTAAGTCACTGCTTGAGGGCAGCGTTCGGTTCGCATCACCGACAGGAAGGCCAAGCTCTCTCAGTTGGCTGAGGATTCTTACCTTCTTACCTTAGCGATGAGTGCGTCGTTACAAAATTTAAGGTCGGTTGTGCATGAAAGTAAGTTTTGACAGAAAGTAATGTGCTGGAAGTCAGTTGATAATATATAAAAGTTAGATAGCCACCTAGTAACTTTCCCATAATCCCTTAGGGATTTACGAACTAGGCACCATCCTTAACGAACCAACGCATTTTCCAACACAATTTTTGTGGTCAAGTTTTAGGAAAATGAGTTTTTAAGGTTTGTGGCATTCTCTGGCGTATGCATTTCGGCTCTGGTGCCAGCTGTTACCAGCTGTGGCACCAGCTACGGCTCTGATACCAGCTGTGGCAGAACCACCTGAATTAATCCGGCTCAAGTGTATTAACCATCACCATTAGGGCGATCTCGGTTAACCTTACACTTCAAACGGAGTAATCCATTGGTCTGTCGGGTAACCTCCCGATACAACCACGGTAAAGCCGATCGAAGCCATACATACAAATGCTCATGCGAAGATGAGCCCAGAGAATACCACATTCCAGCAGATATCACAAAAATTATCATAAGTGAATATTACAAACCAAGTTTGAGTTTAGTAACCAAGTACTTCAGTGATCATATCCAATAAGTTCTTCAGAGTTTAAGTTGCAGCGGAAATAAAATAACGAAAGCTACTCGACGATACAGGATGTCTCGGTGAAGTCCGTACGAGACATCACTCGGCATTATCTCCATTGGCCGGGGGCGTATCCCATTCCACCGACCAACAAGGGGGAAGAGTACACGGCCAGGTCAAGCTAGCAATCATATCTTCGAAGGTCTCACCTGAAAACGAGCCACAAGCAAGGCTGAGTATGCTAATACTCAGCAAGTCTTACCCGTGTAGTGGAATCTACTCCACCGACTCTAGACATGCAAGGCTTTTTGGCTCAGGGGTTTGTTTTGCCGAAAAGCATATACGAGTGGGTCCTTACTTTCAACTTTTAGCTCAAGATTCTAGTTTCATTAATCATTCTAGATAAGCAGCTATCCAATATCATTCATGGTGAAGCATTAAATTTCATCCAACCAGTTTATTCATCACCATTGTTCCTCTTCTTACTCTGTGTGGTAAAAGGGATTAAGCAGTCTCAATAGCCGTGAGAAACGGACGATTCGAATCGAATTTCTTAACCTTGCAAGGGAAACCTAAACACACGTCACGTGGTTACTCCTAGAGTCACACGTGCAACTTTTCCCCTTTCTTTCCGGGTTGTGGATCGGAGCTACCCTCCAAGAGTACAAGAGCCCCACGCCACGGTTCGGCGCCGGGTCGTGACCACTCTCTGCACTCGCCATATGCACATGGGACCGAAGTTCAAAGGGCAGGTTGTCGTCCACTTGCCGGGCCAATCAGGTACTTAAGCTTACCGATTACCATATTCTCGGCATGTGGTTAGTACGTTCAAAGACTTAACCACCACTACCACACACTGCGGCCTTAGCATTTTTCACTAAACAGACGGGCCTCAATCGTAAACATCGTACCATAGCCCGTCCGTTGTCCTTATGATTGCAGCGTGTAGTAAACATTCAACTCCTAATTTCTCGCGAGTGACAGGAAATCACTCGGCTTCTACTGAAGTCCTATTAGCACAGCATTCAATCGAACCTTACATCTAGTTTTCAAGCATGGGTTCCTAACATCATGCAACTAAGTTTTCATTCAACTCCTATAAACTTAATGCACAAGCAAAAGAGTAGTGAGTTGCATATTTTTGGAAAGGAATAGGGTTATGCTCCGGGGCTTGCCTTCTTGTGCAAAGTTAGTCCGGGGATCGTCTGAACGTTGACCCGGGTCTTCAACTGCTTCAGTTAAATTTGCCTGGGCTTCTCGCTGCTCACTCTCGGACTCGGGCACCAGCGCGTAAGTCCCGTCGGCGAGAGTTGTCGTTTCTACATGAATGCAAAAGTGTAAGTAGTGGTGATGGTAAACGACATGATTTCCTTCACGATAAAGTTGCAGTCTGTAAAACATGAGTTTTGTTATGAAGTGAGTTACTTTATCATTCGTGGGCAATCGTTAATAGAGTAGAATAGTACAATAAGTAACTTCGTTAAGCAAGGTGGGGTGGGTGTTCATGGGAACTTATGTTCCTCATGGAAACATGATTTAAGTGTAACTACTACAGCGAGTAGTTTCTGGTCATGAAACCCTGGATCTAGGCACATCAGGGAAAGATATGCTTACTGTAAAATTTTCAGATATTTTCATGCAGCAGATTAATTATGAAAAATATAATACATGGTGGCTGCTAGATTCTTGTTCTTTTTGTACAGAACAAATGGTGCAAAACCTGAGGCTAAGCTTTTTACAGGGCCTTCATTTAATCATGAAGGAGCAACTGTAATTTTTATAGGATTTATTATGCAGTTTTCAGAGCATAGTAAATATGACATTACACACCTAGGTTATTCAAGGATTTTTTTTTACAGGATCCTACACAGGGTTTTTGTCCATGAACCTTTTTACACAGCGTCCTCTACCACTTAGTATCTTCTAGTACAAATATGAGAATTTTCCAAGCTAAGATACTATTTTCTTGATTTAATGTATGTTATTAGCATATAAATCAAATAAATAGGTTCCTGTGAGATAAAAAGTCTCTAAATTTTTCTACGGCATCTAGGTACCATTATACAAGTACAGCAAAAGTTCCATTAGGTTATTCATAACCTAACTGCAGGGACAATTAATTCTATCCAAACATGGTATGAAACTAAGTTTCATAAACAGTGTAGATGGAGATGGAATTTGGGCCTGATCTTTTTACATTGGCTTATATAACAAGTAAATATCCTACTGCAAAATTTTCAGGACCAGTACTTGTCTACAACAATGGTTGTGAATAAAGGTCATTAAACAGCCTATTTAATTTAGAGCATAAATTAAACAGAATCTGAGGAGATGCATGTAACAAAAGTTGTGGAGTTTATCCTAAAGGTTCCAGAACAGTTGAGTTTGCATTTTTCTGAATTTTCTACGATTTTATACGAATTTTACAAGTTCACTGATTTTGAATCTAGGTTTGAATCTTTCTCTTACATCTGGGTCCTTGGAATCTTACGTGCAGACCCTTCTAAAGATTTCAATTACTGCAATTGGGTCCTTGGGTGGCTCGGGTACGGTGGCCGGCCAAAATTCCGGCGTGGGGCTCGCCGGCGGCGAGGGGTGAGGGTCGGGGAAGGATCAGGGGTGCGAGGGCTACCTCGTGGGGGTCTTGGTCGGGTGGGGGACGGCCGGGAGTAGCTCGTCGGTGTTGGAGCAGGGGCGGCGGCGGCGGTACGCGTCGACGGCGGTGCTCCGGCGGGCTGGTCTGGATGGGGAGCTTCAGCGGCGCGTGGGGAAGCTGCTCCGGTACTTGGCTTGGGCGGAGGAGGTCGGAGTCGAGCTGTCCGCGGTGACCAGGGGCGGCGGCGGCGGCGACAGCGCGGGCGGCGGTGCTCCGGCGGTCCTGGGCGGCGTTGAGCGGGTCGGTGAGCTCCGGTGGGATGATGTGGTGGTGGCTGGAACTTCAATTTGGGCAGGGGGCGGCTGTGGAAGGCTGTCCACGAGCGGGTGGAGCTCGGCGGCGACAATGGCGGCGGCGGGTGTTCTCTGGTTGCTGGTAGCTCGCGCGGGCGGCCTGGGGCGGCTTTTATAGGGACAGGAGGGAGGGAGGGGTGCCGGGCGACGCGCGGGGGTGGAGGCACGGTAATGGCGCGGGGTTGGCCGCGGTGGGCGGCTCGGTTCACCAGCGCGGCGTGCGGAGGGCGGGAGCGCGCGACTGGGCACCGGGGATTTTGCGTGGGGGAGCGAGGAGATAGCGCGGCACGGGTTGGAGGGCAGCTGCAGCAGCGGCTCGGGCGGGCGGCAAGCTCAGCGACGGGCGGGTCGCGGCGAGCGGTGCGACACGGCGCGGCGCGGCCGTTGGGCGCGGCGGGCGGCGAGCAGAGGCGCGGCTGGCGTGGCGCGCGTGGCGAGCTGGGGCTGGGCAGCGCGGCGGTGGGGGGGCAAAGTCGCGCTTGGGGGCGAGGGCCGGCGGCCACTGGCCTGGCGGCTTGCACCGGTCAGGCATCGCCGGCCACCTGGCCGGGTGTGTCGGGCGGGGAGGGGAGAGAGAGGAGGGAAGAAGGGCCTATTTGCGAGAATTTGAAAAGTTCCAAGGGGCTGGTTGCAAACAGGATGTCTTCTCCACTTTCTAATTTGAATTTCAAAAACTTTTGAACATGAAAGTTGTTCAAAATAAAAAGTTCTACAAGTTTGGTTTCAGGCAACACCTCATTTGGCTTGTGGTTTGAAAGTTAATTTAAAAATTCAAAAGTATTCATATGTGCCCAATTTCAATTTGAATTTCAACTTAACTTGTTCTAATTCTTTTCACCCTTTTATTAGTTGGTTAAGCATAGGGTTGGGCTAATGATATTGCTTTAGAAATGTAATTTATCAGGGTTGTTACATCGGATCCTTCCAAATATGCCACCTTTTTCTGGAAATTCCTCCGTTGATCAAACGGACGTACTTCTTGACTTAAGCTTTCAAACTCTTGTGAGGCGTACCTCTCCTTGATATGTGGCAGGAGGCCTTGGAAGGCGATGTCGGCCAACTGAGCATCGGTCAGGGCCAGGGTATAGCATTTATTTCTGACCTCTCTGAACCTCTATATGTAGCTAGTTACTGGTTCGTCGCTCCTTTGCCTGAGGCTGGTCAGATCTGAAAGCTTCATCTCGTGGACCCCCGCGCAGAAGTATTTATGGAATCGCTTTTCTAGATCGGCCAGAGTAATGATGGAGTTGGGTGGTAGGGTAGTGAACCACTGGAAGGCTGACCCAGATAGAGATGACGAGAACAGACGCACCCGCAGAGCATCTTGTGTGGCGGCCTCCCCGCACTGGATGATGAATCTATTTATGTGCTCCACAGTTGAGGTGTCATCCAGCCCCGAAAATTTGGTGAAGTCAGGAACTTTGTACTGATGGGGAAACGGCAGTAGATCGTAGGCGGGAGGGTATGGCGTTTTGTACGTATAGGTTTGTACTTTCGGCTTCAACCCGAATTGGTCTTGAATTACCTCCGCTATCCTTGCTGTCCAATCCACCTGCTGCTGATGAACAACTAGTCGGGGCGTCGGCACATGTTGGTGAATCGGCGGCGGGACGGCCGGGTGATGGATCAAAGCGTGTGGCGGATTCTGCTGCATCGTGGCCGTCTGAGCCGTTGACAGCTGGTGGCGTAGCGAATCTGCCACCCCATCGTACAGCATCATTATCGCCGCGCTTCTGAATGTTTCCGCAGCATCTGCCCCCTGCCGATTTCTGACGTGGCCGGTTGATACTGAGGGACCGTCGGCCGGACGGCCAAATGGAACGGTGCCCGGATCGGAGGGCTCCCATGTCCGGTTGATTGATCAGGAAAAGCCGCCGTTGCAAGTGCCCCCCAAGGTACTAAGTTTGAGGGCAGCGATTGCACGGAAGCAATCTAGACAGGCTGAAGCGGCGCTTGCGATCGAAAACATGGTGCACCGTTATATCCTGGAGGCATTGAAGGCAACGAAGTGTTGTATCCTTCGTGTTGCAGCGATATCGGCTGAGGAGCCGAGTGCGACGTGCCTGGTAAGCTTCTGGCTGGAGCTACAATAGGTGGGGCGTATGCTGGCCCCTGATATCCCTGAGCTACTCTGCTGACCAGAGAACTGATGACGGCGTTATACACCGTGTTGGTCATTACTGAGAATTGGTCGATGAAAGCCTGATAGACAGACTGTTGAATCATATCGGACATCTTGCCCGAATCCTCAGCGATGGTGATGTGGCGGGGAACTGGAAGAGGAGCTTTCTTGATGGTCTCCCCGCTTCTGGTACGACTGAAAGATTGTAGATACACCCTTTTGTAATCTTCTAGGTGTCTTGCTAGTTCTTCTTTCTGGTCGTCCTTGAGATCCGCTTCCGTAACCTCAATGATGTTGTTCTCAGAGATTTCCGTGGTCTTTGACATGTTGGATATTGAGGGTGTCCCACCGGGCGTGCCAAAAGTGTGTTGGCGCTAAAAATTGGTCGGGAATCGGCCGATGATCTTCAGCGTCGGACACACGACCCGGGAGAATCTACTTAACTCCTGTTCGGGTGATTGCCCTGGTGCGGTTCGCGCGGCGTGCTAGTCAATCTGACCTGTTGATTGACAAGGAAATAAACGTATTAAATTCCGGAGTTCCAATCGGCTAAAGTTCTGATCTGTCCAGATGTATCAGCGAATCGGCCGATTTGCTATGAAGATGATCGGCTACAGATTAGCCTATAATCACGTGGCGATTGCAAAGAAAACTACTGGAGTAACTTAAACAATCGCTACGGATGCAACACTTGAAATAGATCTAATCGATTGTATGATAATGAACAAGGAAAAGTAATGATAAAGCCGATAGTTCGATCTAAAGCTGGATAACCGGTGATAAAACTAGAACAATAGGTAAAACCTATAATTCTGGTAAATATCGATAACTCGTGAATAAATCTAAAAGAAACAACGGCGATGCGCCCGAAGTTAAAGCTTAGATGTTATACGATAAGCGGAACCTACCAATTGGCCGGAGATCGTGTCGATGCAGTCCTGCCAATCCGTACGAACTCGTGAAAGAAAAAGAAGTATTGGCGAAGTCGCCGACTTGAAAGTAAAGTACGATGAAAAAGTAGATTGTTTTTGTTGATTGATGTATGATCTTCTACAAAACCCTGACTGCTCCTATTTATACCCTAGGACTAAGATTCCTGATCTATTACGATCCGTTACAAACTTGATTTAAATAAAAAACTACTATATCTATAATATTTTCCTAAAGGAAACGGGCTCCTGCAGAATCTTCTGCCGCCATCTCCTAGTCCAATTCGGACTCTTTCCATTGCTTCACGACCGAGTCGGCATCATTCTTTGACTAACGTCAGATCATCTTTGACTGGGATTCTTTGTTGAGATTCCATTGGCTTCATCCCTTATCTGTTGGTGCAAGCTGCATCGCCAATCGGTCAATCCCTAACTGTAGCCTCAATCAGCCGATTCCCAACTGTAGCCTTTAAATCTGCCGCATCGGCCAGTCTCTACCTTTCCTGACGCCGATTCAACACGTGTCAAAATCCGACGTCAACACCTGCCCAAACCCAAAACGAGAACCTACCCAACCCAGCCCGGCTGCCGAGCGGCCAAAAGCCGAGCTCGGCCTGCCAAGCGGCCCGCGCTGGTCCGCGAGCACCGCGCGGCCCGACATCGCCCGCCGACCCTTTCCCCTTGCCAGTAGGGAAACTGACAAGCGGGCCCACTTGCCAGCTTTCCCTTCCACCTCCGCTCGCCCCCTGCCCTGTGCCGCTCCGCCCCTGCTTCGTGACAAGGCGGCACAGAGCCTGCGACCTGCCGCTCGCGTCACCGCGCCGCGCCTCACTTATCCCCGCTCTGCGACACGGGAGTGCAACCGCCGCGCCTCCCCTGTTGGCCATCGAGCCCTAGCCGCGACACCCTAGCAATGCGATGCGCGCCATGCACCCCGAGCGCGGACGCCGAGGATCCCTGGCCGTCCGTGGGCCACGCTCCATCGCCAAACCCTAGCTAGCGCTCGATAAAAGCCATAGCCGGCCGCCGCGAAACCGTAGTTACCTCGGGGTCCTTTCCCCTTTCCCTAATCCGCCACCGCCGTTGAGAGAGAGGTAGAGGAGGAGGAAGAAAGGGAGGAGGGGAATGCCGTCGCCATGCTGAGGAGGAGGAGGACGCTGTCGCCATCGGATCTCCATCACGCTAGCGCCCGAACACCTACACTGTCATTACCGCGCTGCATGACTGCTTTGACCCGCCGGCCTCAACTCGCCACCGATCTGCGCCCCGTCACCGCCGAGCCATTGGTAGGTCGTCGTTGACCCGACCTCCCTCGTGCTACCGGTGCGCTCCGCCGCTGATGAACCCTCCGTAGCAAGCCCTAGGGCCACCTTTCACCCATTTGTGCAGGAGCCTCGCCCGTTACCCCCACAGCCCAGCGCCGCCGCGGTCCAGCATCGCCGGTGTTCTGCGCATGCGTTGTGGCCGTGTCGCGGCCTCAGCCATGCCGAGTGCCCGCGCACGTGCTCGCCTAACACCGGTCCTGCCGCAAGGCCAAAGTTTTGGCCTTGGCCATGCGCGCCGACCATGCCGCTGTTCCGCCTCGCCGGCGTTGCGCCGCGGCTCAGGATGCCAGGCAGCCACAAGCACACGCGAGCCCACCAAGGCCAGCCCTTCTCGCCATGCCACTGACCCCAACACTGACCGCCTCGCTTGGCCGCGCCTTCGCCGCAGCCCTGCCTCGCCGTCGCTAGCACGCCATCGCGGCCTAGGCTGTCAGTGACCGCGCACGTGCCCGGACGCGAACCTTCCACCTCAAAGGCCCTAACTTTTTGCTTACCCCGAGCCGAATCCGAGCTTGTTGTGGCCTCGCCACGACCGTACCGACGCAAGCACGAACATGGCGTCGCGTTCACATCGTGGCCAGCCCTTTCTGGCATTTGGTCAAACACCCGCGGCTCGCTCGCACGCACACACCCCGGCCACACACGCACACATGTGCGCACCGGCACCAGATCCGGGCGTAGCCACACCGGATCTGGCCGAGTGGCTAACATGCGGGCCCCGCTCGTCAGCGAGCAAGAGGCACCACTGACCGATGGGACCGCCGAAGAGGGAGAGAGGGGGAGAGAGAGTGATGCGCATGCGGGCCGAGCCGCATGCGAGCCTATTAAGCCGCGGGCCGAGTTGACCTATATAGCCGGCCCACCGCCAGCCGGCATGCGAAGCCACAGGCTGAGCCGACCCGTGAAGCCGAGCCGACTAGGGTTGGGCCGGCTGAACCGACCCAATTGCTTTCGGCCCAATAACCTCAACCGCTGGTTCTTTCTTTTCCTTTTACCGAGCTGACCCGAGGGACCGCTAACCGTTGACCCGTTGACCATTGACCATTCAACGATGACGTCAGCAGGGCCCATTGCTGACATCATCAGACCTGACCCCCTAGACGGTGTCATGTTGATGTCAGCATGCCACGTGGCATCACCTGGTGCTGCCACGTGTCTGACTGTGTGATTTTCTTTTCCGATAATCCCTTTAATAATTTTAGAAATAGTTTTAACCTTAGAAAATTCATAATAAATTAACCAGACCTCCGAAAATTATGAAACCAGCTTAATAATTCTTCTAAAATCATGATCTACCCGATAGTCTAGGATTTTGGGTGATTTAGATCTTCTTTTGGCTCCAGGAGACTCGAGAGGACTACGAAGAACCACCAGGTTCAGGCCCATCTATGTCTTGAACACCTATTAGGCTTTGCTTGGTAGAATCGCTATTACTTTACTTTCTGTTGCAATGAGATGAACCTGCATAACCCTTCTTGTACCAACTTCCTTGTAAAACCTATGTTACCTTGTTAAATGAAATTTTTTGGCTTCTGTTTGCATGTGTATGTGTTGGGAATGATATTCTTGGTGTGTGTGGAGATCACTTGAGGAGTTGGTGGCTAGGGTTATAGCGAGAGAGAGCATGAATGAACCCGATCCTCGGATTGGGGGCTTGGAGTGTATATTTTGGGCACACTCTATGGAGTACCTATTGTGGGTACACTTTCTTGGAGGATACTGGAGGTGTTTGGGGGCATTACCTGTGATGGGTGCCATTGCGGACCATTGCGATGCACCGAGTTGGTCGGACCTGGTGATGGAACTCTGTTTAGCATGCACACCACTTACCCATTATGCGGGTGGGTTCGGCACGAGGCTAGGAAGTGTGGTATCAAGCCGGTAGGAGGATAGAGTATCGGTGCATGAGGAGAAGTGCTGACCTCATGTTCCCTGAGACGCAAGATCTTACAATATCTAGGTGTTGAAGGCTTCACAGTCCCGGGGTGACCTCTTGCGGGAGGATACGCCCAAGACCAGGAAAGTCGGATGGTGTCGTAACTCCTAGTTTACAACCAGTGCCTCGTCGTTCAGTTGGTTGATCCCCGACTGACTTCGATTAGAGTGGGTCCAGGTGTACAACCCCTGCAGGGTGAAAACTGTACGTATAGCCGCATCCTCGATCATGGACATCTCTTGAACTAGCTTCACAAACTAGAGTAGTGTTACTCAGATTTCTACCTCCCTCTAGATGGTTACTCCTGTCCAGGGGACAACTGAGATGTGAGGAGCGGGAGTCCTCACATCGACTTGGTGGATGAAGGTGTGTGTAGCCCGGGAACCTGGATTGCCAGGACGACCCGTGTTGAGGAGTTATGGTTGATGATTAACTATATTTGCTTGCTGCTGTGCATAGGAAACCCCAGCCTTTCCTTGGCTATTTCTTACCCTTAGAGTAGGACACTTAAAGCTTGCATCCAAATGGTGACGTGAACCTATCCAATTCCTTGGGGATAGTTTGGGTAGATGCAGGTTACGACTCGGACTACAACAACAACGACGATGGATGGTATGATTGAGGCTCGTGCTATCCTCAAGTGCTGCTAGTGGGAGGAGATCAAGAAGAAGATGAAGGCCTATAAGACTAGCTATCGCATCCGTTTTCTCTCTACTTCGACTTAGCCCAAGAGGCTTGTAATGAACCTCGTACTACAATCCAATGGATTATGTAATAATTAAACCCATGTGATGACTTATCGTAAGTATGGATGTGATATTCGACGGTTATGTATTCTATACGCATTTTCCTATTGATTCTGGGAGCATTTGCGAAGGTACAGGGATTCGGATTCTCGCCCCGAGAACCCAGTTCGTTTTAGGGTGCTTATTCTTAATAGTAGTAGCATTCAAATGTCTATAGTCAATGCATAATCTCCAAGAGCCATCCTTCTTTTTCACTAGAAGAACAGGAGAGGCAACATGACTGCTACTGTGAGCTATGACCCCTAACTTTAGCATTGAAGCAATCCGCAACTCAATTTCATTTTTCTGCTATGGAGAATACCTGAAGGGCCTTAGATTCACAGGTTCTGCTCCTGGTAGAAGGGAAATCGAGTGGTCACAATCTCTTGCAGGAGGTAATGCAGTGGGTTCTCCAAATAGCGACTCATATTGCTGAAGAAGCTTCTAAACAGTAGTAGGGATCTCATCAGATAAAGACAGAGCACAAAGAGGCTGCAACTGTTGCTCAAAAGACTGTGGAACAAGTTGAACAAGTACACCCTAGTGAAAGGATCGTGACACCCTAACACGGGGGGTGAATTAGGTGTTCTAAAAACTAAGGCTCCAAGCACATATGAAAACCTATTCCAAAATCTATCTAGATGTGCACTAGGTTTTTCTATGTGTTGTTATCTCTACCAATCATAGCTTTACTCCTCCATAGGATCTCTCATGTCACTCAGTGTGTATGTATCCTCACCAAGGCATTGCTTCTTTTCATCCTACTTCTAAAGGTAGCTTATGTGGGGCTCATGGTAGGAGATTTGGAAGCATGCGCATGTTTCACATATATTGCAAAATCAAAATTTGGATCCATGGGGATGACATATCATACGAGATGATCAAGACTGTGCAAGTGTATGGAAAGTGGATGATGCAAATAAAAGACTCCTTTTATGAATCTCTCTCATTTATTTGGAATACATGAGGACATGGCTATATATTCTTTTCTCTGTTTCTTTCTTTCTTTCTCTCTTTTTTTTGTACCATGCTTTTGAGCATGTATATTATTTTTTTCGTATTTTTTTCATATAGCCCATGTCCCTTTTGCAGGAATATTGGAGAGAGAGATCAGTACACATGGAGTTTTATTTGGTGGATGGATGGAATGGAATGACTAACTTCCAGTGTAGAAGTTTAGCCTGTGGAGTGTATATGATGTTGATCAAGCAAGTATGAAAAGTATCCCATTAGGATCACAAAATTTGATGAAGCTCAATGCGACAACAAAGCACATATGTATAAAGTTTCTTTCATGAAGATTGACATATGGCTTTGGTAGGACAAACACGAGGAGTTGTAAAGCTATGGAGGGTTTTCTTTTTATCTAAAAATTTCCCAGACTCATAAGCAGATAAAGCGAGGATTCTTTTCATCAAACTATATCTCAATTTTCAACAACTTAACAAATATGGGTTCCCTATGATATGATTCACAAGTTCAAGCTTAGCAAAGAGTAAAATATATGCAAGCAGATCAAGCTTGAAGTTTGTGATTAGAGAGCACCATTAAGTTTAATTTTAGTGATTGATAACAAAGGTTTCCATTTAAACTCATCGATCAGGAAGATTGAGGGGTAGAGTGCACAGACCGTCGTGAACGAGAACGAGAGGGGCCAGTGCTAGTTTGACCAAACCTAGGGTTCTGCCAACCTACCAGGGCCGTACCAAAGTTTCCGAGGCCCTGGTGCGAAACACAACAAAATGTATGTGGATTTCATTATACTAAGCAAATATGCCCATGTGTTGCTACGGATAAAGACTATACTAATAGAATACGTATAGTTGTCTGTGCGTTAATTTGTATGAGTCTACATGATTGAGTTATGGATGGCGGGTTAGTTTGACTCGCATACGGGATGGACCAAGATCTACATATCGATGATAGGAGTTGGACTAAACTAAAAATTAAGATGCAGACATTACGTGCTTTAAAAATATTGGATTTCATTATATAATTTTATGCGTTTTGTAATCCTAAGAACTATCATAGGGAATTCATGCGTATGAGAAAAATTCAAGTCCATTTTTGCATCTTGCGATTTGAGGACTACACAAATACTTCTAATCTCTAACTCTAGAAAACACGAGAAAGTAATTCACAAATAGGACAAAGCCAAAATTAAGCTAGACGTGACACCGTGGCATTCTAATTGAGAAATAAGAAATTAGAATATTTAGATGAGAATAGGGGTGCATGACCGCGGCAAGATTGCAATAACGGATTATTGATGGACTTGATTCGCAGCATGCGGCAGCCCCTGGATAGAGTCCATCAGTCGTGCATCCCGCGCTGAAACAAAGGCGAGGCTTTGTGTCGCGCCACAGTTGTCTTTGAGATTCCTGTGCATCTGGAAGTAGTGGATTTGTGGAAACTATTTGGGGATTAGGTAGACTAATTGGTAATTATGGCGCCCTTTAAGTTTGGGGGCCAGTGCGGTCGCCCCACTTGCACCATGCATTATACGGGCCTGCAACCTACGCTAGCACCTATTCCTCTTGGCCCGTTGTGTCCTGGATCATGCGGTGGTATGCACGTGTTGTAGGTGATCTCGAGCGTACGTGCATTAAAAACCCCGAGAGAGCCCCCCACACTTGTTCTCGTACCTAGTGCTTTATTTGAAAACAAAAGGATGAAAACAAAAGAGACTCTACTGGTTCGAGAATCAGGGAGCCTTACTTTATTCGAAATCAAATATTTTTGATTTTTGATTTTATTTTCACCATAAGACTTACTCACACAAGGCTGAATTAAAATTGCATCAATATAAGTGAAAGAGAGTATACTTACTATGGACCCTTGAAGAGTGGTATGTACCTGCTTTGTATATTGCGCAACATGAATCCGATGTCTTGGCTTACCTTCCCATTTGAACTAAGCTCAACAACTTGCCAGTTTGGATTTGAAGATTTTACTACAGGGGTTAGTCCACGGGTTAGTCCATGTATGCAACCCAGATCTTATACAAGCATTGACTGTAAGGTCCATTAATCAAACTCGACGCCATGTCTAATTTGATTAAAGAAGACTTTTAACCTAAGCACCATGCTTAATTTAGAAAAGTCTATGAATGTGTTATGCATCGCACATTCAACCAGAGAATACGAGAATAGACAAGGGAAGCATGAAAGTGTGATCAAGTTTTATTCAAAAAGAGATAAGCATGAGTATAAGAGTGGTGAACCTCGAGCTACCTCCCGGAAGGGCTTTGTTTAAAGTCAAAAACAGGACACACCTAACGGTACTTACGATGGCGTTTTGTTGATGGAGAATTCTGAATTGCTGTCGTGGTAATTTCTCTTCTTTCTTCTTCTTTTTTTTTGAGCAAGATACAAGAACTAACACCATCAAAGTGTTGTAGTAGGTGTAGCTCCAATATTCGTAGGCGTCGCTTGTCTGTCGTCCTTTTTTATCTCCACCTGAAATAGCTAGAGACCAAAATACCCAAAGGAAAACCTTATCCTAGAACATGATCTTGCTTTTATAAAGGTGGAAAATAAATGATAATCCGGGCTATCTCACAGCAGTGCTTTGTTTATGGTCACAAGCTCGACCATGGGAACGCTCTCTTGTAGCTATCATTGGTGATGTGTTCCCCTCTCACCACCAAATGTGGATGCGTTGAATATTTAGCTGCAAGGTTAGTGCAACAGTGCATCCACGAATTTTGCAATGCTTATGATAAACATATGCATCTACAACCAACCTTCTAAATTTTTGCAAGAGATGAACTTAAGATGGTTGCAGTCCTCATGCATGCTCGGGGCACAAAGCATGCCTAGCTCTGGAGAGGCATTTAAAGAGCATGGTCCTTGTGGTATTTTAAGAATGAATCTACCATGCTCATCTATGGAATCCTTTCCTTCATACTCCAGAGTTGGCGCCTCGCAAAATTCATTGGCCCACGGATTCTCCATCTCAAAAGATTCATCGTGAGAGATCATGGTTGGATCTCGACTGTGGTCGAGAACAACATACTCCGGGCCAGCAGGAAGAGGCTCAAACTTGATCGAGGGTGATGATGATCGTTCATCTTTGCAAAGGTGACAAATTTCTTCCAAGTAGATTTTGCAACCTCAAAGAGAACAGGCTTGAACGATACGAACAGAGATCCATGCATCACCTTCTCGAGCGGGTTTTGCTTGGGATCAGGCTTCGCCATAGGATTTTCCAAACATGATGCAGCAGTGACTGAAGTGGGTTCCCTAAGCTTTTCATCTAGGCTCCCTTGAGATGCATAGAGAGGTTTTTCTAGCGGGTAGCCTAGGAGAAGATCAAAATCGAGGATGTGGAAGATGTGGAAGTCTATGTTGATCTCGATTTTGTCTATTGTGAGCGGCACGGCACTTGGAACCCCCCGACAATCAAGGATGTGTCCAAAGGGACAACTTTTGAGAGACTTGTCGAATGGTCTTGGCGAAACATTGCCCACAAGAGTGTATGCTAAGTGCCATGGCATGATATTAACCTCCATGATGGGGTTAAGATGGGCTTCTACGGCGATTCCCCTTATAGAACAAGGAATGATCGTAGAGGGTGAACTAATCCAAATCGCTTCGGAGAAGCGTCTCACTCCACCTGACCATGCCTCCTTTATGGCCTCCTCGAGAAATGCTTCGTTAGGAGGATCGGGAGGAGAAGGAGGTTCCGTAGGCCTGAGGGAAGGTTCTGTCGAGGGATTTCTAGATTGATCAATGTGGACAGAAGAAGGTTCCTTCCTTAATTGGGCATCAAAGAAATTTGAGGTGTTTCTATGGTTTAGAGATGGATCATCCTTGATTTTAAAGGGAACTTCGGAGGTTGAATTTCTTCTCTCTCCGATGTTCCTGGTTCGGGCGAGGGTTCTATGGCTGAATCTGAGGATATAGAAGGTGAAGGGTTGGATTCGGCCACTAGAAGGTCCTCATTGCTCGACTTGCGCTCTTCTCAGAGGGGCTTCGGGTTGACTGTGAAGGTGGTACACTCGATGATACTATTTAGAATTTTCCTACCTTCAGCCGGAGGCATATGGAGAAATGATCCTCCAGTGACAACGTTGAGACAATAGGTGTAGCTCTTGTCAAGACCCTTATAAAAGTTGCGGAGCAACATAGATTCGGGTATTGATAGGACAGATCCAGATTATATTAGACACAAAAATCTGAACCAGGCATGGCCTATTGATTCCTTCTCATTCTGCTGAAAACAGCGGATACCTCTCGTAGAAGCGATGATACGGGATGTGGGAAAGAACTCAAAACAAAATTTATCTCTAAGCTCATCCTATCTGTCGTTCACGCTGCTTACGGTATACATGTACCATTGCTCAGCCTTCCCTATAAGAGAGTAGGTGAACAACTTCCACTTGAGGGTATCATGTCTTATGCCTGCGATGGCAAAGCATGAACACAGCTCCTCAAAATCACACAAATGGTAGTATGGGTTTTCGCTTTCTAACCCAGAGAAGGAAGATTTCCGAACCAAAGCGATAAGGTCGGGGATGAGCTCACAGCCGGATGTAAGGATTAAGCATACAGAGGGTGGTGGCTCTAAGAACTCGTCCCTTGGGGTAGAGAGCTGTTGAAGAGATAGCTGCTCCATGGATAGCGGGGGTAGAGGTAGAATTGAAGAAAATAGAAAAGATACGAGGACGAACAAGGTTCGAAGATAATAAAGCTACCGTTCCCCGGCAACGGCCAAGAAAGCTTGTTGGTATTTATTAACGTCACAGATAAATCCGCAAGCGCATGGAATACCGTTGTAGCCTTCACCTAGGAGTATTCCATTGTATCGTATCCACTAAGGAACGTGTGTATACTATCTAAGGTCAATATTCATCCAAGGACACCACACCGATGAGAGGAAGGGACGGAGAGGATTACTAAGGCTAAGAATCAGAGATAAGATAGAACTATCCTAAGTTGTTCAGTTCGGGCTACTGGCATCGCCCTGGATAAGACCTGGGAGTTTCAAATACAACGTCACTGCGTCATACCCGGACGGGGAGGATTACGCTGAATAGATAGGGCTGTCACCACCTGCTACCTACCTCATCTAACCGTGGGATATACCATAACCAACCGGTAAAGTCTAGCCTAGACACCACGTCTACACTATCCCTTACTAACTCTAGAGGCGTACAAAAACATCCGCCTCTATCAGAAGTCTTACTCTAGAGCACCCACTAAACCAGGAAGCGCCACGTGGAAGCTGGAGGCGAGGGGGCCCACCCCCAGTTCGGGGGAACTCATGGTTCGGCCGAACCGTGGACACCGCCTCTCGCAACTGCCTTCGCCTAGGTCACTGGTATGTGGGGCCTTACGTCGGTTGTGGGTGGCCCGGTCATTTTTGAGGTGGTTTGGTGTTGTTTGTCGGCCCTTTGATCCGCGTGCTTGCGCCTGATTGGCCGGAGAGATGCTCCCTTGGATTGCAAGTGTGTTTCCTTGCTCTTGAGGTGTATTTTCTCCTTTGCTTGAGCTGCATACACATATTCACCAACATATGTGGAATTAGGTACTTAAACGCCTACTCCTTGTTGGTCGGCGCGCTCTGGCATTTTGCTCCTTGGTTTGAAAGGCATGTTTTATCCCATTTTCTGTCCAATTCACCTGCACATATTTTTGGACCAGCATCTGTGGAATTCGTTAGATAATGACCCTATTCTAACGTTGTCTCAAGCTTTTATTCCATTTTTATGCAGGATTTGACGATCAAAATCGGTACTTAACGACCGTCAACAGAGACCTAAACTAGCACTAATCAAGCCCTAAGACTTTTGCTAATTGCCTTAATATTCTCTTGAGGACTTTGGTGGATAGAGCACTTGAATATGTGTGGAACACAAGTCTACAACTTTCCCAAGCTCTAACACACTTGAAATGGCCGGGTGGAAGGGTATTTATAACCCCAACCAAAGAAACTAGCTGTTGCTCCAACGGGGAGAAAATCTGCCTTGACAGATTAAATCGGTCACATCCTAATGAACTGATAGGATTAATCTGTCCCACTGTGCAAGGTAGTCGTTGGGAGCCTGAGCCACACCGACTGATTCGGTGATGCTCCTATGGATATGACCGAATTAATCGGTCAATCCAGTGTCGTTCTTCCTTCCTAGGCCGCGGACTGATTCAATGGTTGCTTTGATGACCATGGCCGAATGAATCAGTCCTTCCAGTAGCTTCTGCTTCTGCTACCCATGATCACCGATTGATTCGGTGACTTTTGTACCCCTCACCGGTTGAATCGGTCTGTTGCATCGGTGAGGTTCTGACTTTATTTCTTCACGTCTTTTCTTTCTTTGATCATTTAAATGGCTTCCATTACATTCTTGGAATCTATAAACACCTTCAAAGGTATAACTTAACAAATTAGTCACAATGATTATGTTATTATTCAATCACCAAAATTACAAACAATGGCTTAAGGGCCATTTTCCTTACACCTGGGAAGCAACATTTCTCTTCAGTAATCTCTTGAGTTTCTTAGGGCTGATGTATGTGCAAGGTTTCTTGGAGTCCCTAATGCCATTCAAATGAATTCTTTTGCCTTGATGAGGGAACCTCGTTATTTTCTTTTTCCAATGAATCCAAGTAGGGCTGTGATCTTCTAGCCAGTCAGCTCCCAAGATCACATCAAAGCACTTCAAGGGTAGCACTCTAGCATCATAAGAAAACGTGTGACTCTGAATGAACCACTGCAGCTGGGAAATACTTCTGTCAGAAATCATGTGACTACCATCAGCAGTAGTAAACTGCAACTTCTAACATTGCCGAGTTTGTAACTGCAGACATGAAACCAAGGCCTCATTAACAAAAGTGCCCACACTGCCAGAGTCCAATAAAATAAGAATTTCTTGTTTGCCAATGAAACCTCTAAACCTGATGGTTCTTCTCTTTTTGTGGGGGGCAGAGCCGGACTGATCGTCCTTGACTGCCATGATAACCTTATTAGAAGAGTCAACTGGTTCCTCCTCACAACCAGAACAGTCCTCCAGTTGGAATGTGTCCAGTCCTCCAGTTGGAATGTGTCCATCAGCTCTTGAATCATATGAAGAGGTACTTGATCAGGGCACTTATGATTGCGGCCCGTCCACTTCTCTCCACATGTGAAACACAGGTTATTGGCTCTGCGATAAGCCTTCACGGCAGCCCACTTCTCATTAGAGGGAGAACGCTCGATAGCTTTAGTATCATCCTGCTTGGATGGAGCTTAAGATTTTTCACCAGTCGAGAATCCCCGACTACTAGGTTTGCTGAAGTCCCTAGTGTCGGCCCGGAGAGAAGGCTTGCGGCGAGCCGATTCCACCTCTTCTTCCTGCAACAATGCCAAAGCACTCGCAGTATCCAAGTTTTTGGGTCAGTGTAAAGCAATGGGTGCACAAATTTCTTCCTTGAGCCCCCCAAAAAACGGGTAACAAAATAAGCATCATCACAAGCATTGTTGTATAGGAGGATGCGATGAGCTAGTTGTTCAAACTTAGTGTAATAGCCAGTGACGGACCCAGTTTGCTTATGGTTATTAAGTTGTTTCATGAGTAACTGATACTGGTTGCGATCAAAGCGGTCGCACACAGCTGTGTGAAGGGCTTCCTAACTCTGAACACGACCCCTAAGCTCTAGAGTTTGCAACCAAGTTGCAGCAGGACCAACAAAATTCAGAGTAGCAAAACAGGGTTTCAGCGCATCACTGACATTGTACACCTCAAAGTATAACTGACACCTATCCTTCCACAAGCGGTGGTTCTCTCCATTAAATTTAGGGAACTCGAGTTTAGGCAGGGGACCCAAGCGAGAAGAGCTCTGCCTCAAATTAGGTAGGGAATCGGGAGGACACGAGGAAGGGTTGTGCAACATACCTGTGATCGGGCGTGGCGGGGGAGATCCAAGGATCCCGCCGCCAACATCCATGTGGCTGGTTGCGACGTGGTGCCCGCTGGGCCGCTCCGTGGCTGTCGCAGGTGAGCGCAACCCCACTGGTGGAACCAAATTCAGGTCGAATGGTGGTGGCGGTGGAGGAAGCGGTGGATGACGCGGAGGTGGCGGCGGCGGCGGCGGCGGAGGCCGTGGGGATGGTGCCGTCTTGAGCCGATGCAGGCGTGATGCTGTATCCTCGGCCTTAAACAGCAGCGTGTTCATGGAGTCGGTGGCCGACGACTTCCACGTCTCGATGCCCGTGACCTTGTCGAGGATCTGCTGCATGATGAGGTCAAATCCCTCGAGCTTCTTCGAGAGATCATCAATGGAGGACGCCATTTGGATTTGGAGCTTCATCGGCTTGCGCATGGGAGCCAGAGCACCGAAAATTTAGCGGATGGGGGAAAAAATTTGGGGGAAATCGTGCAGGAGAGGCTCTAGATACCAATTGTGATGAAATCGCTTGGATTTCTAGGAGAACTGGGTAATTCAGAGAGGAATTTGGGGTTTAGGGAGCAGCAAAGTGGGTTCTTGAAAAGGAAGGTTGGAGATAGTTTGCGAGCTATGTTCATCGTTATCACGAACCGGTTCACACCGTCTGTCTTTATACACGTCGCGCACGTCATACACCCGTTATATGGGCCGAGATAGCTAAGCAGTAAAAGCCGTTATGGCGATAGGGCTCATGGGCCAGGGGTAACTGTAGCCGGTCATGACACGGAGTTGAGGGAGATGGCCGGAGCCCCACTCACAATACAAAAACACGCCCTCCTAACATTCTGCAAAACTGAAAGGACTCGTGAAGTGGGCACGGCATCATCCGGGCTAACCTCCGTCGAACCTTAAACAATAATACTCCAGGAAACCGAAAAAAAAATAGTACTCCAGGAAGCAAACAAAATAGACTTGCTAGCTGGAACACCAACCGCCGATTCCCTATTTTAGTCAGGCGACAAGTGTTTGCACCGTTGCATGAGCATTTGGATTCCCGTGGACTGGAGTGGAACAATGGATGGACCTTGGACAGGACGCGACTAGCTATCACTTGAGGTGAATAAATTTCGCATCCATCACCCGAATGGTCCACATAGGCATCATCTATTGGGCTATGTATATAGTTTTCTATTTATTGGATCTCGTATTATTATTGCTGTTATAGGTTATCTATCAACTTAGAGATAGTAAGTGCATGCATGCAGATAAGAACAAAAATAATAATATCATCCCACATGCATGCAAATTCAAAACTAAAACAAGCAATATATGTTAAATGGAGCATCCAAATAAAAATTCGATTGCACTATTAGATTCGTCATGATAAGATCTTCAAAATAAGACCCCACTTAACTATATTTACATAATATTTTAAAAATAACTTTTCTAAATAAAAAATAAAAAATAATTAAATTTAATTACTGAAAATAAATAATTATTTTTATGAACAAAAAATTAAATATAATAAAAAGATAATGTACAACAAAAAATAGTAAATATCACAAACATTTGATTGTATAGACTATAAAATAAAAAATACGAACAAACGGGTTAACATGGCTAAAAAATTTAATCTACAAAGTGAACAAATAAATTATACACCTCGAATAGTTATATTAAAAACACAGAACAAAATATTACTATCTATAAAAAATAAATAAATAAATTAAGAAACAAGAAGTAACAGAAGAATATAAAAAATATAAAAAAGAGGATAGGTACATAAAGGATAGATAAAACAAGTGGAATAAGAAATTAAAGTATAAAATAAAAATATTAGATAAGAAATAATGGAAAAATCACATTAGAAAAATACATCAATTATTAGTATATTTAAAACAAAATAAAAATAATAAGAAAATTATTAAATAATAAAATAAAGAAAAGATAAGGTAAGTCCCATGCATGCTCACGGAAAGAAATAAATAATAAAAGAACAAACATGGATTATAAAAATAAAAATAAAGGAACAAATATGGATTATAAAAATACAAGTATTATAAATTTAAAGTGGAAAATATATAAAAATAAAATAAGAAATAAAATGAAAAGAAGAACACTGTTTTTAATCAGAGAGGAAATTATCGTAAAAGAATTAGAAATAAAAGAAAAATGAAAGTAGAAGGAAAAGAATAATGAGAAGAAAGGAAAGCAAGAAAAAGAAAAAAAATAGAAGGGACTATGCAAATAGGTATGCACAGATAAAAAAAAAGTAGCATGCAATGGTATAGAGGGAAAAGGCTGCAATCATCCACGCATGCCAAAAAAAAGCATGGTACAACATAGATGCTGTCAGAAGATGTAAATCAAGGAAAAATATTACGGATCAATAGATTTTCACTAGCAATAATCAATTATGAATTTATGTAAATACGGTTATACAAAACAAAAATTAACAGCATAAATTACACAATATAGGAAAACATCCACGTGGGACTAGAAGAAAATTAAATATGTAAATAAAATGAAAGATAAATAAAATAAATAGAAAAGGGAAATAGACTAAAAGTATTAGACAAATAAGATAAAAAATAATTGACGCAACAGGAAAAATATCAGAATAAATAAATGAGTAGAGGAGAAAAAGTACTGGAAAGAAAAATTCGGAAAAAAACAAACAAAAAATGGAATAAATCGTGAGGCCTAGCTGTAGCAGACTAACAACAGAAAGACCTTGGTGGCTCGGTTACATCATGGGCTGACATTCATGTTGAACCACAAGAAATATAAACAGACTACAAATTAGGCTGAATTTATCCACCAGCCCACATGTGGAACAAACAAATCGAAATATGGTAGATTGGGCTGAATTCGTACAACTGGCCCACGTGGGATTGCTTTAGGTGATGGCTACGAAATTTGCAGCATAAATGATGTATAGCCTCTCTGCAGTGAACAGGATGGATGCCTTGCCTTGGCGCCAATTGGAGAAAAAAAGATTTTCTTGCTACCGGACGTTAGGTTAGGTTAACCATGATGACAGGCCTGGTAGCCAAGGCCCATTGCAGCATGCTATTGGGCTTTTGATGTCTTGTCCAAATGTGCTTTTTTCCCGTGGGCTTCAATGCGCCTCAATCGAAGCTGTTTTTTTTCCTCAGGAAAAGGAAAAGGGAGTGACTACACATTACTCGAGCGTGTTTAATTGATACATCAGTCGATTTTTTTTCAATCCAATCAAAATGGGCCGCGTAGCGTTGTTTACAAAAGCAAATGGCAAAAATTCAATCGACCAGTGCATTTATCGAATTCAGGCCTGTTACCAATGAACAACAAACCCATCCGGATACTGTTTCATCACGAAAAGCCTATTGCAGTGATGGACTGGGCCGACTTACATGAGGACATCAGAAAAGTAAACAAAAATGGCCCAACAACGCCATCAGGCTAACAAAACAAAAACAAACCAACCAAATAAATCACCGATCCCAAGGCACACAATTCAACGGACAAAAAAAATCGACTGATGAGGAAATGATCACTATCCCAGTAATGGTTAGGAATACTGAAGGGAAAAGGAAAGGAAAAAAATAAACAAGCAAAGCTTTTCTTCCCAAGTTCTGATTTGTATTCACAAGTTTTCTAAGAGTCACTATAATCATATTATGGAGACTACCCCAATGCGGGCCACTCCTATTTATCTTCCGGCCAAGATACACATTTTCTACTTTAAGATTCGTGTGTGATTAGTATAATGGTCCATATGCAAGCTGGTTAGAGGCGGGTAGAGGTTGGCCGGACTGCCAGAGAACGTGCGAGCACCCTACCTACATGTTGTGGTCTGGAGAGTTGGCAGGCTGCTGTTGGATGGAACGTATAATCTCCAAATTTTAAACGCAATTTTCTCTCTAAGAATGCATCCAATTTCAATTCCGTTCCAACCATGATGTTCTTAGAATTATTTTTAACAAAATAAGATCAAATATGCCTATATTTTTTCAAAATTTATTGCTTTTCAAATATGAACATTTTAAAATATGTTAGTTCAACATTTTACTTATATTAAATGTTGAACTAACTTATTTGAAATGTTGAACCAGATTGAAGAAATGTTGAACCTAGTATCCCAAATGTTAAATATAATAGCTTAACATGACTCATGTTTTCTTTTATAAAAGAAAGCAAATACTACTAAATCTAAGGATATAATAAAAGGAGAAAAAAAATACTAGGTCGCGTGGGCATATGTTGCTTGTTGCTGGCTTAGCGGCTCACAAGTCTCAAACCAGAATACCAAACGTATTTGTCTTCCATTAGCAGTGGTTCGTGGACCGTTTTGGGCCAGTCACGAATATAGAGTGGGCTGCTATTGGATCTAAGGCCCTCCACAATGTGCTCCAAGAGTCACCACTGCACTGCAGCCTCCAATCGAAATTTCTATCTATCTTCTGGAAGATTTGAGACCATGTATCTTCCATTGTTTAAGATTCATGTAACACAAATCCGACGATTCAGATTTTATCGAACTGAACGCAGACACGGGATCTAGCGCACAACAGGGCCGGCGTCCAACAGAATGATGCGGAGCATGTAGGCACGCAGGTGTCGCAAAGCAACGTAGGAGGGAGGTGGACGAGAGGCTAAATGAATTGTAAACTTCAAATGATCTTTTCTCTTAAATCATATGTCCAAAATGAAATCCGTTTGAACTATATTATTCGCTGGAATTAGTGCAACAAAATAAAATCCAATATGCAATTATAAATTTTTTTATCTTAACCTTCCGAGATTTTTTTTTTATCTTAACATTTCAACATTTGGATATACCAGTTCAACATTTTCAATACATACAATTTAACATTTGTTATATACGACTTCAACATTTCTTAGAAGAAATGTTTAATTAGTTTTTCCAAAGTGTTGAATTAGTATTTTTCAAATGTTGAATTGGTTTGATAAAAATGTTAAATCTGCAATTACAGATAATAGAAAAACAAAAGAAAATTTAAGGACAAAAACAAATGCCATACTCGTAGGCTGATTCCCCCTCTGCTAGCAGCCTGACATGAGTCTGCGATAAGGAGAATCGGCGAGCTGCTTGCCACACTGTTTTATCGATCTGGGTTGTGCGCTGCTGAGAAGATGGGCCATAACGGGCCGTGCGATATGTAGCTTATCCAACTTCCGCAAGGTGTATAGGAACCCCGGCCTCCAATACTGACTGCTGAGTCAAAAATTTCAGGAGCGATGCAGGTGCACCGATGCCCTACTGATTAAGAAAAAGGAAAAGTAAAATCCGTGCACTTGATTGTTGATTCCCTCTGCTGTTCAAGCAAGCTACAGTAGTAGGCAGTGGATAAATGAAGCCCATATGCGGATTCTTTGGCTCTATTTGATAAGAGTTTCCGAAGCATTTTCTAGGCTGAATTCAGCAGAAGGTCCACCAAACAGTTTTTTGAGAAAAGTGATTCTATGTTTATTCTGCGAAGTGATTCTCCAAAATGAATTACGGAGGTGGAAGCTGAAAAAAGTAGCTTCTCCTGATTCATTTCTCACACCGAATCTATTTTTTATAAAGTTAATATTAGAGAATCACTTTCAGCCAATAAATCGCTTCTCTCAGAGAATCAGACCCCATATAAAATCAGAATCGGGTGAAACTCTACCAAACACGCCCTTTATTTCATTTTGTGGGATCCATGAGTGATGCTTAAATGCTGCAATTGTAAAAGCAGTTATAGCTTCTCTCTGTTGTGGCACTAAAGATGCATATGTTAACTATCTACCAAAAGATAGATGGATAGGACCCCAATAGGAGTTTTAATAGGGTGACACATAAGCAATTTGGATGATATGGTAATACTTTAAAAATGGGAGAGATGGAAAGAGTTTCATACTCTTTTTCAAGTATCAATGTGTCTTACAATTAAATATAATGAGCACATATTTAATACCAAAATTAAAACTATGTATTGTAGGGAATGTTTCATCTAGACCTGGTCATCCTTCAGGTCGGGTCAAAAGAAACCCGTGGGTTTTTTCCTTCGGTCCGAGCCCGACCCGATTCGACCACCGAGCTGGATTTTTGGGCCCGAGTCCAACTCGGCACATGGTCGGGTCGGGTTTGGATCGGTTCGGGTTAAATCCATTTTTTTATGTATAAATTTTCGGGTTGGGTCGTTTTTTTCGGATTTCGGTTTAAAAAATCGGTATGTACCCAGCACAACTTTTTTTGCAGGCTAAAAATTCGTCCCGAGTCCGGCCCACGTATTGGTCGGATTGGGTCGGATCGGGTTTTTTCGGACAGGTCGGATGGCCCATGATTTTCATCCATAATCAATTGTTATTTGATGACATGGTGTCGTCCCCTGACGCAGGCAAGCAGGCAGGAAAAACAAGCGTTGGGTTCAACTTTCAAGGCTGAAGAGAGAGTGAAAGAGGTGTCCGCCTCATCGACGCGGCCGGTGAGCCATACAAGTCACCGTCGTGTGTGCCCTGGTGGATGGCGAGGAGCGGCTCCGGGCACTCAGCGGTCCGTAGCAGCTCCACTGAACAGTTGGGCCTGCTGTGTCGACGGCCTTTTTTCTCTTCTTCTTACTGGCCATACTTTTGCTGCGTGAGTGACCGAGTGAGGAACCAAGGAGATTGAAGATCTGCCTCAGCCTTACTGACTGATGTGACCACAAAACTTACGTGTTGACGCAAACGAAAATGAGATCCTAGTGCAAATATATACAAACCTCCCATGTCTGAAGAAGATCGCATCATCGCAAGTCTTGATTGCTCCGGTAGGTGAAAATACAAGGTGGGGATTAATTATTTCTGCAACACCGGAGGCATTCTTGTTGGAATTTTTGGGTGGTCAGAAAGGCCCAAATGAAATAAGCCCGTTACGCGCTTTGATCGGAGGCCCAAGCCTAACTCGTGGTTGTGGCCCCAGGTCGCTCAGCGCCATAATAAATAGTGGGACCCGGCGTTTTTGTGATTAACCTAATCAGACTCAAAAACCCTAGCCGCCCACTACAGCCGTCCCGATCCACGGCGGCGCTGGAGCCATCTGAAGGCCACCGCCTCCGCCTGCTGTCCAACACCGGACAATGCCGGTATAGGCCGGAAGGACGACGGTACCCGGCGAGATCGACTACTACGTCTACGTCGGGAACATCTACGAGAACGACTACGGCGGAGCTGTTTTCGTCCCCAACAAAACCCACCGCCGAGATGTCGTCCTCAGCGGCTCCTACGATGACTGGCGGTCGAGATCTAAAACCCTTATTTATTATTCAGTTTGTTCTATGGGTTGTGCTCATGTTTTAGGTGTTAGATCCTGTTAAAGTTAAGTTTTAAGCAATGTTTGTTCTAACATTTGGTATATTTCGCCTAAGCACCTAACTGTGAGCCTTAAGAATCTATAGATCTAGTCAATTTTAGATCTTGGTTGGATGTTTCATGTTTAGTTCTCGGTTTTATTCATGTTTAGTTTAGATCTGTTAGTTCGGAGTTTATTTTCGCATGAATAAAGTCAGATCCGAGAGACAGAAAGCATAAGAAAGTATAAGAAAGCATTAGATCGAAAGAAATCTCACCCGAAAATCCCTCCAAACCCACGTAATAAGCATAGAAACCCCACAACGGTGCCCGATTTTCCGCTAGATTTCAACGTACTTCTCGGGCACTCGCATGGAGATCTTCGCATAAGATTGCGCGGGGCATGTAGCACCCGCGGCATAAGACAGAAAAAAAAATTAGGCGCGGCCATGGTGGACCGCGAAAGCGGGCCGCCTCCATGGCCGCCGTGAAGGCGCCGGAGACGGCATGCCGCCGCGGCCCGCCAAGACGGCGCTCCCCCATAAGCGCGGCGGCGGCGCCATGAGCGAGGCACGGCGGCCTAAGGCGGGGCAGCCACCCACGGCCGCCACTGGAGGCAGCGCCATGCGACCCCGTGGCCGCCACTGGCGGCGGCGCTAGGGCTGGCGGCCGGCTCCGCCCTGCAGTGGCAGGCTGCGCGGCGGCGGCGCCATGAGGCGTGAGGCACGGCGGCCCGCGGCGGCGGCGCCATGAGGCAGCGAGCGGCGGTGGGCCCGAGGCGCGCAAGAGACAGGACCGGCCGCCGGCAGGTTGAAGAAAAGAGGAGGAGGAAATGAATTAGGGTTAGGGTTTTGTTGACGCCGGATTTTGACACGTATTGAATCGGCGTCAGGAGGAGAAGGTTGGCCGATGAAGCGGATCTGAAAGCTACAGTAAGGAATCGGCCGATCGGGGTAACAGTTGAAAATCGGCCGATTGGTGGCGCAGCCTATGCCAACAGGATAGGATTATTCCAGAAGATCCTAGTCAAAAGCTGGTCAACACGGCATGCTAAGTCGGCCGGAAAGCAATTGAAGAAGTCCTAATTGGATTAGGAAACGGCGGCGGAAGATTCTGCGGGAGTCCGTTTCCTTTTTAAAGTTATTATAGATATAGTAGTTTTCCTGTTTTAAATAAGGTTGTAACAAGTCGTAATCGACCAGGAGTCCTAGTTTCAGGGTATAAATAGGAGTCGCTAGGGTTTTGCAAAAAAACAATCAAATCAATCAACAAAACACTTCTACTTTTTACCAGTACTTTACTTTTCAAGTCGGCGACTTCGCCAATATTTTCTTCTTCTACGAGTTCGTACGGATTGGCAGGGCTGCATCAACCTGATCTCCGGCCAATTGGTAGGTTCCGCTTATCGAGTAATATCCGAGCTTTAACTACGGGCGCATCGCTGTGGTTTCGTTTGGATTTATTCACAAGTTATCGATATTTACTGGAATTGCAAGTTTTACCTGTTATTCTAGTATTATCACCAGTTATCCAGCTTGAGATCAGGGTAATCGGCTTCGTCATTATTCTCCCTCGATTCATCGCCATATAGCCGATTAAATCTGTTTCAAGTGTTGCTTCTACAGTAATTGTTTAGATTGCTCCAGCAGTCCTCTTTACAATTACTATACGATCATCGGCTGACCCATAGCCGATCATCTCTACAGCAAATCGGCCGATTTACCGCCGACGCGCTCCTCAGGACAGATCGGAAATCCAGCCGATCGACGCGCCTGGAATTTAATACTCTATTTCCTTGTCAATCAACAGGTCAGATTGACTGGCACGCCGCGCGAACCGCACCAGGGCGATAACCCGAACAGGAGCTAAGCAGATTCTCCCGGGTCGTGTGTCCGACGCTGAAGACCCATCGGCCGATTCCTACCCGGCCGATTTTTAGCGCCAACACACTTTTGGCACGCCCGGTGGGACAATCCAAGACCTGATATGTCGAACAACGCAGAAATCTCTGACAGCAACATCATTGGGGTCACAGAAGCTGATCTCAAGGACGACTAGAGGGAGGAATTGGCCAAATATCTGGAAGATTATAAGAAGATGTACCTCCAATCGTTCAGTCGTACCAGAAGCGGGGAAGCAGTTAAGAAAGCTCCTATTCCAGCACCTCGCCACATCACCATTGCTGAAGACTCGGGCAAGATGTCAGAGATGATTCAGCAGTCCGTGTATCAAGCATTCATTGACCAATCCTCGGTGATGAGCAACACGGTGTACAATGCCGTCGTCAACTCTCTGGCCAGCAGAGCCGTTCAATTTTATCAGGGACCGGCATATGCCCCTCCAACTACCCTGCCGGCCAGAAGCTTACCCTACACATCCCAATCGGCTTCTCAGCCGATGTTGACGCAGCGCGAAGGATACAGCTCTCCACCACTTCCGGCGTCTCCAAGATACAGCGGTGCACCATATCTCCCATCGCGAGCGCCGCTTCAACCCGTTCAAATGGCTTCTGTGCAAACACTACCTACGAGCTCAGTGCCTTAGGGGGCATCAGCCACGACGTATTTACCCGAGCCAGCGAACGGGCATCGCACTTATCCGTTCCAGGTGCCGTACCAATCGGCCGCTCGGCCAATGGTCTCCCAGTACCAGCCGATTTTACCAGAAATCGGCAGGGGGGCATCAGCCATGACGCATTTTCCCGAGCCAGCGAACGGGCATGGCACTTATCCATTCCAGGTGCCATACCAATCGGCCGTCCGGCCGGTGGTCTCTCAGTACCAGCCGATTTTACCAGAAATCGGCAGGGGGGCAAGCACTGTGGAGGCATTCAGAGGCACGGTGCCAGCAACGACGTACGAAGGGGGTGCGGACGCGTTTCACCAGCAGTTATCGGCCGCTCAGCAAACTTCGCCGATTCATCACCTGGCCGAACCAGCCCTTCAACACGTGCCCGCGCCGCGAACAACTGTTCATCAGCAGCAGGTGGATTGGACGGCAAGAATAGCAGAAGTAATTCAAGATCAGTTTGGGCTGAAGCCGAAAGTTCAAACTTATACTTATAAAACGCCGTATCCATCGGCCTATGACTCGTTGCCGTTCCCGCACCGTTACAAGGTTCCTGATTTCACCAAGTTCTCAGGGACGGATGACACATCCACTGTGGAGCACGTCAACAGATTCATCATCCAGTGCGGAGAAGCTGCCACACAAGACGCTCTGAGGGTACGATTATTTTCATCATCTCTATCCGGATCGGCCTTCCAGTGGTTCACCACTTTACCGCCAAATTCTATCATCACGTGGGCCGATCTGGAGAAACACTTCCACAAGTACTTCTATGCAGGGGTACACGAGATGAAGATTTCGGATCTAACCAGCCTCAGGCAGAGGAGCGATGAGCCGGTGACAGGGTATATACAGAGGTTCAGAGAAATCAAGAACAAGTGCTACAGTCTGGCTCTGACCGATGCACAGTTGGCCGATATCGCTTTCCAGGGCCTCTTACCGCAAATCAGAGAGAGATATGCCGCCCAAGAGTTTGAGAGCCTGAGTCAAATCATCCACCGATTGTCAGGGCAGGAGGTCCGACCGTTTGAACAGCGGAAGAGCTTCCAGAAGAAAGTGGCGTACTTGGAGGGATCTGAATCTGACGCGGAGGAAGAAATCGGCCTGGCGGAATGGGTAAAAGGGAAAAAACCAATATCCTGCCCCTTTGGCAAGAAGGAGCCAGAGACATTCGGCTTTGACACGTCCAAGGCCGATAAATTTTTTGATCTACTACTTCAGGAGGGACAGATTAAGCTGTCGCAACATCACACCATCCCTACGGCCGATCAGCTGAAGAAGATGAAGTACTGCAAGTGGCACAACGCTACTTCTCATGACACCAATGAATGTAAAGTCTTCCGCCAGCAGATACAATCGGCCATTGAACAGGGGCGGCTCAAGTTTGAAACTCCAAGCCAATCAGCAAAGCCGATGAAGATAGATCAACATCCCTTCCCGGCCAACACGGTCAACGCTGAAGGGGACTCAAGTCAAACCAAGGTGCTGGCGTCAGAATCGGCGAGAAGAGGTGGCGCTGTCGACCTCAGGAGGCAGATCACAACGGAAGAAATCAGAAGGAATAGGCGAGGGCCAGAACGACCACACAGGCCTGTCACCTCCCGATTTCTACTCCGTAAATATCGGCGGCAGCAAGAACAAGCGCAACACCAGGAAGAGATGACGCGCCGGCGTGAAGATCACTGGCAATGTCCGTTCTTCATCCACTGCTGGGAGAACGATATCAGATTGCCATCTGCCGATAACTGTCCGGAGTGCAACGGATCAAACCACAACCATCGCCCGAGGCTACACTCTAGGAACAGAGGACCAGAGCCGATCAACAGAAATTGGCGCGAAGAACGGCGCGTTTTGGTGCATGATCGGCTGGGGGGCAGAGTTGACCAGTGCAACAGGTCAGAGGGCAAGATCGGCCAGCAAGATGGACTGGGGGGCAGGATCAGCGCACGCGATCGGCTGGAAGAGATGGCCGATGATAGGGTGTCAGACGAAGATCCCCTAGGTAGGGAACCAGACTGGGAACACGCCAGATCATCGGCCAAACCAGTGAATCCCAGGTGGTGTCCCGATGGCTTATCCAGATCCCAAAAGCGGAGAATCCAATGCCTACGCCAGTTAGAACATCAAGAAGGAGAGCAAAGACATGTGCCAGAAAGAAGGAATGTGAGGTCTCGAATTTGGCGCCCAAAGAAGAATGATCAGGAAGCAAACAGCCAAGAATCGGCGGCCGAGATCAATATGGTTTTCATACTGCCGATGGAGTTCATGGCGCCAAGCGATTGGGACAAAGTGACAAATACAGAGGAAGAGCAAATGGCACAACTGGTATTAGAGCCGATGACGGCTATGTTTGAGAAGCCAGAGGAAGAAAAACGACAGCACCTCAAAGCGCTGTTTCTCAAGGGCTATGTCAACGGAAGACCCGTCACCAGACTACTGGTAGATGGAGGCGCGGCAGTCAACATCATGCCGTATGCCATGTTCCGCAAGCTGGGCAAGGGCGATGACGACCTCACCAAGACGGACATGATGCTGAAGGATTTCGAAGGCAACGTGTCGCCTGCCCGCGGGGCATTCTGCGTCGACCTCACCATCGGCAGTAAGACCCTCCCCACTACTTTCTTCGTCATTAATGGCAAAGGGTCCTATAATATGCTGCTTGGTCGCGACTGGATACATGCAAACTGCTGTGTCCCATCCACTATGCATCAATGCCTTGTGCAATGGGTCGGCGACAGTACAGAGATAGTAGCTGCCGATTCTGTTTACGGCGTTGCAGCGGTCGGCACACAACAGTGGAGCTGCGAACACGTCAAATGTATATCTGGCAGGACTTGGGACACTGACTTCCTGAAAGTGTCCGATTTCGGTCTACAGCCGATCCAAGCAGTCGGCTCTGAGGATTCAGCTCGTTCGAAAGGATGAGAAGCTGAGGCATGGGTTCACGTCGGCTAATTCATTAGAGATGGGAAATTCGAGAAATAGTATCAGATCAAGGCCGACGCACGTTGGTACCGATTGGGATTCTGAGCACAAAAGGAGATATTGGGATTCATTATTAAGTGGAAATTACGGATTACATGAAGCAGTTCAAAACCAGATCGGCGCAGTGGCATCAAGGAACAATAATGTTTAACATATTGATTACAGCCCAAGGAAAGTATCTATGGCTACAATCGCTCGTCGTATAATTTGATCGGCCGATTCTACTATCCTCTGATCACTTTCGGCCGATCCTGACACTTCTGACACGCGGCGACGGAGTCTTATTGCTTCACGGGCCAGATGTTGTCTTTTTTGCTTCAGCTCGCTGATCATGGTTGGGAGTTCTTGGAGCTTTTTCTCTTCAGCGGCTATCTCTTTGGTTATCTGTTCCATCTCCTTGGCTAGTTCTGCTCTCCTCCGTTTCAGCCGATCTATTGTGCCAACGATGTCCGGACGGCAGTTCTCGAGGAAGTTGATTTTGTGATGTACTTCCTGGGCCTGGTGCTTGTACGAGTCAACCTCCTCCTGAGTTTTGGCCATCTGAGCATGATCGGCCATACGTCGCAGCGCCCGCGAGACCGGAATCCGCATGCCCTCTATATAGGCAGCATACCCCAAGTCTTCCGACACTTCTTCCGGAATGTGATCTACGACCTCATTGAAAAGTTGTCGGATCGGCGATGCATCTTTCACCAGTCGGCCGATGTCACCTTGGAGGAGAGTACGGATGCTCTGGAGCTTAGAGCGGACATCGTCGGAGGCAGAACTTGGTGGAACCACATGTGAGGCAGTTTCTTCTTCATCGGCCAAGGAGACAGCGAAAGAAAAGATACTATTGTTGGGAGAATCTTGCTCCTGTAAGGGAACGAAGCAAAGGGTAAGCAAGTAGTGAAAGGAAATCGGCCGATTCTGATGGTAAGATTGTTACCTCTTTGAAACGAATCTCTCTTGCCTGCGCCGGTGGAAGTATTTCCCTTGTTTCAGGGATTGGTGCACTGGGTTCACCAAAAGAAGAAGATTCGATCATTATTGGTGCTCCGCTTGGGCCAGCTTCCTGAGAAAGATATAAATGCTCGTGAAGATACTATGGGAAAATAAGATAAGATGGTAATGGGAATTTGACATGCCTCTGTGGGTTCTCCGGCCGATTCCAGCTGTGGAGTTACAATCGGCGTACCCAAGTCAACCTGCATCAGAATTGGTTAAGTTTCCTGAATATTAAGGATGCAGAGTAAGAGATCATTTACCTCGGCAACAGGAGCTGCTATAGTTTCAGTCCCTACTTGAGACGTGGCCGACAGCCGTGGAGATTGTGGTGGGACAACTCGTGCAGCCTGGCAAAGGGATGAAATTGATGTCGGCAGAAGGTTCTTGGGGAATACACGAGATAAATAACGTTACCTCGATAGCTTCTACTAAGAGCGATGCTGCAGCAGCCCCAGCTTCGGCGGCGACTTGGGGATCGGCCGTCTCGACCACTGATGGAGGTGAAGGATCTGGGGTCTCGGCGCGCATCACTCCCATCTGATCAGCCGATCCAACACGGGGGATCTCGGCCGATATTGCTGCCATCTGGCTAGCCGATCCGATACGGGAAATTTCAGCTGATGTTATTGTCGTCCGATCGGCCGATTCAATGCGGGCCCGCATCCGACGGCTGGATATCTTCGGTGTTGGTCTCTTGGGCGCTCGTCTTGATCGGCCGGTGGAGATATCTCTGATAGATGGAGCATGGAAGCCGATGAGTGGCTGCACTGTGTATCGATGATGACTATCAATTGGCCGGCCGCTTCGACTCCGTGTTGGGGGAGCATGGATTTCAGACTGAAGAGGTAAACATAAGTTAACAGCAAGATGATAGTGCAACATTGAAATCGGCTGAAAAGAAAAGGACATACCGCAGCATTTGGGTCGATGTTCTCTGGATCCAGAATGTTGCAGTAAATTGATCGGGATTTACAAAAAAGATGCTGCTTCCATTCTGCCCACCATAATTTGTACTGTTGGGTGGCGAAAGAGGCAACTGACCAACCGTTCAAGTCAATGGTGCTGGAGTCAGGTACTAAATCGCACAATCGGCTGTAGTCGAGACTAGAGGTTAATCCGTCTCTGAATTTTGCTTGGCCGGCGAAATAGACTCGAATCGGCAATTGGCCAAAACCTAGTTGCCTTGCTGCAACTGACGGGCAGTAGAACTCATAAGTGGGTGAGTCCTTCCCCGAGAAGAAGTTAGCCGGCAGAATTCCCGGCTTAATCAAGACATCCATCAACTCTCTATCAAATGTGTGGGTGGAGAAGTCGAAGCATATAGGCAATTCAAAAATCGGCTCCGCAGTTTGATATGGATACCAGGTGATCATCTCCTCGCTAAGTCCATTATAGAAGCATCTGAAATATTCGGCTACCCGGGTAGCGGTGAACTGGCAGTCAGGAAAGGCCGATGCCGCCTCTCCGACAGATCTGCAGCGGCGACGGACCGATGGATTCTCCTCTGACTCAATGTTGGGAAAGGTCTTTGTCTCTATCCTCTGCTGAGAGACCTTGCTCATGTGTAGATTGAGCCAGAGGGTGATGAACCACCAGGGACCGCCTGGATTCCCTATCGGCTCTCCTTTCGACAGCTTGGCGCCGATTTGATGCATCATATGGTATGCCGATCCCAGCAAATGCTTACCCAGGGGGACGACCGATCCTTGTGCAAGGGACTCTGCCAGAGCTTGAGTGTTGGAAGAGGGACCGATTGCTCTGCCACAGAAGAGGTGTTTCTCCAGCCACATCATCAAGAAGGCGGTGTGCTCTCTCTGTGAGACTGTTCCTGTCTTCATGTTCTTACTGATGTATCCTTTCCACCCGCCGATTCCTCTGGTGTCTAGCCGATGAGATGGCTTGAACAGGTAATTAAAGGGGGTATCGGCGGAGGAAACATCTAGGCCAGTCAGCAGCAAGACATCGGCCAAGGTCGGGGTCATGGGTCCGTGTCCAAAAAGAAATGCGTTAAGTGCATCGGACCAGAAGTAAGAGGCTGCCATAACCAAAGGTTCGTTCTTCTCCATCTGAGACAGGGACAAATCTATGCACTGGCCGATTTTAAGTTCTTCCCATTGGACTTTCCAAGACCCGGCTACCCTCTGGTACCACTCTCTCCACCCGGGTGTTTCGTTCGGCCAGGATCTGAATGCGCCTACCCAGTGATCTAAATCCATGGGTGACTGCTTAAAGGGGATTCTGTGAGTTTCTAAACTGATTAGATCCGTTGGATCAGGACTCCCCATAAAACTAAGAAAGGGATCGGAAAATACTGAAGCAGCAAGGCGAAAAGGAAAAGATTTTTCGGACATTAACCTCTGGGACGGAGGCCATAGTCACCGATGACGCCGCTGGAGAAGCCGCCGATTGGGCCGCCGCCGCCAAAGGAGCAGCCGATGGAGCCTCTGTAGATGGGGTGGTCGCTGACGAAGACGCCATTGGGGTCGGAGCAAGCTGCGGACGAGGTCGCCGGAGAAGGGGGAACGCTTGGAGATCGAAAGAACTTGGAGGAAGATGAATAGTAGTGCGGCAGGAAGGATGCTGGATTCGTGGAGGAGGAGAGGCGGAGAAAACCAGTACTTAAGAAAGATAAAAGGGGGCAAGGGCAAAGATGGTATTTTTACCGCACCGTCTACACGAGTTCCAGGGGAGCGGTCGTTTCGCGCGCTCGGTTCGAGGAAATTGCAATCATTGTGCCGCGGAACGGAAGGAGATTTTTACTGCGCCCGTTTCGGAGAAGAGGGTTAAAGAAAAGAGTTTCGAAGGAAAAGTTATATTTTACTCCGAAACTGGGGGGCATGTGTTGACGCCGGATTTTGACACGTATTGAATCGGCGTCAGGAGGAGAAGGTTGGCCGATGAAGCGGATCTGAAAGCTACAGTAAGGAATCGGCCGATCGGGGTAACAGTTGAAAATCGGCCGATTGGTGGCGCAGCCTATGCCAACAGGATAGGATTATTCCAGAAGATCCTAGTCAAAAGCTGGTCAACACGGCATGCTAAGTCGGCCAGAAAGCAATTGAAGAAGTCCTAATTGGAGCCAGGAGGTGAAGGCCGGCAACCGGTTTTTGGGCCGGTTCCAGCGGCCCATAAGCAGCTACTGGGCCACGGGCCCAGGCCGGGGGAGGCAAACCGCGCGCGCGGCTGGGCCGCCTCCGCGGCCCACCCGTCCGCCGTTGGGCCGCGGGCCCACGCGGGTGGGGGGGGGGGGGGGGAGCGGCGCGCACGGCTGGGCCGAAATGGCGGCCCAGCCGTTGGTTTTCGGAATTTTGGCCCAATAAGTTTAAGGCCCCCTTTTAAATTCAGTTTTATTTGGTTTTATTTATTTTCTGAGTTTATTTTCAGCATATTTCCCTATTAAGCATTAAGAAATTTTAAATTGAGGATTATTACGCTGAAAATTACAACAAAATTATGAGTTGCTATTCTGAGTAAATGAAACCAACGTGAATTTTATTCA
Organism: Panicum miliaceum; assembly: GCA_032594955.1. Taxonomy (NCBI): domain Eukaryota; kingdom Viridiplantae; phylum Streptophyta; class Magnoliopsida; order Poales; family Poaceae; genus Panicum; species Panicum miliaceum. The sequence goes on from CM064059.1 coordinate 36,440,224, forward strand.
GAATTGCTTAGATTATTTTGAGCATTAATTAATTATTTGCTTTTGAGATGCTTAGTTTAATTTAATATTATTTTGCTTCTGCCTAATGGTGCTGCAAAATTAAGTTTTCCGCTGCATTAATTACGCTAAGTCATTAAGCTATTTTGTTTCTGCCCAACGGTGATGCAAAATTAATTCATAAGATACTAAGTTTATTTGCTTTTGCCCAACGGTGATGCAAATTGTTTATTCAATATTTTAATCTGGCCAACGCTGATTACATTTATTAATTTTGTTGTCGTTACTGATTAAACTTTATTTTTTTTATGAACAGAAGCAACCCCTCCAGCATCATGACATATATCAATGGTGTTTCTCAGTTGGGAGGGGATAACTTCGTCAAGTGGAAAACTGAGATTGGTTTCATTCTGCTGACGATGGATAAGGATCATTCCCTGAGGCTGCCCGCTCCTGTTGCACCAGTGTCAAAAGGGACTGAGGATACTACCCTTGCTGCACGCACTGCTGCTTATGAGAAAGAAAAAGAGCGCTGGGAGCATTCTGACAGAGTGGCCTTAAGTCTTATGAACATGACCATTAACCCTTCTATCAGGGGAGCTCTTGACAAAGAGCCTAAGAATGCTAGGGACTTCATGGATAAGATTGAGATCTACTTTAAGGGGTCTGACAAGGCCAATGCTAGCACTCTCTTATCTCAGCTCGTGAAGGCTAAGTATAATGGGCAAGGTAGTGTAAGAGAGCACATTATGGGCATGGTCAACATGAGGGATAAGCTTCGAGACCTCGACTGTCCCCTTAATGATGCAGCGCTGCTTCACCACGTCATGATGTCACTTCCATCAGTCTTTGAGACAATTCCTCACAGGGATTGTCTGGCGTGCGGACTATAAGAAAGGGGACTCGAAGGTTAAGAGTCGCAAATGGCGTTGAAGCCAACGTGGAGGCCATTGGAGCTCTCCATATATAACTTCATGACGGCTTTATTCTTCACTTAGTTGTTGTCCTTTATGTTCCGTCTATTGAGAGAAACTTGATTTCTGTTTCTAAATTAGATTTAGATGGTTATTCATGCACTTTTGGTGACAGCAAATGTGTAATAAGTCTGAATGGTGACATTATTTATCGAGCACCTTTACACAATGATGTTTACTTATTGTCCCATACTAATGTCTCTATGATGAATGTAAGCGAAGTTAGTCACAAACGCAAGAGAGGAAATGAGACTTCGTCGAAATTGTGGCATTCCCGTTTAGGCCACATTTCGAAGGGGAGAATGGAGCGTCTCATTAGAGAAGAGATACTCCCAAGATTAGACTTCTCTAACTTAGACCAATGCGTTGATTGTATTAAGGGGAAATTTACAAAACAAATTAAGAAGGATGGAGCTAAGCGCAGTTCAGGAATATTAGAATTAATTCACACTGACATCCGCGGCCCATTTAATGTTAAGTCAGTGGATGGTTTTGGTTATTTTATAACATTCACTGATGATTACTCCCGTTATGGATATATTTACCCCATAAGAGAAAAATCCGAGGCACTTGATAAGTTCAAAATCTTTAAAGCTGAAGTAGAAAATCAGCATCAGTTAAAGATTAAAGTGGTATGGTCAGATAGAGGTGGTGAATATTATGGGAGACATACCACATATGGACAAATCCCAGGTCCTTTTGCTAGATTCCTTTAAGAAAATGGAATAGTAGCACAGTACTCAACTCCTGGTGAACCTCAGCAAAATGGTGTGACAGAAAGAAGAAATTGCACTTTAATGGATATGGTGCGCAGTATGCTAAGCAACTCCACACTGCCAGTGAGTTTATGGATGGAAGCGCTGAAAACTGCCACGCATATAAATAATCACGTTCCTAGTAAGTCAGTCTCTAAGACGCCTTATGAGCTTTGGACTGGTAGGAAACCCAGCATTAATTATTTTCATGTCTGGGGTTGTGCATCTAAGGCGAAGTTATTTAATCCGTCCCTTGGAAAATTAGATCCTAAGACAGAGAGCCGCTATTTCATTGGATACCCAGACAGATCAAAGGGATATCGATTTTATTGTCCGAAGGGTACTGCTAAGTTTGTTGAGACGAGACATGCAATATTCTTAGAGGAAAATGGATGCACTGAGACTATGCAAATCGATCTCGAGGAAATGCGGACTTATGATACTACACCGCTGACTCGTGATTATTACATACCTATTTTGCCTAATTTTCAGAATACACCACCAGCTCAGACAGTTGATTTCCCAGAAGTGAATGTGGAACAAGCGCGTGTCATAAGTGAGCATAAGTGAGCATGAGAATGTGGCTGATGAGCATCAAAATAAAATTGTGGCAGAACCTGTTGAGGAAGTACAGGATCAGACCGCCGCTGGGGCATCAGAGGCACAACAAGAAGCTATTGCTGAGCATGTTCCAGTGGAGCAGCCACAACCTCTGAGAAGATCAACACGAGAGAGGAAAACTACTATCTCCAATGATTATGTGTACATGAGTGGAGAAGCACATGACATGGGGAAGGTTGATGATCCAAACTCGTTCAAGTAGGCTATGAATAGTGAGCACTCCCACAAGTGGATTGAGGCTATGGAAGAAGAGGTGAAATCTATGAGTACAAATAAGGTATGGGACTTAGTAGAGATTCCTGATGGAGCTAAGAAGGTGGGCTGTAAATGGGTCTACAAAACTAAGTATGACTCCAAAGGGAAGATTGAACGTTTCAAAGCAAGGCTTGTGGCTAAGGGCTTCACACAGCAAGAGGGAATTGATTATACTGAGACCTTCTCGCCCATCTCGAAGAAAGACTCGTTCAGAATCGTTATAGCTCTAGTAGCTCATTTCGACCTCGAGCTGCATCAGATGGACGTTAAGACTGCGTTCTTAAATGGTGATTTGCATGAGAATGTATACATGGCACAACCAGAAGGTTTCATTGTGGAAGGCAAAGAACAGTTGGGATGCAGACTAAAGAAATCCATTTATGGGTTGAAACAGGCGTCCGGACAATGGTACCTAAAGTTTGATGAAGTAATTAAGAAATTGGGCTTCATTGAAAATGTAGTGGATAATTGTATATATATTAAGATCAAGGGGAGCTCTTTCATCATCCTAGTCTTATACGTGGATGACATCCTATTAGCAAGCAGCGATAAGAACTTGCTGCATGAGACAAAATGTTTTCTCTCATCGAATTTTGATATGAAGGATCTCGGTGATGCCTCTTATGTACTGGGCATTGAGATACATTGAGACAGATCCAAGGGTGCATTAGGACTCTCTCAAAAGGCTTATATAGAGAAGGTTCTTAAAAGATATAATATGCATCAATGTTCAGGCACAGCTGCTCCAGTGGTTAAGGGCGATAAGTTTGGGCAGTTTCAAAGTCCGAGGAATCAGTTATCAAATGAGTTCGATTCCATATGCTTCAGCTGTTGGAAGCATTATGTACGCACAAGTATGTACGCGCCCTGACTTAGCTTTTATTACCGGGATGCTTGGTAGATATCAGTCTAACCCAGGAATGGATCACTAGAAAGCGGTCAAGAAGGTCTTGCGTTATTTGCAGGGCACTAAGCATCACATGCCCACATATAAGAAAACTGAGAATTTAGAAGTAGTTGGCTATTCAGACGCCGACTTCGCAGGCTGTGTTGACACTAAAAGGTCGACATCAGGTATGTCTTCACACTTGCGAATGGAGCAATATCATGGAAAAGCTTCAAACAATCACTTACTGCAGCATCAACCATGCAGGCTGAGTTTGTGGCATGTTCTGAGGCCGTAGGACAAGCTGTGTGGCTCAAAGGATTTATACCCGGATTAAGAGTGGTAGACAGCATAAGCAAACCACTGAAGTTATACTGCGATAATAAAGCCGCAGTTTTCTATGCCAGTAACAACAAGTCAAGTGGTGGTGCCAAGCACATTGACATTAAGTTTTATGTTGTGAAGTTATACTGCGATAATAAAGCCGCAGTTTTCTATGCCAGTAACAACAAGTCAAGTGGTGGTGCCAAGCACATTGACATTAAGTTTTATGTTGTGAAAGATGTTGACTCTAAGATTGGCGTCAGTTTTTAGGCCTTTAGACCAAAGGGGAGAATGTTGGAACTTTGGGTGGTCAGAAAGGCCCAAATGAAATAAGCCCGTTACGCGCCTTGATCGGAGGCCCAAGCCCAACTCGTGGTTGTGGTCCCAGGTCGCTCAGCGCCATAATAAATAGTGGGACCCGGCGTTTTTGTGATTAACCAGACTTAAAAACCCTAGCCACCCACTACAGCCGTCCCGATCCACGGCGGCGCTGGAGCCACCTGAAGGCCACCGCCTCCGCCTGCCGTCCAACACCGGACAGTGCCGGTATAGGCCGAATGGACGACGGTACCCGGCGAGATCGACTACTACGTCTACGTCGGGAACATCTACGGGAACGACTACGGCGGAGCTGTTTTCGTCCCCAACAAAACCCACCGCCGAGATGTCGTCCTCAGCGGCTCCTACGATGACTGGCGGTCGAGATCTAAAACCCTTATTCATTATTCAGGTTGTTCTATGGGTTGTGCTCATGTTTTAGGTGTTAGATCCTGTTAAAGTTAAGTTTTAAGCAATGTTTGTTCTAACAATTCTTGTATAGTTGTATAGCTAGTATCTAATTAAATTGCCCTTTGTCATGGTAAACATAGCCAGAATGGCAACACGACAGCATCCATCATCTTTGTTTGAGCATTTCTTGGGATTTTTTTTCACACAAACAGAATTTCTAGCAGTTTACCATACAAATCCAAACACTAGTAACACGCGATGTGCTGAATCCCATCGAACAATGGTTGCATTTAATTCAGTCAGTGGCAATTCGATCTCAATGAACCGCATGTCTGTCGTCTTCTTGTTTGCTAGCTGTACGCCTGTACGCCCTCTGTCTCTGGTCCAATTCTTTTGTTGGGCGTCCTCCTCAGCCGACTCAGAGTAGCTGACCCAGGCAGCAAAGAAACAAGAGGGGATGGCTCCTCCTTTCTTTGTACCTTAGCAGCGAGAGAGCTTCAGCCCAGCTCAGCCAAGCAATCAAGCAACAAGCCAATCTCTGTATCGTTCGTAGGCAGCCTAGTTTAGCCCACATGTATTTTTGCAGGAATTTTTTTTCATTTACTAGGTTCGTACCCGTGCGCTACTACGGATAAAAAAATATTAAAATTCTATTAACGTCAAATTGCAGTGGGTGCAAATGATATGCTCAACTGTGTTTTAGTACATCGTACCAGTATCATCAGAGCAACAATACCTTTAGTGTAAATCACATTTTAAACAAGACAATTTTGTGCTTGGAACGTAAAGATGTGACTTTCTCAAGTAACAAGACGAACATAGACGATCTTTTGTAATCTTCCATTTTCAGATTGATTCTCTCTCTTTTAATATCAATTAGCAGTCTAAAGTATAGTAGCATTTGGTGTATTACTTAAAACTGCCATTCCCAGTTGGACAGTTGTAAACAAAACCATGTATGCTTTCTTCAAAAGCAAGGCTTTTCCTTTTGTTTGAAAAAGGGTATTTACATTTACCAAATCTGCTAATACACATATCATTTTACCGCTTAACCATGAAATACTGAAATCTCAAACTATTTCAGACAATATAACTCGGTTTCAACAAATACTTCATGCAGCTAGTGTTCTCATGTCACAAATTTCAACGATGCCATGTAACTGCATCATGGCATTGAGAGAACAAGACACTTCCAGGGGAAAAATAACAGAGAAAAAGGGCATACTTTATTTCTTCCCCTGAGATATTGATAGGCATGAGATGCAAAAGTCACACAACATAAAAAGGGGTTCATATTAACCTCTCAAGTTTCGGAATTATTAACAAGTCATAGGGTTATGCAACAGTAGACGATCTGTCTTCGTATAAATTTCGACAACCACAAAGAGGGATCTTTCATGGATAGGGAGCAACAGATTGTATACAGATTTATAGCATGTGATAGAAACAAATGACTAAAATGCTGGCTCAATGAAGAGCATGTAGAGAGCCCTGCACTGATGGCGCAGCATTCGACGGAGACACGGAGAGAGTGAAGATCTTGCAAAGACCTGGCGCTGAGGTGCCGGTTTGGGTCGATGAGTGGCACCTTGGATTCACACACGGAGGAGAGCCCCAAGAGCTTGCGAAGAGCCTCAGTCACAGTGGGAGGATGTCCAGGTTTGTGTTCAAGACTTGCGAAGAGAGGTACGGTTCCAAGAATAGGCACATGGGGCTCCTAAATCTCTATCTCTATCTCTACCCCTATAAATCCACCACTTTTTTGTTTTCTATATCCACCAAATCAATTATCCCCTACAGAGATACTATTTACTCCATCCACACCAATCTATGCACCCAGTAATTGAACTCTATTAGATTGAACCGCTCAGATCTCCTCTATCTCTTCTCTCATCTTGCTCACTCAAATCCAATGGTTGCTGTTATTTGGATCATCCTCGTGACCCTTCGGAGCCCCGCACCCTGCGTCGCTCGCGACGCTTCTGAGTCCTCGACACCTCAGCACGCAAGCTGCCTCTTCATCTCCCGACGGCCGCCCGTGCATCAACCCACCTCCCCCTCTTCCCTGTTTCTCTCGACGACTGGACCTGAGCCGGAGAGGCACGTGCTGGGCGGCGTTCTTTCCTGATGCGCGGTGGCCTCAACTCTTCCCCGGACTCCACAGGATCCAGGTGAGTTATCCTCCTTCCGTTTGTACTCCTTGCACTTGGTACAGGCACGGCCATCCCTAACAGTAGATGCGCTGCAGCTCTGATTTATCTTTTTGTGAAAATAATTTTACAGCCATGGAGAAGAAAGAGGAGAAGTGAAGGTTGTGAGTGCTGGTTGCCGTGAGGATTGAAAAGAGTCTTGGTACTCATGATTTTAGTAAGTAGATCTCTGTGATTTGTATTGTTTTTCTTTCTGTTACTGTGAAGCAAAACAGATGGCGAGAAGAGAATGTTGTGAGGATGGGAAATGATGCTGGTGCTCAATTATAGTGAAGCAAAGAAGATGATTTCACGAGAACTAAAATGTATGTGTGATGAAATATGGGTGTATGGAAGTTCCTGCATGGTTTATTGAATCTGTGGAAAGTGGTCTATTGAGTCATGTCTAAAATTGAAACTCATGTCTGCTTTATGTGTAACTTCAGTTGATGTGTGCTAGAACCATGGTATAAGATGTTGATACAACTCTATTAGTGTTTAGTGTTTCCCCGAAGCTACTCTTGCCTTGTCAGCTTCATCTTCCAGCACATTCTCACTCTTGTGCCATTATCTTTTACTTCCTGCTCCATATTTTTGAGAATTCATTGCAATCAGGTATACCCAAGCTGCTCAATCAGCATTGCAGAAAGTGCTTAGGTGGTTAGGTATTCTTTATCTTTGGTGAAAGATGACAGGGTCATTGTGGCTCCGATTGGGTATCTGGTTCCGTGGAGAAAATATAACCAACATGGACATTTGTCACATTGTTTTAAACTGGCATTCTTTGTTTCTATTTCCTTGCAGAACATTTTCACTCAGCCATGACCTACTGGAAGGCTGTGGTTTTAACTTTTCTTTGTGGTTGATGGTTGTGATGGAGGCTATCCTATCATGGTTTGCTCTATGGAAAGAGAATCATGATTAGAAACAGAATATGTCTGCTGTTAGGCTCAAAGCATTCCAGCTCATTGCTCAGAAGAGATGAAAACGATTATGCCTTTGCTTCTTGCCTAATCATAATCAATAAATTGGTTATTTCCAATGCTTAAGGTGAAAAAGATTTATTTGTTCTTCGTAATGATTGAAATCTATCATATCTGTTCTTGTGTGCAGATTACTGACTTCATCACATGCTTCAAACACATGGTCCTCTATGAAGCTGAACTGGTGATAAAAGGATGAACGCTGCTGATGAATCGAGTATTTTTTGTGGTGTTTTCAGTTGCTTTCTTTCTTGATGGTGCAAGGGTTGAATAATGCCAGTTCTATTTTACTGCATTATTCCAAACATCCAGATGATGAATGAATGGTTAAATTTGTCTAATATTGGTACAGGAGGACTAGCATGCCTGGATTATTGGCATCATGGAGCTTTCAAAAACTGCTGCACAATCCAAAGTTTGTTATTTTTAACTCTTATTAATTGCATATGTTATAACCTAGACTTTCTAGGGTGTCTGATATAACCTAAGCTTCTACATTATCTTTTATGCAATAATGAGTAACAACATAAAGAATTTTGCAATGACAAGCTCTCACTGATCCATTTTATTTTTTTAATAATCTTAGGCATGATTCATCATGATCTGCCACAGAAGGAACTTGTGGTTTTTGTTGAAAAGTTCTTTTCAGTATGACTTATTTGTTTCACCTTCTCATGGTCCTATTACGAATTTCATCTGTGCTTGGCTATAGGTATTCCGGAAGGATATAGCTAGCTGAAAGAATTATGTTTGGGTTTTCTTTGGATGTTTGATGAAATTCATAATAGGGATGCCATCTCCTGTTTGTTTAGCCAGAGAAAGGTGTGTGTCACCTTCTCACCCCCTCCTACTTTTTGGAGTATTTACTTTTTTTTGTTCTTTTTAGTTCTCTTTCCATTTTCCTGAGATTGACTATGCCTTGGATCACTAACCTGCTCATCATGCTGCCTGATATTGACATCCAGTACCAGCCTGCTCATCACGCTGCAATGACACTGGGAGTACTACCTTCAATTTTGTACTTCACAGTTGCATGGTCAAGCCTAACAATATACAATCTGCAAAATTTTATTGTTCATCATGTTCCTCTTATTTTTGCAATCATATAGGAGCTGCGCCAACCTCATGTTCTTCTCCATGGAGGACAAGCTACTCTTGCGTCCAGATTTCCACAGTTGGTTGCATTGTCTTTTTGAAGGAAGCTATTATGACATTGGCAAGGCTGGGTTTGAAAGCAGTACACAAATTTGATGTGGCCACGTGAAAGGTGATAAGTGCTTCTAATTCTTCATGCTTTCAAGAATAGTCATCCAATTCTTTTATATTTTGGTTCCAGATGCTTTGTTATTCATTTGCAATGCGAAAGCATTTCTTCTTTTGTAGTGGAATTGACAATGTAAGGATTCCATTTGGTTTTGCCAATTCATACTAGCTAATCTATACTCTGCAATCCCATAGTGCAGTCATGGGCTTTTACTTTTGAGGACCTCACCTAGATTGAGGTTAGTTTTTTAGCTTAAGCCTGAATGTTGACAGTTTAGAATCTTCGATTCTGATATGACTTGCTTAGCTTTAATTTTCTGTGCACAGACCATACTCCCTACCTATTTTGAAGGTTTGGGACATCGATGCTTGTTTGGGGACATTAATGCACCTGATGATTTGAAGTTATCGAAAGTTGATCTCTGTTCCGGGTGTGAGGAGGGTCTAGATGTTGATCATCGGCTGGAGTCGATGGACGCAGACCAATACGTTCTGAAGTTGATGTTATGTAGTCGCCCTTTTGTTTTCGATTACAAGTTATCTCTTTGTTCTTGACTAAAATTTGTGGTGGAGAAGTAAACTAGATATCATTGATAGCATTTTGAAACCATTGCATGGCTATGTCATCAATATATCCATGTATTGTTCTTTTTTCATGGCTCTTAAATATATCGCATTCTATGCTTGAATACCAAATTGTATAATTTTTGTTGCTTGTTTGATTTGCATTACGAAGTTCGTATTACCATAGCGTTAGCACGGGCATTATACTAGTAACAAAAGTCACACTGAATTTCAGGCAGGTTAATGGACTCGAGAACATAATGTTGACCATCACAAAGTTGAGCAGAGGCATTTACTCAATTGTGTAATTACAACAGCAGAAATAATCTTTTAATTTGCTTGAAGGACTTGCACAATAAAACCAAAAGAACAAATTGCACTCCTATCGCCTCCTGCAATAAGCGAAAATATGCAATCGCCTAAATATAGCATCGGGCTTAAATTGCTCACCTATATGCACGCATGCTGCTTTCTGAAGAAACCATACAGACATGTTGCTAGCTACTTTTAGCAGCTGATCTCTCTTTCATTTGTACAAGCATTTATGTTCAACCTGATTAACACTATCCAAAAAATTGATTTATTAACAAGCTAATTACACCCAGTGTATTATATCTAGACAGATGACAAGGATGCAACCATATTTTTCTCCTCAGCTTGTCAAAACACATCTTTGTAAAAGAACATATCAACAACTTGGAAAGTAAACACAGTGAAGGAAGTGCCAAGCTGAGTTAGGTCCTCGTAAGGACAAATGAGGTGGTGTTGCCCCTGCAACCTGTAACCACTCTTTGCAGAAAAGCATTCAAAAGTTATTCTCTATTTTGATGAAGTCGAGGCCAAAACATCTATCTTTTAAAAAAAAATTCTCTCCACAGCATTATAGTCCTGAAATTAACGCCACACTGACAATCTTGAACAGATACACCCAGGCAAACAGCAAATGAATATGGGCACTGAGTTGCATAATCCTACAATTTAAATGTAATAGAGTAAAACAATTATCCATTTGTGAGTTAAGAAACTAACCATACGCCAAGTAACCTGCTGAACGCTGAACCATTCACCAGAACCAGGAGAGCATATAGAAAACAAACTGATGTTTGGTTCAACTTTTATCTTCTCAGCCATGAATAGCAGACTGCCAATACAGAAACAAGCAGATGGAATCGAAAATCAGGAAAAAGCCATGGTAGATTCTTCAAAAGGCTACTGGTGAGACAAATCTTTCTATGCAATATGGTGAGACAAATCTTTCATCCAACCAGAATGACATCAATGTCCAGACTACCAACAAGTGTATGAACATACGAACAAAAGGACAAACAGTCCCTTTTCCTTTCACTCAGGATAATCCGCACTCCAGCAATCATGCACCAACGATGGCTTTATAGAACAATCCAATCCTGAAGAGTGTTAGAGCATCCGCCTATAGACAATCCAATCCAGGAGAGTGGGGTTACCAGAAAGGGACCATTGGGGAGGTTGAACTTCCATCTCTCACAAGCTCGAACAGAGACCAACAAAATCAGAGTACTGCACAGATGGAACACTGAATCAGAACAAACCAAAAAGACCTACCCTGAGGGAATATTGGCACCATTCAGCCAGAAGGGGAGTAGTGACCATAAAAATGGACCCCCATGGATGTTTAGAAGATGCTTGTCCAATCAATTTGCTCCCATTGTCTAGGATTTAATGGATCGCGTACATGATGTCCATTAGAAAATAAGCAGACTGATGATATATTCAACTCAAATTGACATGTGTCAGCTTACATTTACTTTGATACCTACATGTAGTAGATCTTGCAGAGATGAAAAAAAATATTACCATTACCTTGCATATTTAGGAGAAATGATGTGCAGAATTGCTAGAAGCCATGGCAATTCACTCAGTATAGATTCTGTCGCTGCTGCAGAACTTAGCATGGGCCATGCCAGTCTAGCAGCTGTCGCAGCTTGATTCCTGTCTAAATCTGCACATCACCACCGAGGAATTATGACATATCTGATTTTGCCTACCATCTCGTTGTTCCACCAATGCAAAGGTGTATGCAGTAGTGATCACTCCCTCAATCAGCAAAACTGCACCCCTAACTGCAGGCACAACCAGTTCATCATTACATAATGTACTCAGCTACTTGCTGCATTGAACAATTTCAGCCACATAACTTATTGTCCATTTTGCTTTCTTCCTAGACAAAATGATCCAAAAGGTAAGAACTAAGAAATGCTTAAAAGTAATACTGTCACTCAGCAAATTCTTGCATTCATCAAAGACAAAGTAAGAGCAATCAACATGCCAGCAAAGAAGGGAAAATCAAAACAAGGTTATTCAAACGTCTATGTAATGACCAATCACTACTGAATGACTAACAATGGATATAATCCATACCGGTATGTCAGTTTATGTGGTTTGGTATTTCGACAAGCACACGCCAGCTCCGTTCCTACCAAGCAGGTTGCTTGGATCAACGAGTGCAATCATCTCTAGGTGCTGGTTCTAGGTGCTTGATTTGGGAGCCCAATGTCGAAAATAGGACCAAATTGAATCAAATCCTCCTATGTAGGGATCTCTGACCTGCAAGCGTGATGAGCAACCAAGATTAGGAATCAAGTAATCATTAGAGGAGGGGGTTCGCAGAGGGTTCCTAGCAAAAGCTTGAGGGGCTCCTGGCCATGGCAGACAGGGCCTCCGGGCGACGAGCTCGCCGGCGGCTGGGCGTGTTTGGGATGCCGGAGAGGAGGGAAAAAGGGAGAAGAGGGGGAGGGGAACTTCGGGGTGTGCTCACCTATGGCGGAGAGGCCGGATTTGGCTGGAATCCGGCAAGCGTCGGCCGGCTTCGGAACCACTCCGTGGTGGCGGCTCTGCACCGGCGGGGAGGCTGCGAGGACTGGCCAAATGGATTCGGCTCGACGTGGCGAAGCTCGTAGTGGTGATTGCTTGGTGCGGCGAGCGAGAGAGAGCGGGCGGAGGTGGCGTTAAGGCTTGTCGTGCGGGAGGCGGCGGGCGAAAACGAGGCCGACGGTGGGGCGAAGCGGCGGGGACGGGGGCGGCGTGGCGTGGATCTAGCGACGCGGCGCACGCGAGCAGGAGAATCTGCCCATAGGAGGAGGGGGTCGGGGAATAGGCAGATCGCCAGTTAGGGATGCTCGGGGTGCGACGGCCTGGGCGCAGCTAGGACGGCTGGGGAGGACGGATCTCCTGGTGCGGCGGCCTGGGCTACACGATTTCTGTGCGAGGGAAGCGCGATCAACCAATTGACAGCGGCGGGCGTTCAGGGATTCAAACGGACGGTCCATGTGCGATAGAAATCTGTGTCACCCTTGCTGACTTTTTAGGTGTAGAGATTAGTTTGTCTGCACTGAGTACCCACAAGCAAGTGGGGGGAGAGTACTGCACGTCGCTCCCGCACCACTCCAGCACCTCCGTCGTTGTCACCGCCGCCGCCGTTAATCCCAGCTTCCATCTCCAATGCCGGTAGACCTCCCCCGCCTCCGGTACCATTGCCCGCACCACCGTCACTTCGCCGCCACCATTTTTTTTCGACAAAGGATTCTCCCAGCTTTTATAGAAAGCATAAAGTTTACAGACACCGGGATGCCAGTTTGCCAACAGTGCACAAGTTCAAGAAAACGGAAAAAACAGGACCAGAAATGAACGTCCAGAAGGTCTAATACAACTTCTCTGAAGCTGCCACTCAAGGGAAAACTACAGTCTTCCTACAGGGAGGTCTTGATCCGGCGGCCGGTCTCTGATTTTCTCCAGGAAACTCTCCACCCACGCCCTGATTTGCAGTTCCCACGTCTCAAGGTCTTGTCGCGCCTCAGTTCGCAGCAACCCCTTCCATCTCCGCAGAAAGAAATTGATTTTAAAGATCATGTCAGTCGGGGACTTGACAAACACTCCCTCAATCGCCATTTTATTTCTAGCATTCCACAGCGCCCACATTACAGCAGCTAGTAGTGACAGTTTCAGATCATACTATCTGCACCCCAGCG